>JAESUZ010003322.1:0-313808 GCA_017311185.1 Proteles cristata cristata | reverse complement strand
TTGATCGAAATCTTAAATGTGCCTTTTCTTTGACATAGCATTTTCATACTTCTATGAGTTTATCCTATCCTAAAGAAATATGTATAAAAGTATCCTATAATGTAAGTATAAAATGTCTGCTGCAACACAGTTTGCAATACAATAACTGGAAACAACCTAAATGTCCATCAATATTGGGTTAGTTATTTAATTATGGTACCATCAAATCAAATGATGGAATACTCTATACCCATTAAAAATAAGACAGACTCAAATGTATTGACATGAAAAGATGTCCATGATATAACACAAAATTGAAAAAGCAAATTGTAGAGCAGTATTTATAGAATGTTTCTTTTTTTAATAAAAGAGAGACATCTATATGTCTTTGTATATAACATAGAAACAAGTCTCAAAAGGATACAGAACAAAATGTTTTCACATTTACTTCAGGGTAGAGTTTAGTGGGGATATAAAGACTTCTGTTTAAATTTCTTTTGGAAGAATTACCTATTACTCTTGTAATTAGTAGTAAATATTTTCAAAACAGTAAAATTAAATGAATATGGGTCATTTACTATAACTTCCGAGACTTAAATATCAAGACAACAAAGATTAAATTGTTAAACTAACACAAAAAGAGTGAAAAATCTCTCAGGACAAATCAACAGCCTTTAAAGGGAATCCACTTTGTGCCTTTGCCACTAACTATTCACAAAAACAGTAACTTAAACTAAATGATATTCCTTAATCATAGTACCTTTTTCAGGGCTCTTTTTTAGTGATTCTGCTTCCTTTACATTTGAAGGCTGGGAAACTAGAGGAAAGGAAAACAATTGAATTTTTAAAAAATATTTAATAAGTAAATACCTTTTGAAAGTAAAAGAATATTTTATATAAAGAGGCACATGTTATTTTCTTCAATTTAGGAAACCAATATTAGCTGTCATGACCTCCTATCATCAGAACACAAAGTATTCAAGAGATTTTATAATTGAAAGAACACTGGGGAGAAACTGTATGAAAAAAAAATCCTAGAAATATACCACATTTAACAAATATTTATTTATGGGTGGTATTTTCTTCCTTGTGACCTACTTCAAACTAAACTGTATTACTTTTTATTATTAGGGGAAAAAAGGATGCTGGAAGTCAGGAGACTGAGCTACAGTCCTGATTGTAGCAGCAACTCATTGTGAAATCTTGCACAAGTCACTTCTCCTTTCTGGGCCTCAGTACCCTTTTCTATATAATTAAGGGATTTGAGTAGATGACTTTTAAGGTCTCTTCAAATTTAATGTTCAAATGCTTAACATATAGCAACTATAAACATATATTAATCAGAACTTATCCCTCTGTAAGACACTCATGTTTATGAAAAAGAAGCAAAGGACACAAAAATAAGCACATAACACTTCCAAATTATGTCTTGGAGACAGACTCATCCCTGTCTCCTACACCTATGGTGATTTATAATAAGTATTCACTGTTTGAATAATAGCTATGACCTTCAATCATCAAAGATTCTATTGTCTCCACTGTATTTAACAAGGCATGAAAAATGGTCTGATGCTGCAACATAAGTAGAAACAAAACGCATTTTCTTTCTAACCCTCCAGTAGAATAAACATTCTCCAAATGAAAATTGAAAACACACTTTAATCAGTCAAATATTTTGGGGGTACTTACCATGCATTTAGCACTGTGGTAAGTGTTATGGTTGCACAAAGGAAATATAAAGTATAATTAACTCAAATTTTACTAATGATAGCTGGGTAAAAAAAAAATACTTAAGCTAGGAAGATCTTTATGAGTGACTAATCGTCAAAACAGACACATTTAAAAAAAAATTTTAATGTGTTTTTTTTTTTAAATTTCTGAGAGAGAAACAGACAGACAGACAGCGTAAGCAGGGAAGGGTCAGAGAGAGAGGGAGATACAGAATCTGAAGCAGGCCCCAGGCTCTGAGCTAGCCATCAGCACAGAGCCTGACATGGAGCTCGAACCCACAAACCGTGAGATCACGACCTGAGCCAAAGTTGGACACTTAACCGACTGAGCCACCCACGCGCCCCCAAACAGACACATTTTTAACAGATATTTACCATGAAGCTGACTGAAATAAAGTAAGTCTTCCTTTGAAAGTTCATCTCCTTTTGAAGGGTCCTTAGATTTCACTTCAGTATAAGCTGAAAACAGATAACCCAAATCAAGTTACTAACAATAAGGGACAGCAGTGGGTCCTATAATGGGGTCAAGTAAATCTGGGGGCAGTTAAACAAAAGGTCTCAGTAAGAAAGACGTGAAGAAATGTGGAAGTGACACGACTCTATAGCAAATAAGAGGAAGTTCTTATCACTTTGAATTCTATTAGTTCTCTTACTTGACTTATAATAGTTTTCTGAGAGCCATTACAAGTTGAATAAGAAAATCTGGCATTTTGAAATCTCTGAAAATGTGACCTCATTTAAAATCTTCAATAATAAGGCAAACATGAAGTTGAGTGCTGTAACAGATACACAGTGGTTTTTCTTTGTATTTTTGATCCTTCTACTGAAAGTATATTTATTCCATGGCAATATTAGACATTCTACTAGTAATTTGACTTGACTATGTAAAGTCTTTCATAATTAAATTATTAGGTGGTTTTTCTTTGGTGTTTAATGCTCTGCTTGTGATATGAGTGTGTAAAGGGTAAGAGATGGCTTTTAGATTTTTGGTCTGGTAAAGAATGGTTCCTGGCTATCCTGGTAAGACTCAAATAAATCCTAGGTGTAGCTTTAGACAAATTATGAGGTGCTGTTTGCTTGTGTGAATTACTCTTTCTAAACTAAATGGCACTCTTGCAATGTTCCTTTAACTTAAAACCTAAGACTATTTTCCCAAAATATGGATCAGGACTGGGAAAGCCAGACTCTTAAAATCAGTGGAAAACACTGAAGTAAACTGGAATGGTATGGTAACATTAGGGGAATATTGCAGAATAGAAAGAAACCTGAGATTTGGGATCAGATCTCAGTTTGAATCTTAGCATGCAATTTATTAGCTATGTGATCTCTGGCCAATAATTTAATCTTTCTGAGCCTTAGTTTCTTTATCATCTAAATTGGAAGGGTAGTACTCCTCAGGGATATTGTGAGAATTAAGTAAAAAAATGCATGTAAAGTAAATGCCTCAACAGAGCAAGTGTTCAATAAATGGCAGCTTTTATTTTGCTTCCTTTTCCAAATGTTTAATATCCTTGCTGCCTAGTTTCTTTCTTTTTTTTTTTTTTTGAATAATCTGTAGTATCCCACAGATTTGGCTATTTGTCTGAAGTTAAATTCTACTCCCCAATAACAACACCACATGTCAGTATTATGCCAATATTCAAATGATAGGTAGTTCTTGCACAAAAACTATCATTAAGTTGACCAATAACTGAAAAGAAGCTTGTGGACCCATCTGTTACATAGAATGTCTTCTATAGATTTCACTGTAACTACCTATCAGCAAAAGTACTAGAAATATGATCCATGGGCCGGGCCACAATGAGGCAGTGACCTTATCTCATATTGAAAATTACATTATTTATTAAAATTAAATGTCTACCATTATGCTTATTAAAATGGAATCAACTGGGGCACCTGGGTGGCTTATTCAGTTAAGCACCCGACTGTTGATTCCATGCCGAGCATGGAGCCTGCTTAAGATTCTCTCCCTCTGTCACTCCCGTTTGCTCTCTGCCTTGCTCTCAAAAAAAACCCAAAAAAAACCCCAAAAAACCAGAATCAATTCCCGTACATCATTAAAGATTGTTAAACTCTTACCTGGAGGAATATGCAGCTTAAAAAGCAGCTTAAGCTTATCAGTGAAACTTCCATTGTACATTATATCTGTTCAATAAAATTAAATTACAAATAATCATGTTTTCAAAGAACATTCAATCAATTCCAGCAACAAACATTAATTAAGATACAGATATTAGCCAGTAATTAGGATTCAGAAATTTTCTGTTACTTAAGCAACATTTAAACAATCACCCAGTCAGCCAGATTCTCTCTTGCAAGCATATAAGTAAAATATCCTTTATTAGAAGGAAAAATGCTCTTCTGCTGATTTCCCTTCTCCCAACCTAAATTTTCTTTTTTCTTTTGAATGAGGCTTTATGCCTCATTTGAGCAGAGAACTCTTCTTCAAGGGGCAATCCCTGAAGTATGTTGGGGTGTCTGGAAAAGCAAAGGAACAACGTAACTGGTGAATTATCTACAGGCACAGTATGTTTGTTGGATATTTCTCTACCACTTTTCTAGGTTATGTGGTTGGATTTTTACTGAGGGGGAAACTCCTCCTGAAGCCTCCATGTGCCTAAGTGGGGCAAGGTAGGGATATTTTCTTCCCTCATGCTAACCTTTAAATCAACTATATCCAACAGCTTGCTTTTCTGAGAAGGTTGGGTCAAAATAAGACCAATGTACTTAGATTTAGCAAAAGGTCCACTTATTACTGAAGCTATTGATAATATAAGTCAGGTTGATAAAATCTGACTACACTGGCAATAACAGGCAATACTAAGTATTTCTTGAGGTACCTTTATTTTGCTTTAAGAAAGAAAATTATTGGGGGCACCTGGGTGTCTCAGTCGGTTGAGCATTCAACTTAGGCTCAGATCACAATCTCATGGTTTGTGAGTTCAAGCCTGGCATTGGGCTCGCTGCTGTCAGTGCAGAGCCTGCTTCAGATCCTCTGTCCCCCTTTCTCTGACCCTCCCCTGCTCATGTACTCTCCAAAATAAATAAAACTATTAAAAAAAAGAAAATTACTGGACATCATCCTACCAATTGCAGAGGAGAATTCTTTGAAGTTTATAAGGCAGTCAGAGTTTTCATCCAACAATCTGAATGTCCATAAGGCTAGTGAGTCTTTGTTTGCAGAATGAGCCCAGGGACTCAACAAGTGATACAACACTCTAAACTGCTGGCAGTCAATCTGATACTGTTCCAAATATGGCAGATTGGGGTCATGGTACTTCAATACTGGACAACCCAAACACCAATAATAAGAAAAAAACAGCTCTTTCTATTAAAAACAAATAAAAAGAGGAGAGTCATTAAATCATAAAAAGTAATTTTATAAAATTATTGTCTTTTAAGCATGTCTACTAAAATAATTAAAGATAAAATATTTAAAAGTGGTTGTGGTAAAATTTTGCTTAAGAAGCATTACTTTTCACTAGAAGAAAAACAACAGTACCTTAAAGATGATATAAAGTTCATCCAATTCATGAAGGCTCAATTTCACATCTTGCGATATAACACGTAACTTAAAAAGATTAAAAGCAATTTATAATTTAATACTTCAGTATTGAAATTCTCCTCAAATCCATTTAGAAATTTCCCTCTGCTAGAATAAAATAACTTTATTCTAACTTTTTAAAAGAACAACTACGGTAAATGTACAAATTCTGCCCTTTAAAAAGGTTGTACATAGGCTACAGTTCAATTCTACTGATATGTACTTTGATCTTCATCCCTTCATAGCCAGAGATCACTGCCAAAGGACATCCATTTAATATCTATAAATATAAGTAACAGTATTCTAAGTCTCATTCCATATATTCCTCTCTTGTCACATAAACAATCTGTCAAGTCATCAAGTGGGGTTGTCATTAAGCACTTCAAAGACCCTGGGAGAGATGTGCATTCCCTCTCTGTGCCAAAAACACAATCCAAGAAGTAATAAGCTTAGAAAATATGTAATTTTATCCTACTCCATGAAGAACAAGCACCAATAGTACAACAATTTTGGTATTTATGAAATTTAAAAGAGTAAAGATAAAGGATAGAACTAACAAAATACTGGAAATGAAAGACAACCCAGTACACTCAATAAATAAAACGAAATTGTGGGGATGAGCACTGGGTGTTATGTGGAAACTAATTTGACAATAAACTATTTGTAAAAAAAATAAATAAAAAGCATCAATAAACATTAAAAAAAATAAAATAAATAAATAAAACAAAAAGTTGGTTAATTTAAAAAAAAGTAAAATAGACAAATATCCAGCAGGTGTGATAAAAGAAATCACAAATGAACATCACCGAGACGTAAAATGATAATATAAACATAGGTATAGAGGTCATTAAAAGTGTCCAGCACAAAGGAGGTAGCATTAAATATCTACTGAATGAATTCTATAAGCTTTATATCAATATATCTGAAAGTATAGATGAATTGAATAATTCTCTAGGAAAAAAATAAGTTACCAAAATTAACCCAGAAAGAGCAAATTCTGAAGAGACAGAACCGTAAAGGTAATAAAAAGTCTGTCATCTACCAAAAGGTAACAGATCCAAATGGCTTTATAGGCCCAATTCCTGAAACTGTCAAGTAATTGATAATTCCTGTGTGATCTAAACTATTCCAGAGCATATTAAAATTTAATTTATTCCAAAATTCATTCTATGAAATGAGCGCAACTCTGATATAAAAACTAAAGTTAGCACACACACAGAAAGAAAACTGTAACCCAATGTTACTTTAACATAGATGTAAAGAACATAGCTAAACTATTTAGCAAAATTATCAAAGCAGAATATTAAAATAACACATGACCAAATAAGATTCATTTCAAAAATCCAACAGAAGAATATTAAGAATTCCTTAATATAACTTACTACATTAACAAAGCAGAAAAATATATAAACATATGGAAAAATCTTTTGATCAAAGTTAACAATATAAACTCAACATATGGAAAAAATCTTTTGATCAAAGTTAACACTCAAATATTAATTTTTAAAAAATGTCTGAACCTGAATGTATCAGTAAGGCTCCAGGTTAACAGGAGTATAGCTGACCCTTGAACGTGGCGGGTTTAGGGACCCTGACCCCCTGTGTAGCCAAAAACTGACATATAATTTTTGACTCCCCCAAAACTTAATTACCAATAGCCCACTGTTGACTGGAAGTCTTACCAAAAACATAAACAGTGGATTAACACATATTTTGTATGTTATATATATATATATATATATATTTAATGTTTTTATTTATTTCTAGGAGAGACAGACAGCATGAGCAGGGAGGTCAGAGAGAGGGAGTCACAGACTGAAACAGGCTCAGGCTCTGAGCTGGCAGTCAGCACAGAGCCCGACGTGGGGCTCGAACCCACGAACCGTGAGATCATGACCTGAGCGAAAGTCGGACGCTTAACCGACTAAGCCACCCAGGCGCCCCTGTATGTTATATATATTATATACTGTGTTCTCACAATAAAGTAAACCAGAGAAAATAAAATATTAAGGAAATCATGAAGAGAAAATACATTTATTGTACTGTACTGTATTCATAAAAAAAAAAAGGTTAATGTGTAAGTGGACCTGCATAATACAAACCTATGATGTTCAAGGGTCAACTGTACTTAAGTTTTGGGGAAGTCAAAAGTTACATGTGGATTTTCAAGTGCACAAAGAATTGGGGCCCTTAACCTCTGCACTGTTCAGGGTCAGCTGTATAGCATGTCCATACTATGGTATACTATTCAGTATGTTAAGAAAAGTGAGGTAGATCTATATGTACTGATATGCAATAACTATGATATATTTTTCAGTGAAAAAAGTTGCAGAAAAAAGTAACTGGTATGATCTCACTTAAAAAACTGTATCAACGCTCCCTCCCCCCCCACATTTATATATACAGGCACATACTAAAAAGATCTGGGAGGATATATGCCAAATAATTTTAATACTGGTTACTCTACCCCAATTTAGAAAGAGCCCAAACATCCATGTGGTATAAGATGTAGTATACACGCGCGCGCGCACACACACACACACACAAATGGAATACTACTCAGTAATAAAAAAGAATGAAATCTTGCTATTTGCAACAATGTGGATGGAATTAGAGGGTAGAATGCTAAGTCAGTCAGAGTAACAGATCATTTGATTTCACTCATACGTGGAATTTAAGAAACAAAACAGATGAACATAGGGGAAGGGAAAGACCTTTTAGTTTTTTACATTTCTGTTATGTTTAAGTTATTAACAGTGAACACGTATTTTAAGTTAATATATAAAGCCCAAAACAAGGGGGCTCTACGCTGACTATGTCACAGTAACATCACTGAATTATTTGAAAGCTAAACCTAGAATCTTCAGAAATGTTCATCTTCCCAGACTGGTATCTCTGAGGACATGGCCTTTAAGCAAATAAGTTTACAGAAACAATACATGCTTATGATAAAAGCTCAAACATTACAGAAGGATATATATAGCAAAGTAAAACTCTCCCTCTTCCAACCAGCAATCTATTAATCCTATTCACCAGAAACAACTAATATTAACAACTTCTTAAGTACCCATTCAAATATTAAAAAGGAGAATATTTAAAAACACAGTTTTATAGCTTTTTTTTACCTTGTCTTAGGTTTCCAAGGATAACAAAATATATTAGCAACAATAACTACTATGTAGGTCAGCTGTTCTTACTGATGAAGCGCATCACAAATACGTTATGCTTAAATGCCTGTATCAGAGCATTCAATATTAAAGGTCAAATAAGAAAACATTTTGGAGAAATCAACATAATTCAACTAGAAGAAAATAACTTATTTCCTCTCAAACAAATTTACAGTAAGCTAAGCTGTGGCAAGAATCTAGCTCAAAAGTTTAGTTATATTCATTTTCGTCACATGGAATGTTAATTTTTTAAAGGAAGTTGGAAAAAATGTTACTCCAATTGGCTTCCCACCCATAGGGCAGATACTCACCACATTCTGCTTTGTCGTTTCCTCTAGGGTCTGTATGACATACAACCTATTTCGACAGCGTAAGCTGTGTATATCTTCATAGCGAATATTACCATATTTCTGCAAAAAAAAATGATTTCAGCAGATATTCATAATAAATATGCACTTTTCTTACACTTTAATTTCATCCGACTCAATTCTCAGAGGCCTTGGTTCTATTTCTAGCTATTTTCCTAACATGTTCAGTGGTTATACAAATTTTCACCTCCCACATGTCAGTTCTATTTATTTACTGGAGAGAATTCCATCTACTATGCATCTAGACTAAGTACAAGAACATTGGAAAAATTCTTAGTTTCTGAGAATTTTCACCTTTTTATATGGTGATAGATACTTATAAGTGGTGAAAGCAAGTGAGAATCATTTCATTTAAAGAATAGCAAACTGAAGCGAGTGAGGCTATATGACCAAGGAAGAGTTCATAGAACTCATTTTTAAATAATGGAACACTACTCAGCCATAAAAACAAAGAAATATTGCCATCTGCAACACATGGATGGACCCGGAGGGTATTATGCTAGGTGAAATAGGTCAGATAAAGACAAATACCATATGATTTCACTTATAAGTGGAATCTAATAAACATAACCCAAACTCACAGATGCAGAGAATAGAGCAGTAGTTGCCAGAGTAGAGGGAAGTCGGACGGGGACAAAATGGATGCAGGGGATCAAGAGGTACAAAGTTTCAGTTATAAAGTAAGTCCATGGAGATATAAAGTACAGCATGGGGAATATAGTCAATAATATTGTATTAACTCTGTATGGTGACAGATGATAACTACACTTACTATAGCGATCAGTTCACAATGTATACAAATGTTGAATCAATGTGTTGCACAGATGAAATTAATATAATATTGTATAACAATTATACCTCAGCAAAATAAATAAAATGAAGTTGGATTTTAAATTATGTCTTTAGCTGTATTATCATCTTACTCTTGATATACCACTAGAGATATAATTGTAGTACTGATCATTTAAACTATGCTATGTAATTATATTTGTGGTATAAAAAAAACTTACCTCATTTGACTCTCTAATCAAATCTGTAATATCCACTTTAATATGACTGCTTTTCTCATCACTCACATTTGAACCCTGCTGAACACTTGAAGGCAATGGGCTATCCTTATTAGTGACACTGTCAAAGAACCTATCCAAAAGTGACGGTAATACAAGAATTAGTGGAAGAAAAATGCAGAGAAAATGACAACTAATTTCTCCCTAGTTAGAGGTTAATGTCAACTGAGAGGACAAACAGTGGTCTTATGAAGAAGTGGAATCTGAAGACGGTTAGGAATTAGGAAGAGAGGGGAATGCGATGGTGAAGAAATTATTTCATAGGCAGAGAGGAGAGCATGAGGAAAGCAAATAGGCTCAGAGAGTACTCAGCAAATACCACATAGCCTAGTAAGGATAGAATACAGGATATGTACAGGCATGTAAAGAGAAATAAGAAAGATACATTGTGGCCCTAACACAGAGTGTTCTGAATGCCATAGTGCTTATGTTTTATTCTGTACAAAATGGTATTTGAAGCATCCTTACAATTGTGACCCAAATATTCATTCATTTAACATATATACACATAGTGTACACACACACACACACACACACACACACACACACACACAAATACACACACGTGCTCCAATATAAAATAACATTCACAGAAAAAGTACTGGAAAAATAAAGCTCAGCCTACCCGATTGAAACTACTTGAAAACCAGAATGATCTCCCCCACTGGATATTTAACATTATCAACTACTCTTCCCCTTCAAACTATTTTTACACAATACTTTATAGCTCAAACTGGGACTATGAAAAGTCCCAGCATACTGAATCAACAATATTAGTGTAAATGTGTATGTTATCAAGTGACTTATTTCAGAGGGATTTACTCTCATTATATCTTATTTTGAAACAGAGAAGTGGACATTAGTCCTAGATTTTTTATTCAACTAGCTTTGTGACACTGGGAAAATTGTTTAAAGCTTCTAGGGCTCAGTTTCCTCATCTGTAAAATAAGGGGACTGAACAAGATAATCTCCAAAGGGCTCTCCAGATTTAAATGTTGTGATTCTGACAGTACCTGTTTAAAGTTGTCACAGCTTCAGCATCATCTTTACATGTGAGCAGTTTGTCTAAATTATAGTCAAGTATTGCCAATCCCAGTTGTAAAATGGCCTTTATTCCATCATAGAAGAAACAGTCCACCACATTCACTGCACTTTCAATAGGCAGCACACTAATAAAAAGTGTGAGGAACCAGGAGAGAGAAACTGAGGAAAAGAATGTCATATCGGTCATATGTTCTGTCAGCTGGGGAAAGTGATCCCTGATAAGTTCTTCAAAAACTGCCTGATCCACCAAGGCACCTGATGAACATAAAAAGAAGTTTAAAAATGAACACCCTTCAAAAGGATTCGTTTATGATACCTTCCCACTTATTAGTATGACAATATATCTCCTTTCTATTCCTTTAATTATGAACTTCTTCAGTGCCTTTCCTATATTTCACACATCTCTTTATCTGCTAGTAAAGTGTCATGAATCAAGAAGCACTAGAGAAACTCAGTTCAAATTCATTTGAACAGTAATTTATTGAATCTTTATTATGTGCAGAAACCTATAACGGGCACCATAAGAGATACACAAATAATGAAATACCCTCATCTTCAAAGAGCTTAATATCTAGAACTTCAGATAAATACTATAATGAATAAATACAAATAACTATAATGAAAGAATTTTAGATAAATACACAAATAACTATAATGAAAGAATGAAATACAATCAGTAACCCAGCCATGATAGTGAAGGCATGTGAAGCTACAAAGTAGAAACCACCTATGGCTTTCAGGTAGAGTATCAAAATCTATAAATATTTGATGACTGAAGAAAATATTATATCATTAACAAACTAAGAACTTGACCCTTCTTTTAAATCTTGAAAATATCAATGCAATTCATATAAATGTAGAGATTTCAAGCTGGTTAAAGCTATCTCTCATTAAGAAACTATTCGGGGCACCTGGGTGGCTCAGTCAGTTAAGCGTCCAACTTTGGCTCAGGTCATGATCTCACAGCTCATGAGTTCGAGCCCTGCATCGGGCTCTGTGCTGACAGCCAGCTCAAAGCCTGGAGCCTGTTTCAGATTCTGTATCTCCCTCTCTCTGTGACCCTTCCTTGCTTACACTGTCTCTGTCTCTGTCTCTCTCTTCTCTTCTCTTCTATCTCTCTCTCAGAAATAAATAAAACATCTAAAATAAAATGTTCCAGTAGCTCTGGATGCTTCAGATCACCATTGTTTCAGCAATACAGAGATGGTAAACTTAAAATTTCTACTTCTTATTTATTAAGAAACAAACCAGGCATTTCATCTTTAAAAAGCAATGTATTAAACAATCTTTCCAATCATATTCAGTACAAAAAGCTCTTCTGGTGAGCATATCAGTGAATGTGACATTTTGATACTGCTTGCATTTTGTGTATTTCAATACCTAATTGATCAGTTCTTCCACTTGATATATAACTGGATACATAATTATAAGAGACATATAAATTGTTCAGAAAAAAAATATGTGCTTATATATGGGATATGTGTGTATGTGTGTGTGTGTGCACGCACGCACTTACCAATGATTCGACGGTTAAAATAATCAGGTAACATCCGTTCACACACAGCAACTAGAAGCCAAAAAGCTTCTTCCTCTTTTGCATACAGAAGCAGCACTGAAGTTAAAATGTTCATTGCCTAAAATTGACAGAAAAATAAATAAATAAATACTACTTGGGTGATGATTACATTTCTTTTTCAAACCCTAGTTTTCAGTAATAAAAACTATGAAAAGTAAATAGTGTGGGGGAGAGGGAGGAAGGCAAACCATGAAAGACTCTTGAATACTGAGAACAAACTGAGGGCTGATGGGGGTGGGGAAGAGAAGGGAGGTGATGGGCATGGAGGAGGGCACTTGTTGGGATGAGAACTGGGTGTTATATGTAAACCAACTTGACAATAAACTATAAAAGCAAAAAACAACAATATGAAAAGTAATCATAATGAAAACATAAGAACTCTGAGCTAGTCCAAAGCAAAACATGGTAAAGTCTGGCTAACATTTGCAATCAGTAACTTTATACAGTGAATTCAAAGATAAAGCAGTAATATGAATATAGAACAAAGTAAGTAAAACCTCTATAATTTTAGACTAAATTCAATGAGTAAAATATCTTAATTATTGCAAATCTGGGAAAAAACATAATTTTCAAAAACATATTAAAATTGGAGAAACAAACTTCATCTGTATTTTCACTACCTATAGGAGAATATCCCGTAGATGTCAATCATTCTAAATTGTGTTCAAAGCTAAACACCTTTCCTCATTTAATAGGATTCTCTTCTTTGCTATCCTAATTTTGATCATGCTCGAAACCCTTTATCTGCCACATCCAATGTGTTTTTATAGCTTGGTTTCTTCTTATAAAATGTCTTTTTGATCTGCTTTATCCTCTTTATTCCAGCCTTTCTCTTTGTAATCTATCTTGCAAACAAATGTCAGACAATTACTTCTATACAACATTTGGATCTCCCGTATCCTACCTACTCAGAGACCACCACTGTTAATAAGTTGATGTACTGTGTGTGTGTGTGTATGTGTGTGTGTGTGCACGCGTGCTTTCCTTCCTTTACCCCTTCTAAAGTTTGATTTTTTTCACTTACCATATTATACATTCTCAATGCCATTAAATAATTCTTCTAAATCTGTATTTAATGACTATGAAATAATCTGGTAAGTTGAATATACTATTATTTAACCATTCTAATATTGTTGGACATTTAGCTTGAATCCAATTTTTCACTACTATATGTACCACTGCAATGAATGCCTTTGTATACAAATCTTCAAGTGTGTTATTCTTTTCTCAGAAAAGATATGAAAGTATTTAGTCAAAGAACACTATCTCTAAATGACATGATATTATTACCAAATTGTACTCCAGAAAGATTGTACCAATTTATATTCCTGATCAATAGTGTTTGAATGTTTATTTCTCTGCTCCTTTGCCAATACTAAGTACTAAGAATTGTAATAATTATAATTGACCTTGTTGATTTGATGGTGAAAATGGTATTTCATAGCTTTAATTTGAATTTTTTGACACCAAACTTTCTCTTTTTTACATTTTATCAATCCATCCGTATTTTTGGTTCTATGACTAATCTTTTCATGATGTTGCTCATTTTTATATTTTAATATTTTTTTTTAATTAAAAAAATTTTTTTTACATTTATTTATTTTTGAGAGACAGAGACACAGTGTGAGTGGGGAAGGGTCAGAGAGAGAGAGAGAGAGACACAGAATCCAAAACAGGCTCCAAGATCTGAACTGTCAGCACTGAGCCCGACGCGCGGCTCGAACCCATGAACCGTGAGATCGTGACCTGAGCCGAAGTCGGACGCTCAACCGACTGAGCCACCCAAGTGCCACATTTTAATACTTTTCTTATAGATTTGTGTATTAAGTATGTAGATTCCTTGCCAGATCTGGCACTGTATTTGACCTCAAGTTTAGTTTTTACCCCACCAATTTTCCTGTGCAAGAAGCCATAATGGCTTAGTTGTTTAAGCATCCAACTTCAGCTCAGGTCATGATCTCATGGTCTGCAGTCCATGCATTCAAGCCCTGCATCGGGCTCTGTGCTGACAGCTCAGAGCCTGGAGCCTGCTTCAGATTCTGTGTCTCCCTCTCTCTGCCCCCTCCCTGCTTGTGCACTTTCTCTCAAAATAATAAATAAACATTAAAAATTAAATAAAAGAAGCCATAATGGGAGGGGACATCAGTGGAAATGGCAGAGTTAAGGCCCTCTGAAAATGCTCTCCTTTATATAAGAAACAAGAACACTGGCAAATAGGGGCACCTGGGTGGCTTAGTCTGACTTTCGCTTAGGTCATGATCTCCCAGTTCGTGGGTTCGAGCCCCGCGTCAGGCTCTGTGCTGACTGCCAGCTCAGAGCTTGGAGCTTGTTTCGGAGTCTGTGACTCCCTCTCTCTCTGACCCTCCCCTGCTCATGCTGTCTCTCTCTATCTCTCCTAGAAATAAATAAAACATTAAAAAAAAAAAGAACATTGGCAAATATTGTCAGAATCAATTTTTCAGAACTCTGAAAATTAACCAAACTCTTATAACAACTCAGAAAGCATTTATTTAATAAAATGGCTGAATCTCAGTAAAAACAGTGAGATCTCTGACATTTTAAATTCCCTGATACCCATACCCACTGCTCAGTTCCACAGTAGCCTTAAAAACCAACACTCCAGCAATCATGGTAAAAACACCTAGCAGTCACTGTAGGGACCAGACAGGGGCTAGAGCTCCTTCAGAGCCCTATTTCCACATAACTGTCATTATTTGACCTGTCTGACAGTTTCCACATGAAGACTCCACTCACAAGGCTGTGTTTATTTGACCTGACACAGAGTTCATGGTACATAATACTTTCTCTCAGAGTGTTTGTTGAAAACAATTGGAGGCATTTGTTGAACATGTGGCTTGCTAAGGCAGTGAATAAAAGTTGAATCAAGTAATAGGCTAATAAAGGGTTAAAATGAAAATCTGGGGAATGAGATATCCATAGAGGGGTTTGTAAACCTCTGAGAAATTCCTGGGAATCTAGAAGGCCATGTGCATGATATGGCTTTATGCATGCCCAGAGCTGTGTGTATGCTCAAGAAAGAATAGAAAAGGCCCTAAGCTCTCACCTCTGGTTAATCTTGAAGTTCTTCACAAGTAGGACATGATAGGGAATAGAAAAAGAACAGGGAAAAAAAAATCAACAAAACCAAAAGTTGGTTCTTTGAAAAAATTTTTTAAAAACTGAAAAAAAAAAAACAAAACCCAAACACCTTGAAATACCTTTAGGTAGCCTAACCAAAAAAATAGAAAACAGACAGAAAAGACTCAAATTATTAAAATTGGGAAACTGAGAACATTACTACCAATCGTAACAGAAATAAAAAGGATTATAAGGGAATATGCTAACAAATGAGATAACCTAGTTATAAAATGGTTAATGAGATAACCTAGACATAAAATGGTTAATTCCTAGAAAAACACAAACTACCGAGACCAATTCAAGGAGAAACAGAAAAATCTGAATAGACCTATAAGAAGTAGAGACCAAATTAGTAATGAAATAATTTCCTGCAAAGAAGACTCTAGAACAAATGACTTCACTAGCAAATTCTACCAAACATTTAAAGAATTAACATCAATCCCTTATAAACTCTTCAGAAAATAGGAGGAAGAAATACTATCCACCTTATCCTATGAGGGAGGCCCCGATATTAAAATCAAAAAGGTATCTCAAGAAAACTATGTATCAGTTTATGAATATAAATGTAAAAATCCTAAACAAAATACTAGCAAACTGAACCCAATTACACAGAAAAAGGATTATACAACCAAGACCCAGGGAGATTTATCTTGGAAATACAAGGAGGGTCAACATATGAAAATAAATCAATATAATACAGGACATCAACAGAATAAAAGGAAAAAAACATGATTATCTCAATAGACAAAGAAAAATGGTTTGACAAAATCCAACACCCTTTCATGATAAAAACACTCAACAAACTAGGAACATATGAGAACTTCCTCAACTAGTCCCATCAATAATGAGTCAGTACAGCTCACACGGCTTCTTGATCAAAAGTAATAAATTCAGACTTTTCCCAGGCTTGAAAGATTCTCCATGATCTTGTCCCACACAAACTTATTTACTTCTTGATTCTAACATAAATCTAGCCAGTCTGATCTCCATGGCAGGCTTATTCTCACATGAATGGTATTGCTCATATTGTTACTTTAACTCAGAATAATTTTCCTTGTGCCCTCCATGTTTCTAACTTTGCTCTCATCTTTTAGAAGTCAAAAGAAAGTGCCACCTACTTTGAAGGTGCCTCTACACTACTATATATAGATAACATTGCAGATTCTGAGTGTAAGTTCTTTGAGAAAAGAAGTGCTACACTTCTTTTTTTTTTTTTAACCTCTCAGAAATCCTAAAATATGCTAAACACTTGTAATTTAGGTGATCCATTCACTTAAATAGCTTTTCAAAAAAATTCCCTATTGATAAGATTTAATGAATAGATAGGATTGATACATAATCATTGTAAGTGCTCAGCCCACTATAAAGGAATATGTGGCTGAGACTGCTAGCTATCTACCACAATCCAATCTCCCCTCTTCCATAGTATCTGAACATATACATGCTTGGTCACACTATATTTTTCAGTCTTCTTTGTAAACAGGTGTGGCCGTAAGACCAAGACGCACAGAATGTGGATGAAGTGACGTATGCACATTCTAGGCCTACTAGCCAATAAAATCTACAATTGTTTCTCCATGCTCTCTCCTGTTTCCTGTGAATGGTAATGGCAATGAAAGAGCACCTTGGAAGCCATGTTTTGAAGATGACAGGGAGTGGTGCCAGCCTAAGTCCCTGAATAATCTCATGAATGAGAGCTGCCTACGAATTTAAATACTTGCTCTTCTCTATTTATTCCTTTGAGGAAACTTCTATTGTGTTTAAGTTGTTACCTATTTGAGATTATTTGTGTTAGCAGTCTAGCATCCCTAATTAATATAGTGTGCTCCTAAAGGATTTTTTCAATGATTCCCCCATTGTCTACAAAATAAAATTCAAACTCCTGACCTATCCCAATCTACTTGATTTTTTCCCTCTATCTACTTTGTTTCATTCACCCTACATTTCTTTTTTTTTTTTTCTTACAAATAGTTTATTGTCAAATTAGTTTCCACATAACACTCAGTGCTCATCCCCACAAGTGCCCTCCTCTATGCCCATCCCTCCTCCCCCCACATCCATCAGTCCTCAGTTTTTGTCAGCATTCAAGAGTCTCTCATGGTTTGCCTCTCTCCCTTTCCCCCACCATTTCCGCCCTTCTTCTCCTTGTTCCTCTGTCAAGTTCCTCCTAATCCTCCTATACGTGCAAACATATGATATTTGTCCTTCTCTGCCTGACTTATTTCACTCAGCATAGCACTCTCAAGGTCCATCCACGTTGCTACACATGGCCAGATTTCATTCTTTCTCATTGCCATGTAGTATTCCATGGTATAGAAAAACCACATCTTCTTGATCCATTCGTCCGTTGATGGACACTTAGGCTCTTTCCATGTTCTGGCTATTGTTGAGAGTGCTGCTATGAACATTGGGGTACATGTGCTCCTATGCATCAGCATTTCTGTATCCCTTGGGTAAATTCCTAGCAGTGCTATTGCTGGGTCATAGGGGAGTTCTATTGTTAGTTTCCTGAGGAACCTCCACACTGTTTTCCAGAGGGGCTATACCAGTTTACATTCCCACCAACAGTGTAGGAGTCACCCTACATTTCTAATAAACAAAATGTATGTTCTACATGCATTCCATGTTTACCTCTACCTGTGTTTGGTTACACTGATCCCTCTACCTAGAACATTCTTTCATTTCAGCTCCATACATCCAAAATTCATCAATTATTAGGCCCTACAAATGCTACTACCTCTCCCACAAAGTCTTCTCTGATTCTTCCAGATGAAAATAATTTATCCCTATAATAAATCCTGATAGAACTTTACATTTCTTTAACAATTTGTCCCACGTGCTTTTTATTTGCCAGTGAATATGTTTTAATGCTTACTCATCAATATACTTTCAAGGGCAGGATCCTTATAGGATTCATCTTTATACAGTCTTAACCACCTAGCACAGTATTTTTCTACAGAGCAAGAATTCAATAAATATTTGTTAAATGTAAAAGAAAAATGAAGTAATGAAATATCAATTCTTTTAAGTATTCCTGCTACCATCTTAGATTAAAAATACCCCCCTGTCAATCTCAGCCCAACCTCTGTCTTTCTAATCACAATTTTCAAGTTAATAGAGCTATATTTGATATAATTTTACCATCTGAAATATGTACACAGATGTGCTCATAATGAAGTCATACCTGGCAGTATCCAATTTTGGGATTCCTGTAGGCATAAGCAGTGAGTACCCGCCTCAGAGCAGATATGCCAGTATCACTCTGAAAGGCTGGGTGTTCAGGCAGGGAGCGACGCAAATCACGTTCAATTTCTTCAGTAGCCAAGTTGCAGGTCCCTAAGGACTGTTCAACCATTTCAGCATAATAGCCAGGATTAGCAGCCATGTCATTAACAGCTCCTGTAAAGATGATTGCATTAACATACAAAAGAAGAGGAATGTAAAAAAAGCCACTACTTGCATATATACATAAAGAATTGGATAACCTTTAAATTTAGCTTTATACTCAAGTAATATCCTAGTAAAAACAAAAGAAAAGGCTTCACTAGAATATAACATCGGGACACCAATTTAAAAAATATAATTATTTATTTTTGAGGGGAAAGTGGGGGAGACAGAATCCCAAGTCCACACAGAGCCCAATGTGGGGCTCAATCTCATAAACCGTGAGATCCTGACCTGAGCCAAGATCAAGAGAACGCTTAACCAACTGATTTCATCTATTAGAATTTTCAATAACTGTGTTTTTTTTTTTCCCTTAAATTCCTTGGACACTAGAGCTAGAGATATTCCCAATTAGCCATATCTTGGCTAATAAACTAATTTGCTCAGACAATGGATATGTGGATATATAAGTAAGTACACATAACTACCTTACTCTCTCTGACTAGTCTGAACTCACGATGAGTAAGGGTTTCTTCCAGCTATCTTTGTAATTATTTTTACTTAGTGCATAACTCCTAGAAGGGGCATAGCTAATGTCGGTTAGTAAAGTGAATAAATACCTGAAAAAAGCATCCACAGCTCTCCTCTTAAGGTCTCTGGAATTCCTCTTACAACCAGATCTCGAGTCTTTTTGGTCCGAAACATGCTAACACCACGTCCACATTCTGTAAACAGGATGTTCCATGACTGTTCCTTCATCTTTTCTTTCAGCTGTAACAAAAAATCAAAGCAACTATATATGGTGAGAAAGAAACTTTCAAATAACTTGAAAACTCTCTTCAGTGGGAAACAATACCTGTGGAAATCAAGAGCAAAGAAATTCAAAATCAGTATTCACAGAGGGGCCAAACACTGGAGCACTCATCATAAATCTTTCAAATCCACATGAGCATAATAGCTTTATTTTACTATTTTACTTCTTACCTAAACTCATATAAAAATGGGAAAAAGCATTACACTTCAGAGGTAAAACTTTGAACCATCATTCTCCCCCAATCACTTCAATTTTAGAATTATTGGCAATCTATACATATAAAACACAATGTTCAATTTTTCTTAATTCTTGATAATAGCCCTTTTGGTTTTTTTAAACTGCCTTTTTGTGTGACGGAATGAAATAAGTCACATAGCAGTACCTGCTGGAAAACCTTTTCAAGCACCAAAATTAAAGTTTTCAGTTGTGATACCTTCCAGTCTGCTCTAAGATTTTTATTTTTGATCAACTGTTTCAGTCCATAGATTTAAATATTTTGTTTTCATACCATTTTGGAATTAAGATTCTCCAAATTCTGAGGGTGAAATACTGTCATTAAGGCTTCGGTGCTCACAGTTTTACTGCATTCTCTCTGACACGCCAAAGACCGTACCTCAATATTATCGGATGGGTCTGTAGAATCAGAACTAATAGGAACCTGAAAAAGGAAAAAATATAACTGTCCCAAATGTATGCTTAAAAGTCTCTGCAAGAAGAAAAAGTGCTCATGCTTTATCTGTCATTTATAAAGCACAATCTGTCTACATAATAAATACCGAATCAATGTCTCACAGAGACTTGTTTTTCTTTCAAAATTAGAGATAGCAATAAATTAGCATCTGGAACAGCAAACTCAGGACCTCAATGAACCCACTCCCCTTCAAAAACAAAATACTGGCAAAGGATTAAAAAATACCCGTTCAGAACACTGGAAATGAACCAAAGGCACAGAACGAACTGAAAAGCATAGATACAAATAAAATTAATAATGAACCTCAGTAGGAACACCAGATTTTGTGAAGTTTTAACATGAGGCTGTCTATTCTCATCATCCCTCCCTCCCAAGCTTAGAGGTATGGTAGCCATGAAAGCCTACATTAACACAGCCAAAGGGTTTTCTGGAGCTTCACTAAAATCCCCATCCCCAGAACACAGACAATATTTTGACCAGACTAGCAGCTCCCTAGAAAACCCGCATTTCCAGGGTGGTACCATTTGATTCAGAGCTAGGTCGGTGAAAAAAGCCCAGTCCCCAGGGCATTACAGAAAGCTTTAGTAATCTGCTGATAACAACACAGATGCCTAAGGCTATGATTTCAGTTTGGGGGAAACTAGAGCCTGGTTAAAAATCTAAAAGAAGATCTGGATAACCAAAAGGAACTTTGAAAGATTTTAACATATTCTTGGAGATCTAGAAGTATCTGTGCATGTACAGGGGTGTGAAACTGCCCAGGAAAGAAAGGAGACAGGGGAAGGCCCCAGTTGCTCAATTCTGGCCTTCTCTGGAGGTAAGAAATAAAAGCTAAGGCTGATTTAAAAGCTTCCAGAAGTCTGAGATATACTTTCACATAAAGATTCCCTTTGCAAAAAGTAGAAAATTTAATGGTTCACAGCATTTAAGGAACTCTCTGACCCATCACTGGCTGACCACTAATTTATACTGACTCAAGGGGGTAATCAGAGAAAGCCAGGTTTAAAAAAAAAAAAACAAAAAACCAAGAACTATTTTTTAAAAGCAACCAATGGAAAATGTCTTTGAAAGGACCCAGTTCCTGGATTTTGTAAACTAAGAATGTATAGTAGCTATTATAAACATATTAAAAGAATAAAAGGAAATTACGTTTAAAAAAAAAAGGACCCACTAACAAGTGGGCAAAAGATCTGAGTAAAGACCTCTCCAAAGAAGATAAAAAGATGACAAATAATCATATGAAAAGATGTTCAATATTCTATCATTAGGGAATTTCAAATGAAAAAAACGAGATACTATTGGCTATTAAAATGGCTAAAATCCAAAACACTGACATGAACAAGTACTTGCTGCTGAGGATATGGAACAAGAAATCTCATTCATTGCTGGTGGAAATACAAAAATGGTACAGCCAATTTGGAAGATAGCTGGCAGTTTCTTATAAAGCAAAACATAGCGTATGATATGATTGAGGAATTGTGCTCCTAGGTACATATCCAACTAGTTGAAAACGTATGTCCACACAAAAACCCTCAAGTGAAATATTTATAGCAGCTTTATTCATAGCTGCCAAAAATTGAAGGCAACCAAGGTATCCCTATTAAAGGTGAATGGATAAACGCTGTGGTATATCCAGACATGAAATATTTATCCACAATTTAAAAAACTATCAATAAAACATAAAGAAATTTTAAAAATCTGAACTTACTAATAACATGTAAGGACATTGACTCTGTAATCCAAAACCTCCAACCAAAGAAAAGCCCTGGACCAGATGGCTTCATGGGTGAATTCTACTAATCATTTGAAGAAGAATCAATGCCAATCCTTCTCAAATTCTTCCAAAAAACTGAAGGGGATGGGAAAACTCCCAAAATAATTTTATAACGCCAGAATATCCAACACTAAAGCCAAATAAGAACAGGACAAGAAAAGAAAAATTACAAGCCCAAATCCTGAGGAATACAGATGCAAACATTCTCAACATCATACTAGCAAATCAAATTTAATAGCACTTTAAAAGGATCATACACTATGATGAAGTGGGATTTATCCCTGGGAGGGAAAAATAGTTCAACATACACAATCAATAAATGGCATACAACACATGAAAAGAATAAAAAAATAAAAATCATAAGATCATCCCAAAAACCATTGGACAAAATTCAATGTCCTTTCATGATAAAAACTTTCAACAAAGTGGGTTTAGAAGACACATACCTCAATATAATAAAGGCCATAAATGACAAGCCCACAGCTAACATCATACTCCATGGTAAAATGTTGAAAGCTTTCCCTCTGAGATCAAGAACAAGATAAACCAGGGTACTCTCACCACTCCTATTCAACATAGTCCTAAAAGTCCCAGCTAGAGCCATCAGTGAAGAGAACCAAAGAAAATGCATGCAAATAGGAAAGGAAGAAATCAAATTGTTTCTGTTTGCAGATTAAAGGATTTTGTATACAGAAAACCCTAAAGATTCTACGAAAAAAACTACTAGAAGTGATAAATTAAGTCAGTAAAGTTGCATAATACAAAATCAATGTACAGAAAACTGCATCATTCCTATACACTAATAATGAAACAGCAGAAAACGAAATTAAGAAAATAATCCCATTTACAATTGCAACAAAAATAATAAAATATCTAGGAATAAAATTAACCAAAGAGGTGAAAGGCTTGTACTCTGAAACCTATAAAACACTGATGAAAGAAATTCAGGACAACACAAAGAAATGTAAAGATATTCCATGCTCATGGGTTGGAAGTACAAATATTGTTAAAATGTCTGCATTACCCAAAGCAATATATATACTTAATGTAATCCTTATCAAAATACCAACAACATTTTCCACAGGACTATAACAAATAATTCTAAAATTTGTACAGAACTACAAAAGACTTTGAATAGCCAAAGCAATCTTGAAAAAGAAAAACAAAACTGGAAGTATCATAATTCTAAACTTCAAATTATAATACAAAGTGGTAGTAATTAAAACAGCATGGTACGGGCATAAAAATAGACATATAGATCAATGGAAGAGAACAGAAAACTCAGAAATAAACCCACAATTATATGGTCAATTAATCTTCAACAAAGGAGGAATGAATATCCAAAGGGAAAATGACAGTCTTTCTTTTGGTGCTTGCAAAGTTTTTCCAGCAAGTACTACTGTGTGACTTATTTCATTCCATCACACAAAAAGGCTATTAAAAAAAAAAACCCAGGGGGGTGCAGCCATCCTGGAAAACAGTATGGAGGTTCCTGAAAAAATTAATAATAGGGGCGCCTGGGTGGCTCAGTCAGTTAAGTGTCCAACTCTTGATTTTGGCTCAGGACATACATGATCTTGTGGTTCCCGAGTTCCAACCCCATGTCCAGCTCTAGTGCAGAGCCTGCTTGAGATTCTCTCCCCTTCTCTCCCCCCCTCCCCTGTGTGTACTCTCTCTCAAAATAGATAAATAAACTTTGAAAAAAAATAAAAATAGAACTATTCTATGACCCAGCAATTATACTACTAGGTATTTATCCAAAGGATACAAAAATGTTGTTTCAAAGAGGCACATGCACCCCAATGTTTATAGCAGTGTTATTAACAATAGCCAAATATGGAAAGGGCCCAAATGTCCATTGACTGATGAATGGATAAAGAAGATGTGGTATACATATACAACAGAATATTACTCGGTGACCAAAAAAAAAAAAAAAAAAAAAGAATGAAATCTTGCCGTTTGCAACAATGTGGATGGAACTAGAGTGTGTTATGTTGAGAAATTAGAGAAAGTTGAATATCACGTGACTTCATTCATATGTGGAATTTAAGAAACACAACAGATGAACACAGGGGAAGGGAAGGAAAAATAAGATAAAGACAAAGAGGGAAACCAACCATAAGAGACTCTTAAATACAGAGAAACTGAGAGGCTGGCGGGGGAGATGGGTGTAGAAATGGGCTTAACAGGTGATGGGCATTAAGGAGGTCACTTGCTGGGATGAGCACCTGGTGTTATACATAAGTGATAAAATTAATACTACATTGTATCTTAACTAACTTGAATTTAAATAAATTTTCTAAAAAAATTAATTTTAAAAAGCCAAAATAAACTATTGGGACTATGTCAAAATAAAAGGTTTCTGTACAATGAAGAAAGCAATCCACAAAACTAAAAGGCAACCTACTGAAAAGCAGAAGATATTTGCAAATGATATATCTGGTAAAGGCTAGTATCCAAAATATATAAAGAACTTATACAGCTCAATACCCACCCCAAAAAAACAAAAAATTCCAACTAAAAAATGGGCAGAAGACATAAACAGACATTTCTCCAAAGAAGACATACGGATGGACAACAGACATATGAAAAGATGCTCATCGTCACTCATCAGGGAAATGCAAATCAAAGCTACAATGAGATACCACCTCACACCTGTCAGAATGGCTAAAATAAACAACATAAGAAACACAGGTGTTGATAAGGATGTGGAGAAAATGGAGTCCTATTGCACTGCTGGTGGGAATGAAACTGGTTTAGCCACTGTGGAAAACAATATAGAGGTTCCTCAAAAAGTTAAAAATAAAACTAGTCTACAATCCAGTAATTAATTGCACTACTGTGTATTTACACAATGAAATACAAAAACACTAATTCAAAAGGATACATCCACCTCTATGTTTACAGCAGCATTATTTACAATAGCCAAACTATAGAAACAGCCCAAGTGTCCACGGATAGGTGAATGGATTTTAAAAAGGGGTGTGTATGTATATTATTCAGCCATAAAAAAGGAAATCTTGCCATTTGCAACAACATGGATAGAGCTAGAGAGTATAATGCTAAGCGAAATAAGTCAGCCAGAGAAAGACAAATACCATATTATCTCACTCATATGTAGAATTTAAGAAATAAAACAAACGAGCATGGGGGTGGAAAGAGAGCGAGGCAAACCAAGAAACAGACTCTTAACTATAGAGAACAAACTGATGGTTACCAGAGGGAAGGTAGATGGGGGATGGGGCAAATAGGGGATGAGGATTAAAGAGAACACTGGAAAAAAATCCATTTCCTAGCAAACCCATATACTAACCGGTATTTTGTACATATCCTTATTAGACCTCTAGAAATGGGTAAGAGAAACTAGAAGACTTTTGAACTCTGACATACAGCCGAAAAGATGATAAACTCATTCTGAAACAAAATCCTTTCTTGACAACTGAGCATACCCAACTCGTAGAGGCACCTGAGAGTTTTCAGGGAAAAATTCCAGTTCTTCAGGTTTAAGACACACAGATAAACAGAAGGAAAAAGATAAGCAGTGCATTAAATCTAACAGAGAATGAACCTGAAATGGAATGGGATAGGGGAAAAAAGTGACGTAAACAAGAATATAGAAGCACTGGAAGAGAAACTATTAGGACTGATCAGATTTTGCCTATGTCCTGACATCAAACTAAGGAATATCCTGGCTGCACACCTGAAGAGAATGAAAGATTATAAAGCTGGGGCAAAAAAATTCTTGATGGTCAACATGAAGATTCTATGTCTGGAACTGAGATATATGTATTTTTAAATTATATGCTTTCACTGTGTTTTTCTATTATCAAAGAGGAAGTTAGTTTTATCAATACTGCATTATAATGGACTGAGCATAATATTTTTAGCCTCTACTATGGAGAGATAAAAGCCTCTATAATCCAATCCAAATAAAATAACATAGCCAGTAAAACCAATGTTGATTTTTTTCTTCAAAGTTTTAATTAAAATACAATAGTTATACTGTGATACTTTATCAATCTATTAAAACATGAGTTGCCTAGGCATTAAAAATGAAAATCTGAATCAAAACTATCTACATTTCTATAAAGGACATACTAAACATCAAAATCAAGCTTTTAACTATCCTTTGCCAAGAATATTTGCTTTTCCTAATACTTTACCAGTAAACAGCTTTGTCACTATTTTGCTTTGGGCTATATTATGTAAGTAAGGCTGAGCTACTTGATATTAAATAAAAGATATTCAGACTGGTTTAAAATTGTGGTCTCTCTGCAGCAGTAAGAGGAGAATCCTTTTTCTTTTTTTTTTTTAAATTTTTTTATTTATTTCTAGGAGAGAGAGAGAGAGAGACAGCATGAGCAGGGGAGGGTCAGAGAGAGAGGGGGAGATACAGACTCTGAAATTGGCTCCAGGCTCTGAGCTGGCAGTCAGCACAGAGCCCGATGTGGGGCTCGAACCCACGAACCGCGAGATCATGACCTAAGCGAAAGTCGGACGCTTAACCGACTAAGCCACCCAGGCGCCCCGAGGAGAATCCTTTTTCAAGTCTTTATTAAATTCTCAAATATAGTTTGAGTTATTAAAATATTATTAAAATGTTGAGTTACTTCATGTTATGTGAAAGTACAAGATACTGTAGATATAGTCAAAAAAGATCAAATGGTAATAATTTTTTAAAATATGAGTTCATTTTAAAATATGAAAAAGGATAATTTTCATTTCTGCTTTAAGTGACCTACAGAATGTAATTTCTTTGGTTTTAGTCTTTTAAAAAAAAATAACCCTAAAGTATGAATACAAAAGATACTATGAATTCCTTTTGAAAAACCATACAAAACACAAAGTTTTATTAAACAATGATTTGATTGTTATATAATTACCTCTGTGCTAATATCGTGACACAGAGCAGAAGCTGCTCCGCACTTGAGTCTGAGTTTTGCCACCAGTTGCTCAAAGTCTTTAACTTCACTGAAGCGAAAAGCTGTCTTTCCTTTGATGCTAACGATGACAGATTTGGTGGAATCATTTGTTTTATCTATAGCTAAGACCTGGGGGGGGTAAAAACATTTCAAATGAATCACATTCTCCCTTGTTACTAACACTTTCAGGCAAAATATGTTTAGCTTACTCTTTTTTTTTGATAGAGCGAGCGAGAAAAGCATGTATGCACCCATGTAAGTGGAGGAGGGATAAAGAATCTTAAGTAGGTTCCACACTCGGCGTGGAGCCCAATGTGAAGTTCAATCTCACAATCATGACCTGAACCAAAATCAAGAGTGGGATGCTTAATCAACTGAGCCACCCAGGCACGACTTTAGCTTACTCTTTTGAGACTAAAGTTTTGGTCCATGGTATGACTTACTAAGAAATAGACTTGCAGGGGGGCGGGTGGCAGCACCTGGGTGGCTCAATCAGTTAAGCATTCGACTTTTGATTTTTGTTCAGGTCATCATCTCGTGTTTCATGAGACAGAGCTTGGCATCAGGCTCTGCAAAAACAACATGGAGCCTGCTTGAGATTGTCTCTCTCCGTACCTCACTGCTCATTCTTTCTCTTTCTAAATAAGCAAACAAACAAACTTTTAAAAAAATAGAAGAAGACACAGGGTGCTTGGGTGGCTCAGCTGGTTAAGCATCCAACTCTTGATTTCAGCTCAGGTCATGATCTCCTGGTTTGTGAGATCAAGTCCCATGTCAGGCTCTGTGCTGACAGCATGGAGCCTGCTTGGGATTCTCTCTCTCCCTCTCTCTCTACCCCTCCCCTGCTTGCACTTTCTCTAAAATTAAACTAAAAACTTTTTTTTAAATAGACTTTGGGTACTATTTGCACCACCTGACACAAGTAACCTCAGTGCAAGTTACTTCACTTCTCAAGGAAAAGGTTTACTTAACGTGTAGTCTTTAAAAATGACACTACAAATGTAAAAATTCAGTGCTATAATGTTGACAATTTATTCCTAACTTACATAAAAGCTATCAATTCTATTCCCTTTGACTATGTGTACCAAATGTAATAGTCTAAGTTTTGGTACTCCTGTCATAAATGCCTGAGTGATCATGTTCTATCATGAGTCATCCTAAACCCTCATCTGGTTTGTAAATTTTTATTTTTTTTCTATCTTCACTTTAAATAAGAGCTCTTATTCTAGTACTCTTTTCCTGAAGAATGGTATGCTTATTCTGAAGAATAATACTGGGCTTATAAAAACAATTATGTAAATATTACTAAAAGGATAGTGCATATAGAGATTTTAATAATTTACAGAATACCAGGATATTTCACTCTGTGAATGATAGCATTTTCAAACTAAGAACTGATATGTAACCAAATTCATATTACCTCTCGTAATGGAATAATTATACTACATAGACTGCCATCCTGGCTAACAAAGCAGATATAGTTTTCTGAGATGCACATTTTTCCATGAGTATTAAAGTGGCTGAATGGTAACCATAAGCAACATTCATGTACTTCTTTCAAAGCCTCTTCTTTGGGGAGCCTAAAAAAAGCACTGAACTGCTCACTGTGGGCTCGATTTTCCAGACCTCTGTAGGAAAGAAAAAACGGGGCTCAAATAATGACTTCTAAAATGCACACATGACCATATTGATTAATCTAAATGTACTGTAGAGCAGAAAGTTTAAATACTACATGCTATGTTCTTCAACAAATTATGAAATGGGAGAAACACAGTAATTCATAATAAATTCATTTTCTTTGTTCCCTCTTCCAATTTTGTTTTACTTCTAGATTACAAGGCACAAAAGTTAGAGATGAAGTAGGACTGCATCTGTTAAAGAATGATCTGCTGGAGGATTATTATTATACATCCATAATATGAAATTATGGCAAAACCAATAATGGCAAGCAATAATTTTTATATGTGGTTATCAGAAAATCAAGAGTCACACAGTTCAAATAAAATAAAAATGAAAAATGAAAAATAAAAATTTGTGGCATCAAAATTTAGATAAGAATAGTGCATAAAAGATAATATTAAAATTAAGTGAAGCAAACATTTAAATTATGTTTTAAAAAATCCAAAGTAGAGGCAAGATAAAACAACACTGCTTGCACAGTATTGGGCAAAGGATAGGCATCAACAAATAAAGATGACTTCTTAACTGGTATATAAATATATGAATAAAAAATAACTGCTTAAAATAGTACTATTTTTCTAGAGGCAGTAAACACTTGTGTTAAGCAGCAATGCCATCTGGGGTAGTAAGTAAATTATGCAAGTTCTAAATCAAAGCCAACAAAGTTAAAATCAAATTCATCTTTCCAGCATATACTATTTGAATATGTGGTATTTCATCATGTCTTTCAAAATAATTCTGATGAACAAAAAGCCACATTAATTTTACCTCACTGAAATTATAATTTGGTGGGTTATTTTACTATTATTTTAAAAGATGAGGTCTATTTATATAAATGAAAAGTGTCCATGATATATTATTTTAAGGGAGGGAAACAGGCTATGGAATAATATGTGATGTTAAGTCCCAACCATGATTTTTGCGAATATTTTTTAATTAATGCATTAGAAAGCCTGGAAAGATATACACTGAACTATTGCTATTGGGCTTCTGCATTGTTTAAATTATAGAAGTAATACATATGTGTAAAAACAATAAACCGAAACAATAAAGATATTCAATCTTATAAAAAAGTCATTTGGATACTAAGCCTGAATAAGCTATTGTTCTTAACTTACTAGAAACAAGGATTTAGATATATATGATTTTTAGTAGGCTTTCTTAAAATGCACATAGACAAAAATGAATATCCTAGATCTAATTTAAATAATACAGACTTGGTAATGAATAACTCCTTGATAGATGGCCTTTTAGAAGATATTCTAAAGGAAATAAAATAGCTAAAAAGTTTATTTTTATGGTGGCCAATCAAGGAACAAATTACAAAAACAAATGCTCAACTATAATACAAACGGGATTCCTAATCCTTATTATAGACTTCTATTTATAAATTATATACACTAGGACCTGTAAAAAATTCACCTCACTGATCTATTTTCCAGAAAAGCAGACACACTCACAAAGAAGTTCTCATGTATCCAGATTTTAGAAATGGTTTAGAAATAGGCCAGAGGAACAACTATACCAGTTAGGGCTATGTAGTAATCACACAACCCTCTAGAGTTGATTATGTGTGAACCAGAACCCACTTGTTCTGGTCCATCCATAAGACTGCAGCTTAGGTTCCTCTCACAGTTTCCCATAATCTACATCCTTGTGCTGGGGGCCAGAAGCTGCATTCACTAGCTGTTTCTAGATGCTCTTTTCTCTCCCTCTCCTTTGGCGTGCACATTTCATTCAACTGTTCTGTTAAGCAGTACAGAAGGACTCTGGTTCATTTCAGCAAACCAAATATAGTGGCAAACAGCTATCAGAGATATTTCTCATGCAGGCATTAATAATGATTAACATTTATCAGAGATATTTCTCATGCAGGCATTAATAATGATTAACATTAATCTAGGGTTTTATATTTTATAAAGTGCTTTCACACATTATCTTGTTCATTCATTCCTCACTAGTGCTCTCTGAGGTAGAAATGATAGATGAGGAAACGAGGGTCCTGAGAGAGAATGACTTGTCCAAGGGTTGCTGTACTCTCTTTCTAAAGTCCACGCTTCACTGACTCTACTAACTTGCTTCCTCATAAAAAAAAAGATGGTGTCTATAAATTATGTTTAAAAACAAATATATCTTACAATATCAGACTTGAAGCTGTCTAGCCTACACATAGAGAAATTTAGACCAGCTATGCATACAAAAATCTCTATATTTCTAAAAGCACTCTAGGGAAAATTCTACTGAGATCTCAATAAATAATTTTCAAAACTAACTTCTATTACTTCTAAGGATTAAACTCAATGAAGGGGATACTACTTGTGAAATGCATCTGAATAAGCTAAAAAAAATCCCACATATTGATGACTAATTCCAAAGAAATATTACCATATAACATAGATTAATGATAATCAATGTTGCTGTTCTTTGGTCAAACAATACTTTAAAAAGTATTAATTAAGCTTTGAATACCTCTTGGTGATTTGTAGAGGATCATCAAGGATTGGGTCATTAGCAAATGTTTCCTTATCAAAAAGTCTCTTTATAGCATAGTTTGCCAGCTGTTCCATAAGAAGATATGTTTCATTAATATGCAAAAACATTGAAAAGTAGTGATTCTCCCCTTGGGAACACACATGAATACTCTCTGTTAGTATAACATTTGAAGTCTTTTCAAGTTTTGAGACTGCATCCCAGGAGATAATGAGTTTGACTGCAAATAAGAATTATAAACAGGTATGATTAAATTTCTCAATATTGATTAATGTTTCTCAATCAGCTCTTTTGAAACAATAGTTAACACCTGAAAAATGCTACAAACTAAAATACTTGAGACTTCAAGATTAGTTAAAATTTTGAAGCATAACCATGAACATACAATAACTGATGATTTTAGGAACAGATGTAATTTTAAAGGATTAAAAAAATTATTCTCATTTTATATTTAAATGTTACTTTACATAATTGCATAATCACTGATGTAAAAGCTATATGTGTGCTATGAACATTACTGTTTGATTCTTCTTTATAACTCTGGGCCATTAGGTACTATGGCTACTACATTTATATTGTAAATTAAAACATGGATTGCAGAAAGTAGATAGTTTAGAACAAGAAAGGCGTTATATGCCAGGTCACCATCATCATTTAATATTCATTCACTTCCCACAATATGCAAGGCACATACATACTTCTAATGGCTCCTATGTTAAGCAACCAGCCATTAAAGTATTCTTTCTCCAGATGAAGTGAATTTTTTTAATGTACAGTTTAATTACTCTTTATATCAATCCATTACTTTATATACAACCTAATAACACCATAGAGTTGATAGGTCAGCAAGTTCAAAGTCATGGGAAGCAACAGAAACCACTTACTTTCTGATCCCAACAAAAAAGAATAGAAGCTCAGAAAGTTGGTGCTAAGATAGAGCCAACCCTGACAAGGAACCCGTCCTTTCCAATAACTGCATGAATAATAGGTCACTAACTTCTCTTGCTCTGGTAAACCAAAACATTTTTCAAATTTCAAAAGGGCTTCTCGAAATTTCTCAGGATCATCTTCTTTTGCAAAAGACTGTTTTCCCTCTTCAGCAATTAATCCCTACAGGAGACAAAATAATTTTTTAAAATTATTAGCTACCAACAAAAATACATTTTATATATTTAAATAGTTCACTGAATAAAACTGTGTACATACATGCTTCTCTTAGGACAGATGTGAGCAAATTTTCTTTAATTTTCTAATGCCGCACAAGGAGCTACCACAAATACGGGTGCTAAATATTTCTTTGAATTAAGTAAAGGGCTCATTCAAATTCTAAATTCAAGAAATACTGAAATGAAAATATCCCTAAGCGTACTCACAAGGGCACTAAAAACTAATCACTGACTTTTATAATTTTCTTTAGCACTGATTCTGACATTCTTATGTGTTCTGCCAATACTGAAAGGTGTCAGTAAAACAATGATCTTCCGCATGTGTTTGATCTTAGGGTCAAAGATTTTAGTATTCCATCTACAAAATATATCCATCACTTACTCTTATCTTTCCTTGTACAAAATTAGTAATATCTTCATTTGAATCAAACACAGATAAGGTCTTCATGATGTTTTGTTCCAACCAATCCCAATGTTTGGTTATTTCTTCTCTGTTGGCTCCTGATTCATAATGAAAGAGAATAAAAGACTGAAGGGAAACACCACAACAAAATTGCTCTTGATATTCACAAGCTTTGTTTAAAAAGAAATAAAAGTATATTTGCTCATTTTCAAAAATGATGATCATAAAGGAATAAAGATATTAATTACATTTATTCTCTACTTCATCTGTATATGTGGGGATAAATACTATTTTTCATTGTTAAGTGAAAGAATAAAATATTTAATGAGAAGGGGAAAAGGTAAACCCAACTCATGAGCAAAGACAGAAAATTCTGAAAACAAGATGCCAGTAACTGGTACCTACAGCAACTAGTATTTTTTAAGAGAATATACAGAGTGCCAGAAACATATATAATTTAATCCTTGGTCTTCAAATAATACAGTTAGTACTGTGCATATAATCTGTGTGACTACAAACAGCATGTATATGACAATACTATGTGAAATGTGGATTTTCAGCAGTGGCAACTCTACTTATATTAGAAGGTGAAGCCTTTGTTCAGTCACCCTTTTCATTAAAAGGCCTAGTTAACTTAAAGAAGTTTAATAAAAGAAGTTAGAAACCTTATTACAAAAAAGTAAATCCATGTGACCTGCCAGATCAGTGTTAGGTGGCTTGTTGAGGGTGAGATTAAATATTAGTTAGGCTTGGGGTTGCTTTGGCTTGATAAACATTTCAGTATCTATCAGTCTCCCCTGATTACCACATAAAGACCTCACCAGCATTGTGGATTATAAAAATTTCACTCAAAAGAAACATCTTGACTCCTAAGTATGTTTTATGATATATGGAAGTGACATATTAACAAATTTACTGAAACTGCAAAACTGCCTATTTCCTATAATCCAGTTAGAAACTTCATGTTATTAAAGTTACAATACCATGTGTAATAATTTTCTTTAAGGAATCACAAATAAAAGCCATGGAAAAATTTTATACCTTTTTTTGGTCCTTTAGGTATAAAGAAAGCCTCATTAGTAGGTAATTATTATATTTCTGCATCCTGTTAATTTAGGGGAATAAGTGATATAATAACTCCACCTTTTTGAAGTAGAATGGACATTTTTCCTAAATAATTTCTACCAACCAGATTTAGAGTGGAGGTTACAAATGTCTCACAAGGAGCAGGTGTAATGTCTGACAGCCAGGAGAGGGATGCCTGGGTAGCTCAATTGGTTAAGCATCTGACTTCAGCTCAGGTCATGATCTCAAGATTTATGAGTTCAAACTCGACATCAGGCTCTTTGCTATCACAGCAGAGCCTGCTTCGGATCCTCTGCCTCCCTCTCTCTGCCCTCCCCTGCTCATGCTCGCTCTCTCTCTCTCTCTCAAAAATAAAACCATTAAAATAAATGAGCCAGGAGAAAACACTCACCAGCATCACTAAAGACAATATATATGAAGATGCAAAAAACAAGCCATATATCTTAAAAAATTAATATTTTTTATGCTCTATATGCTCTATGCATATATGCTCACACATATGAACTACCAAGAATTCATGTGTTTTTTTAATTTATTTTTTAAATATAATTTATTGTCAAATTGGCTAACATACAGTATATATAGTGTGCTCTTGGTTTTGGGGGTAGATTCCCATGATCCATCGCTTACATACAACACCTAGTACTCATCCCAACAAGTGCCCTCCTCAATGCCCATCACTCATTTCCTCTCTCCCCCACCTATGCCCCATCAGCCGTTAGTTTGTTCTCTGTATTTAAGAGTCTCTTATGGTTTGCCTCCTTCTCTCTCTGTAACTATTTTTTTCCACATGCTTTTTAAAAAGTGAATCTACTTGGGAAGAGAGGGTTGAGACAAAAGAAAGAAAAAGACAGTCTTACAACATTAAAAAGGCCAGAAATCTGGGATTTTAATTTAGACCAACATTATAATGGTATCATAAAAGCAGTAAACTATTATTGTGGGTTTTTACAAAAATCTTGAGTTGTTTTGTTAGGAAAAATATCCTAATTCATTTTCTATCTATAATATATGCATGCGGAGGCATCTGAACGACCTCAGCATAAATATGTAGCATTACCTATAAGACACACCTTTTGTGAGAAAGTAGGTGTGTAACTAAAAATGTTTCAGTTTGGGGGGCTTATACTCTCCTTGGCGACAATCTTTAATTCTGCACTTGATTTCCCTAATCTGAGTTATCAGAGATAAAACGAAGTATTTCATGGGAAGTTCTCATCTTCTCAGCAGTTCGGTGAAGCAGATATAAGTTGAAGAAAGGAATCAGGTAGCAGGAGCAATTGCCAAAACTTGCTGGAACACATACTTCAGGTCCCTCACACTAATGGATTTTTTAAAAAACTGTAATAATCTATAATCCTTCTGCTATTCTCTCAATATAGTTACACATTTAACTTCTTTCTAAATCAAAACTGGGGAGTATAAATAAATGTAAATATTCAATTTCTTAGTATCCTTATTCGTATGAATTATAGGTTTTAAAAATTGTACTCACCACATGCAATTGACAGGTAAACTTGAGAATCTGGTGTCTGATGTAGAATACGAAATGGAGCAACTTTAGCAGTAGAGTCTAAGACTGAATCAAGAGTTCCAACCAGAAGCCCTGTTGTAATAAAGAGATTGTTAAAATAAAGATTTTACAAAACATAAAACTAATATCACTTCATCTGAGAAACAACCAATGGATTAATCTTTCTTAAAATTTCTAGCCCTGGGGCGCCTGAGTGGCTTAGTCGGTTAAATGCCCGACTTTAGCTTAGGTCATGATCTCACAGTTCATGGGTTTGAGCCCCGTGTCAGGCTCTGTGATGACAGCTCAAAGTCTCGAGCCTGCTTCAGATTCTGTGTCTCCTTCTCTCTCTGCCCCTCCCCCACTCACGCTCTGTCTCTCTCAAAAAAATGAATAAACGTTAAAAAAATTTTTAAAAATTCTAGCTCAAAGTTTCCTTGTGAAGATATTGCTTAAATAAAAAATATACTCAGGACAAAGAGATTACTGTGCTCCAATATGAGTAGTACTGGAGAAAATTATCTTTAATAAAAAAAATAAGTCCATTTCATTGTAAAATATCTCACTATATATTTATATTTATGTCCTCCATAAGATTATGCATATAGCAGATAAGAATGTAGATTCTGGTACCAGAGATTTCCTGAGTTTGAACACTGGCTCTGACACCCGTGCCAAACTGAACCAGTTGTAGTTACCTTTTCTTCATCCTCATTTGTAAAATAAGGGGGTTAAAATGGAACCTACCACAAAGGGTTGCTGTAAAGATGAAATGAGTTATTATAACATATAAAATTAGAACAATACTTAGTACATAGTAAAACACTCAATGTTAGCAAACACTATTTATGTAAGAAAATCTTGGATATTTAAACAAGATAAACCTTTAAGTAAAATGTGTAGGAAGGGAATTTTCTTTTCATCAATTCTTTTATTTTTTTAAATTTTAGAGATAAAGGGAAAGCAAGTGGGGGGGGGAGGGGCAGAGGAAGAGAGAGAGAATCTTAAGTAGGCTCCACATTCGGTGTGGAGCCTGACGTGGGGCTCGATCCCATGACCTTGGGATCATGACCTATGCCGAAATCAAGAGTTGAACACTCAACTGACTGAGTCACTCAGGTGCCCCCTTCTTTAACAATTCTTAATTCTTCAATTTAGAATTCAAGGCTTTTGATCAATTAGTTCCAATTTAATTATCTCATTATATTTTCTACTCTTCCTTGGAATAAAATTTGATGCTCTCTTTAACGATCAACTAATTTCTGTTAGACTCTTTGCTCAGAAATTCTCTTTTTACCTATATACATACACTAATACAAGTCTTCTAGCTCAGTCTAGCTAATCCAAATTCTACATTTTTTTCCAAGACCCCCTTCCCACATAAAATCTTTACTGGCAACTCCAAGCAATAATGTCTTCTCTTTCCCCTCATTACTTATAACCCTTTAAAGTCTATAAATACAACCCAGCATTTTGATTATTAGGCTAGTTATTATAGCTACTTTCTTCGATATGCTTTATGTATATTAATCTAGTCTCCTAACCTATATCATTAGTTCTCTGAGGACAATAATCATGTCTTCAACTTCTGGGTTTGTATCCCCTTTCAACATATTGCTGGGCACAACATGAGCAAACTTTCAATGGGATGGCTAAAATATCTAAACTAACTTTCTTCTCTGGAATCTTTGACTGGTTAAGTGTGAGTGTTATTTTATAAGCATTTCTCTTTAGCATACAAATTTTTGAGAAAAAAATGAAATCAATTACAAAATAGGCCTTTTGCTATTTTCCTATCTTTATCCACTTAAAATAAGATTTCAAGCAAACTTTCAATGACAATATACATAGGTTGGCAGATGTGTGGTAGGGAGTTATTTATTACAAGCACTGAGGGAGGTAAATTAGAGACTAAGAGATAGAATAAAGAGCTAGAAATCTGCTCAGCTGAAAGAGTAAGAGAGTGAATGTAAGAATCAATAAAAAATAAAAATAGGGGCTACAAATACAGCATAATATCAACAATCTGACAGAGGTTTTTGATAATAGGGATAAACTATCAAGAAAGATTTTGACAATGGCAACAGGTACAGATTACAGACAGAAAAGTTATCTGACATCAAAAAAGTTCTGATATGAATTGAGGACTTTAAGAACTAGAAATAAGAAAACCCAGACAAATATTATGAAAGAGGAGGTACTAGGGAAGAGAGAATGGAAATGAGGAGAGACAGAGGAAGTGAATGTATTTCACCTAATAATGACAAAATTCCTGAAGGGTTTGTAGATAAAATAAATAAATAAATCTATCAACATTCAGCCTGAAAAGGGGACTGTGAGAAATTAGATTTGGTTAAAAGATCAAGGATAAAGAAAGAAAAGTCAGAGGTAAACATTGCAGATAGCCTCTTCAGAGCAAGGTGACTGAAATTATTCAGGAAATGGAAAGAAGGAGAATGTTCTCAGGTTGAAGACCAGAAAGTGAAAATATTCAAAAGAAAGGTAAAAGGGTGTAAGTAAAGGAACCAAAAGAGGTAAACATCTTCAGGTTGAAAAACAAAATCAAGTATATGAATGTCTATGTATATAAATATACAAATAACAACTTGACAAAATTGTCAAAGTAAAGAAATTGTAAGTTTAATAAAAGAATATATTAAACAGCACTGGTTTGGGATGCCTGGGTGGCTCAAGTCAGTTAAGCGTCTGACTTTAGCTCAGGTCATGATCTCACTGTTTTTGAGTTTGATCCCCGAAAAGGGCTCTGTGCTAACAGCTCAGAGCCTGAAGCCTGGTTTAGATTCTGTTTCCATTTCTCTGTACCTCCCCTGCTCACTCTGTCTCTGTCTCTGTCTCTCTTAAATACAAAATAAAACATAAAAAAAATTTTAAAAAATAAACAGCACTGGTTTAGCTGCTAGATTTGCCTTCTAAGAATTTAAATTCTAAAAATTTCCAAAAAGTATTTTCAAATTTGTGCAGAAAATCATTTATTTTGCCTTTACCACACTTCTTAAAAATATAATTTATTGTCAAGATAGCTAAATACAGTGTATACTGCATACTCTCAGCTTTGGAAGTAGATTCCGATGATTCATCACTGACTGCATTTTAAATAAAACTAGCTGAATTCTATTACCTTGTTTACATACATAAGAAAAAGTAGTATTTGGGGCACCTGGGTGGCTCAGTTGGTTAAGTGTCCGACTTCGGCTCAGGTCATGATCTCGTGGTTCGAGGGTTCGAGCCCCGCGTTGGGCTCTGTGCTGACAGCCAGCTCAGAGCCTGGAGCCTGTTTCAGATTCTGTGTCTCTCTCTCTCTCTCTCTGCTCCTCCCCTGCTCACACTGTCTCTCTCTCTCTCTCAGAAATAAATAAAACATTAAACAGAAAAAAAGAAAGAAAGAAAACGTAGTATTAGAAGAAGAGAGGGACACCTGGGTGGCTCAGTTGGTTGAGCATCCAAATCTTGATTTCAGCTCAGGTCATGATCTCACAGTTTGTGGGACTGAGCACCAGGTCAGGCTCTGTGTGACAGGGTAGAGTCTGTTTGGGATTCTTTCTCCCTCTGCCCCTCCCCTGCTCTTTCTCTCGGTTTTTCTCTCCCTCTAAATAAATGAATAAATATCACTCTAAAAAAGTAAGAATGGGAGAAAGAGCAAGCCAATTAAAAAAAAAAAAACAGTTAATATCACTCTAAAAAAGTAAGAATGGGAGAAAGAGCAAGCCAATTAAAAAAAAAAAACAGTTTGGGTTAACTAAAACTTAATGGGTGGAGTATGATGTGTGAGGAGGCAGGAAAGAAAGGAGAGGCCACGGATAATCATTCCTGAGTAACACAGTAACAATGAATTCTGATAGAAAGTGGGGACGAACCAGTCAAAATCACTGGCAAGAAGGTCACTTTTTTTTTACAGCAGCAGCAGCAGTAGAAATATTTGCAAGACTGGGGCACCTGGGTGGCTTAGTCGGTTAAGCGACCGACTTTCACTTAGGTCATGATCTCGCGGTTCGTGGGTTCGAGCCCCGCGTCGGGCTCTGTGCTGACTGCCAGCTCAGAGCCTGGAGCCTGTTTCAGTCTGTGACTCCCTCTCTCTCTGACCCTCCCCTGCTCACGCTGTCTCTCTTTCTCTCTCTCCTAGAAATAAATAAAACATTAAAAAAAAAGAAATATTTGCAAGATTATAAGCACCTTACACTATGTAGAAAGGAAATTGTTTAGTTTTTGTAAGTGCATTAAATCAGCATAAAACTATACAACAAATAACTTGGAAGCTAGTGCTAGAATACATTTTTAGTCACTTGGGAAACCCAACTCATTAAGCTATACTCAGCATCAAGTCCTAGCAAGTCAATTAAGAATTAATATGTGCCAATGTGTGGGTTGTAAAAGTACAAGAAAACAAGCAGATAACTTGGGGGTGCTTTTCTATGTACACACAGGTTTATTATCTGACAGCCTGAACATCCAAGGTCATGACAGCCTACACATGGGAACTTCTACAGTTATAACAAATTGGGAAGAAAACAGACACTGTCAGCTACATAACAGAACAAGAGATTTAAAAATATAAAGAAGTTCAAATCATCCTTTGAATGTCTATATTGAGTAAGGTACCACTGCTCCAGACCCTGGTAAATGTCGATAGGGTTGTGATAGCATCCATCCATACAGGTAACACCAAACTTCTTAAGGCTATTCACTATTGCAATACTTTTTATTAAATGGCACAGGAAGATAACAAAAAAGCAAGGTTCTAGCATTTCTCAAAAATAGGCTATTTTCAGGTAATGATTTTTACAATTATTTAAGTTTATTTATTTATTTTGTGTGTGTGTGTGTGAGAGAGAGAGAGAATGAGCCGGGGAGGGACAGAGAGGGAGAGAGAGAATCCCAAGTAGGCTCCATGCTCTGCATGAGCCCGACATGGGCATGTTCTTACAACTGTGAGATCAAGATCTGAGCTGAAATCAAGACTAGGATGCTCAACTAACCGAGGCACCCAGGCACTCCAACAAACCAATTCTTTTTAGCTGAAGAGATATAGCACCATTGAGATGAAAACTATCCTAAGTAGGTCACGTAGTCCAAACTCTAGCATATTCATCTACTCTATAGTATCTCTGATAGAAAACCTGGCTTATTCCCTTATAACTCCAGAAAGTTTACTTCTCCCAAGGCAGCCTATAGCTTTGGTGGGACTTTTTATTAATTAGAAAGTCCTTTCTAAAATATGAAGGGATTGGGGAGGAGGCAAAATGGTGAAGTAGGGGATTCCACACATTTCACTCGCCCCCATCTCTCAAACGGAGAAGGCCTGAAGCCATAGGAGCCCATTGTGGGGAGCCATGGTGAGTCTACGGGAAAAAAAGAAAGAGTGGCTCACACTGTTCAGGACACTGTCCCTGTCGCTGGAGAAGAGAAAAACCCTCCACTCGGGACACAGAGGGATCCGGTTTCCTGCTGTCTAGCTGACCCTAGGTGGACTCACTGATCCCAGGTGACCCCGGGAAAAACTGCTCCTCGCTCACGAGCTCGACCTGGAGGCGAAGCGAGCGGTGCCTGAAGCTGGCTGTTGTGCCTCTGGTTCGTCTGGACCCCCAGGAGGGAGGCAAGAGGCTTGAAACTGCTCGGAGGGACTTGTCCGCGAGTTTATATTTTGGGCAATATCAATGGGGTGCACCAAGATCTGGAAATGAGGCCTGGCTTGCGATATAGAGCACAGCCCACCTTGCCTATGCCACTGGCACAGGAAGATCACACCCAAAGAGTGAGTCACAAAGCTTGGTTCGAGAAGGGACTAGGGCACCGCCACTTTTCTCCCCACAACCACCAAGGCAGGACCCCTGCAGGGCACACTGGACCAAGCCAGGCCCATCCCCGCTAGAGAGCTGCCTTCTTCTTTTCTTTCTTTTTTTTTTAACTGGAGCCTGGGCAAGACCAACATGGATACACTGCCCTGATTAATTCTTGTCACTAGCTTGCTTAGTCACATTTAATCCATTCTCTAGATGTAAATTCTATACCTCCACCGCTACCTTTTTATCTCTCTCTGGAGTAATCAGACTATATAGTTTCTCTGAGTAGCATTATCGGCATTTCTTTCGCCTCCTCTCCAACCATATTCCCCTCTTTCTCTCTGTGATTAAGCCTCTTAGTCTTTCTGCCTGTTCATTTCATTTCCAATTTCGCTTCCACCCCGCCCTGTCAATTCTCTCTTTGTATATGCTCTTCCATCAGCAGGGCATACACCTGGCTCTTTATTTGTAGCTGGGAATTCGGGTTCTATGCTTAAGATTGCCCTTTGCCTCTTGGGTTTTTTCTTTTTTATGTATTTTTATTTTTTTGTCTTCCCTCCTTCCTTTTTTTTTTTTCCTATGTGTCCCTTCCTTTTTTTCTTTTTCTTTTTCACTTTCGGTTTGCATGTTTGTTGGATTTGTCTGTGCATTTGTGTGTGTGCCTTTGTTCCCTGTGTGCTTGTCTGTGTGTGTTTTTTTTCCCAGGGCTACCTCAAGAAACAAACAAAAGTACACATGGTGGAGAGTCCCAAATACCACCACAAGTAGGAAAATAAAATAACCAAAGTCTCAACAAGAGAGACCAAGAGACATCATTCAAAGAACACTATCTGAACAGATAGGCCCAGGACAGTCAAAGAGCCTTCTTTGGTACAGCAGCACTTGCAGGTGCAGAGAGCATATAACAAGCTTTTGAAACTAACAAAAGATAGAAAGCTAACCAAAATGAGGAAATGAAAGAATTCTCCTCCAAAGAAATTCCAGAAAAAAATGACACCTAAAGAACTGCTCAAAACAGATATAAGCAACATAAATGAACAAGAATTTAGAACAATAGTCATAAAACTAATGGCTGGGCTTGAAAAAGGCATGGAAGACATCAGAGAAATTATTGCTACAAAAACTGTGGAGCTTAAAAATAGTAGTGATGAATTTAAAAATGCTATAAATGAGATGCAAAATAAAATGGAGGTGTCCCATGCACAGATTGAAGAGGCAGAAAGGAGAATAAGTGATTTAGATGACACAATTATAGGAAAAGAAAAAGCTGAGAAAAAGATAAACTGATCCAGGAACACAAAAAAAGAGTTCAAGAGCTCAGCGATACAATGAAACGGAACAATAATCATATCATAGGAATTCCAGAAGAGGAAGAAAGAGGGAAAGATGCTGAAGGAGTCCCTGAACAAATTATAGCAGAGAACTTCCCCAACCTGGGGAGGGAAGTAGAAGTTGAAATTCAAGAGGCACAGAGAACTCCCCTCAGACGTAACCTGAATTGATCTTCTGCATGACATATCATTGTGAAACTGGAAAAATATAAGGACAAAGAGAGAATTCTGAAAGCAGCTAGGCAGAAAAGGGCCCTAACATACAAAGGGAAACCTATCAGAGTGGTGGCAGACCTATCTACTGAAACTTGGCAGGCCAGAAAGGAATGGCAGGAGATCTTCAATGTGATGAACAGTAAAATAGGCAACCAAGAATCCTCTATCCAGCAAGCCTGTCATTCAGAGTAGAAGGAGAAATAACAGTCTTTCCAATTAAACAAAAATGGAAAGAATTCATCACCACTAAACCAGCCTTACAAGAAATCCAGAGGGGGACTCTCTGATGGAAATGTTGCAAGGAACGCAAGATACCAGAGACACCATCACAAGCATGAATCCCACAAAGGACATGATGACTCTAAACCCATATTTTTCAATAATAACACTGAATGTAAATGGACTAAATGCTCCATTCAAAAGACATAGGGTATCAAAATGGATAAAAAAAACAAAATCCATCCATTTGCTGTCTACAGGAAACTCAATTTAAACTGTAGGACACCTTCAGATTGAAAGTAAGAGGATGGAGAAATATCTATCATGCTACTGGAAGTCAAAAGAAACCTGGAGTAGGTATACTTATATCAGACAAACTGGACTTTAAAGTAAAGATAGTAACAAGAGATGAAGAAGGGCATTATATAATGATTACAGGGACTATCCAACTGTAAGAGTTAACAATTATAAATGTCTACGCACCAAATATGGGAGCACCTAAATATATAAAACAATCACAAATAGAAACAATCTTATGGATAAGAATGTGCTAATTGCAGGGGACTTGAATACTCCATTTACAGCAATAGATAGATCCACTAGACAAAAAATCACTAAAGAAACAATGGACCTCAATGACATGTTGGACCAGATGGATCTGACAGATATATTTAGAACTCTACATCCTGAGGCCATGGAATTCACTTTCTTCTCAAGTGCGCATGGCACATTCTCCAAGATAGATCCCATACTGGGACATAAAGCAGCCCTCAATAAATGTAAAAGAACTGAAATCATACCATGCACACTTTCAGATCACAATGCTATGAAACTTGATATCAATCACAGGAGGAAGTCTGGAAAACCTCCAAAAACACGGAGGTTAAAGAACACCCTATTAAAGAACGAATGGGCCAATCAGGCAACTAGAGAAGAAATTATAAAATATATGGAAACAAATGAAAATGAAAATACAACAATCCAAACTCTATGGGATGCGGTGAAAGCAGTCCTAAGAGGAAAGTACATTGCATTAGGCCTATTTCAAGAAATTAGAAAAAGTGCAAGTACAAATTCTAACAGCGCACCTAAAGGAAATAGAAGGAGAGCAACAAGAGCACCCCAAACCCAGTAGGAGAAGGGAAATAATAAAAATCACGGCAGAAATAACTAATCAAGAAACCAAAGAAAGAATTGAACAGATCAATGAAACCAAGAGTTGGTTTTTTGAAAAAATAAACAAAATTGACAAACCTCTAGCCAGGCTTCTCAAAAAGAAAAGAGAGAGCACTCAAATAGACAAAATCATGAATGATAAATGGACTTATTACAACCAACCCCTCAGAAATACAAGCAATTATCAGGGAATACTATGAAAAATTATATGCCAACAAATTGCACAACTTAAAAGAAATGGACAAATTCCTAAACACACACTCAGTACCAAAAGTCACAAGGGAAGAGATAGGAAATCTGAACAGACTCATAACTAGTGAAGAAATCGAATCAGTTATCAAAAATCTCCCAACAAATAAGAGCCCTGGACCTGATGGCTTCCCTGGGGAATTCTACCAGACATTTAAAACAGAATTAATACCCATTCTTCTCAAGCTATTCCAAAAAATAGAAATCGAAGGAAAACTTCCAGACTCATTTTATGAAGCCAGCATCACTCTGATCCCCAAGCCAGACAGAGAACCAGCTGAAAAAGAGAACTACAGGCCAATATCCTTGATGAATACAGATGCAAAAATCCTCAACAAGATACTTGCAAATCGAATTCAACAGCACATAAAAAGAATGATCCACCAAGATCAAGTGGGATTCATTCCTGGGTTACAGGGCTGGTTCAACATTCGCAAAACAATCAATGTGATACATCATATCAATAAAAGAAAAGATAAAAACCATATGATCCTGTCAATAGATGCAGAAAAAGCATTTGAGAAAATACAGCATCCCTTCTTAATAAAGACTCTCGAGAAAGTTGGGATAGAAGGAACCTACTTAAACATCATCAAAGCCATCTATGAAAAGCCTTCAGCTAACATCATCCTCAACGGGGAAAAACTCAGAGCTTTCCCCCTGAGATCAGGAACACGACAGGGATGCCCACTCTCACCACTATTGTTTAACATAGTGCTGGAAGTCCTAGCATCAGCCATCAGACACCAAAAGGAAATCAAAGGCATCAGAATTGGCAAAGAAGAAGTCAAACTCTCACTTTTCGCAGAAGACATGATAGTCTACATAGAAAACCCGACAGACTCCACCAGAAGCCTACTAGAACTGATCCATGAATTCAGCAAAATTGCAGGATACAAAATCAATGTACAGAAATCGGTTGCATTTTTATACATCAACAATGAAGCAACAGAAAGAGAAATCAAGAAACTGATCCCATTCACACAATTGCACAAAAAAACATAAAATACCTCGGAATAAACCTAACCAAGGATACAAGAGATCTGTATGAGGAAAACTATAGAAAACTTATGAAGGAAATTGAAGAAGACACAAAGAAATGGAAAAACATCCATGCTCATGGATAGGAAGAATAAATATAGTTAAGATGTCATTACTACCCAAAGCTATCTACACATTCAATGCAATCCCAATCAAAATTGCACCAGCATACTTCTCAAAACTACAACAAACTATCCAAAAATTTGTATGGAACCACAAAAGACCCCGAATAGCCAAAGTAATCCTGAAAAATAAAGCCAAAACGGGAGGGATCACCATCCCAGACTTTAGCCTCTACTAGAAAGCTGTCACCATCAAGACAGTATGGTATTGGCATAAAAACAGACACATAGACCAATGGAACAGAATTGAGAACTCAGAAGTGGACCCAAAAGTATACAGCCAAATGATATTTGACAAAGCAGGAAAGAATATCCAATGGAAAAAGACAGCCTCTTTAACAGATGGTGTTGGGAGAACTGGACAGCAACATGCAGAAGAATGAAACTAGATCATTTTCTCACACCATGCACACAAATAAACTCAAAATGGATAAAGGACCTGAACGTGAGACAGGAAACTATCAACACCCTAGAGGAGAAAGCAGGAAATAACCTCCTTGACCTCCACCGCAGCAACTTCTTACTTGACACATCCCCAAAAGCAAGGGAATCAAGAGCAAAAATAAACTTTTGGGACCTCATCAAGATTAAAAGCTTCTGCACAGCCAAGGAAACAACCCAGAAAATTAATAGGCAACCAACGAAATGGGAAAAGATAGTTGCAAATGACATATCAGATAAAGGGTTGATATCCAGAATCTACAAGGAACTCACCAAACTACACGCCCGAAAAACAAACAACCCAGTGAAGAAATGGGCAGAAGATATGAACAGACACTTCTCCAAAGAGGACATCCAGATGGCCAACAGACACACGAAACGATGCTCAGCATCCCTCCTCATCAGGGAAATACAAATCAAAACCACACTGAGATGACACCTCACGCTGGTCAGAGTGGCTAAAATGAACAAATCAGGAGACTCTAGATGCTGGCAAGGATGTGGAGAAACGGGCACCCTCCTACACTGTTGTTGGGAATGCAAACTGGTACAGCCCCTGTGGAAAACAGTTTGGAGGTTCCTCAGAAAATTAACAATAGAACTCCCCTATGACCCAGCAATAGCACTCCTAGGAATTTACCCAAGGGATACAGAAGTGCTGATGCATAGGGGCACATGTACCCCAATGTTTACAGAAGCACTCTCAACAATAGCCAAAACATGGAAAAAGCCTAAATGTACATCAATTGATGAATGGATCAAGAAGATGTGATTTATCTATACAATGGAATACTACATGGCAATGAGAGAATGAAATCTGGCCATGGGTATCAACATGGATGGAACTTGACGGTGTTCTGCTGAGCGAACTAAGTCAGGCAGAGAAAGACAGACACCATATGTTTGCTCATATAGGAGGATTAGGAGGACCTTAACTGAGGACCATGGGGGAGAAGAAGGGGAAAAATAGTCGGGGAGAGAGAGGGAGGCAAACCATGAGAGACTCTTGAATGCTGAGAACAAACGGAGGGCTGATGGGGGTGGGGTGGAGGAGAAGGGTGGTGATGGGCATGGAGGAGGGCATTTGTTGGGAGGAGCACTGGGTGTTGTATGGAAACCAACTTGACAATAAACTATTAAAAAGAACTAAAATATGAAAGGATTTTTATATCCAAATGTTATAGTCAGGACTAGCTTCATGGGCTTGTGACCTGCTCATAGGGCCCCATGCTGAAAGGGGCCCTTGGTTAGTTTAATGCTGTGCTCTGCCTTGAAATTCTTCATTTTTGAACAAAGAGCTCTGAATTTTCATTTTGCACTGAGCCCCACAAATAAGCTACGTCATCCTAGTTTATAGTAGTTATCTCTGGGGAGCAGGATATTGGGTGATCATTATTTTATTTTATACCCGTATGTATTTTTGAAACTTTTACAATGAGTAACCTTTCAGATAAAAAAAAAATAAGGCTAGTTCTTACACACTTTAAGAAAGGAAAAAGGAAAGTCCTTCTCAGGATAAAAAAATGCTAATTCCTTTTAGCGTTTGGGGCAGTGCAAAACATATACTTTATTCAATATGATCAGTCTTCAGATATCATAACTATTTTGTCTCCCCTTGCTTATTCTTCTCCAAGTTCAAAATATTTCTAGTTCTTTTCATTGCTGTATAAGATTGTCTGGGCCTCTTATTTTTTCTTCAACCATTCTCTTAACATACTTATTTCTCAAAGTTTCCTAGAAAATGTGCCATTCAAACCTGAATGCCAGATATGGTCTGAACAAATGCAGGTTTTTTTATACTGTGGGCTCCATTGTTCTATTAATGCAGTCTAAGATCATACTACCTTTTTAAGCCACTACATCTTATTATATTAAACTTATGATCAACTAATGTACTTTGATCTTTCTCACGAATATAAGGATCAACCTAGGACAATCTCTGTCCTGTACAGCTGATTAAAAGAAAAACTAAATGGAGTGTACATTTATCCATGTTATATCACACTAATGTCAACTGAACATTCTAGCTTGTCCAGACCTTTATGAATCTTGATTTTTATTTTCTATGACAGTGATTCTCAACCAAAACTTCAAACCTGATTCATTTGGAGGAGTTTTTGAAACTACTGAAGCTCAAGTTTTGAAACTACTAAAGCCAAGAGATTCTAATTCAATTAATCTAGGATATGGCCTGGGTACTCTATTTTTTCCCTTAACTTTATAGTATAAAATTTTTTTAATGTAAAAAAAACAGAAAATAATATATTGACATATCTATGTGCCTATCACCTGACTTCAGTAATTATGAACATTTCGTAAATCTTCTGTTATTTATCCCTCTTGGAGTCATTTAGTTTATTTTAAAAGGTTCTCAGTTGAATATAACATGCAGCCAGTGGTGAGATAACTGATCTATGGTATTAATTGTCCCTTTCAATTTTTAGACACTTGCAAATTTGGCATCCATTGCTCTTTTGTATTAGGTCAATGATCATGACAAACAGGTAGGACCCCCGAAGGGCTCAATGTTGGAGAGACTATTAAAACAGCCACAGCTCGGAGATGGTACTCATCACCAATGTACTAATTTAGTACACTTTAGTTGGACAAGTGTCTCTTTCTGCTTGTAAACTAGATTGTGGGCACTATGTAAGGCAACACTGCTTTAGCTGCAGAAAAGTCATTTAAATGAACTTCTTAATTACAAACAAGATTTATATCCATTCTAAGTAAAATGTTTGTGGTTATAAATTTTGGCCACAAAAATGACTGCTAGAACTTTATGGTGGATTCTGTATCTTGTCATAAATTGCCATGTTTACAAAATCAAACAAGTACTCCTTTACTGATTTTTTTATAATCTCAACTTCATTAAATGTTAAGGAACAAACTAATTAGTAAACTGCCAACATACTTAGTAGGAAATACATTCAAATAGCAGAAAGTAGTGTTTTCAGTAGAGGTTGCGAGTATTTTTTATTCTATTGCTTTTGTTACCAGATTTAAGTCCTTAAAACAAGACTGTGAATGCCTATTTTAGAATAATCCAATAGCCACATTTGGCATTTTGAAAGCTGCCAACTTTACACTAAGAGCTTTGGGAAACAGTTAATAAAAATAACTCTTCTTTGTCCTGTTTTCTGTCTGCCTGCATTCTTTTAAAGACATTTACTTGAAAACTGGGTATATGTAAGCACTCATTTCCTTTCCCAACCAAAATCTTTTTTCATTAAAGTATTCAGAAATTTGTATAGGGAAGTAGCTGATATCACAAATGGCAGACTATAATGTCATGTGGGGAAAAAGAATGCAAGAATTATCAATCAAACTGAACTACATTTCTCAAGATTAAAACATAGGGCAATGTAAGAAGTATTACCGCCTTTATTTACAACACCTTCTTATGCTTCAAGACTTATAAATATACAAAAAGAGTAGCCCTCAAAAAATGAAAGACAATACAACATCTAAATTCCTAGATGCAAAGCAACAAACGTGACAGCAAATGAATAAACTCATAAACAGTATAGCACTTCATTTTTTTTTTTTTCTAGGAGACATAGAAAGAGAGTGTGAGCAGGGGAGGATCAGAGAGAGAGGGAGTCACAGACTGAAACAGGCTCCAGGCTCTGAGCTGGCAGTCAGCACAGAGCCCGACGCGGGGCTCGAACCCACGAACCGCGAGATCATGACCTAAGCGAAAGTCGGATGCTTAACCGACTAAGCCACCCAGGCGCCCCAACAGTATAGCACTTCAAAAACATTATTTAGGAGACCTGAAGCTGACCATTATCTTGGTTAGTATAAAACAAAAGGACAATTAATACAATGATAAAAATCAATAAAGGTGCTTATCCTTTATTTTAAAAATTTATTTCTTTATAATGGAGTAAGGGAGGGGGGAAAAACAAGACTATTTAGACTGGGGTAGAAAGAAGAGTGGAAATTAAAAACAACAAGGGTTTAATTCTCAAGTACCTTTAATTCTCTATCCCAGGTTTTCCTATTCTATAGGCATTCTTCTTCAACAACCTTTTCTAGTTGCTAAGGGCATTATATCTTGAGTCTCATATTTCCAACCACAGATAAATGAATCTGGAATACCTGCTGTGTCCCTAACGACTGCCATCTTTTGCTTCTACACTATCAAACTATTTGTCCCATTCAGAATGTCCTCTTCATTTCTCTCTACCAAACCACATCCCAGATATCATTAGTTCTCACAGATGAGTGATTTAACTCAAAAAACAATACAAACTGTTTTTTTTTTAATGTTTTATTTATTTCTAGGAGAGAGAGAGAGAGACAGCGCGAGCAGGGGAGGGCCAGAGAGAGAGGGAGTCACAGACTGAAACAGGCTCCAGGCTCTGGGCTGGCAATCAGCACAGAGCCTGACGCGGGGCTGGAACCCACGAACCGCGAGATCATGACCTAAGCGAAAGTCAGACACTTAACCGACTAAGCCACCCAGGCGCCCCAATACAAACTGGTTTTTGACAAGATGCTCCTCAGATGCCACACTGGAATTCTGCCACCAGAATACCACCTATTGTTATTCATCGCTGTTTTTAGGAAATCTTTGTATCATTTAACAGGGCATCTCATAAGCATACTTTACACCAGAGCTGGCCTTGGAAAACTGTTTTGAGGGTTTAAAATTATCCCTCATTCATGACTATAAGTCACCAAAACCAAGCTGATATTACTGCTGACTACCTCGGTAATTATATATTTATTTGCTTACTTGTTTATTATCTGCTTATCCCATGAAGTCATAAACTCTGTAAGGATAGGAACTACTTCTGTTTTATACACTACTGTATACCCAACACCCGGAACCGTAGCTAGCTACTACCCCATTTCTGTTTCCCTTCACAACAAAACTTCTAGAAAGAATTATATATATTTGCTCTGTCTCCAAATATGTGCTTGGCTTCATATGCTCTAGTCCCTCTGGTTCCTGCTCATAGGTCACCTTAAAGAGGCCTTTGCAGACCAAATTTATCTAAAACACCAACCCCCACCCCTCTCTATACTATAGCTTACTTTATTTTTCTTCATATGGCTTAATGCCACCTGCAATGTATTATTTGTGTATTTGCCTCCCTCAACTAGAATGTTAGCCCAAGGAGAATAAAGATTTTATTTTGCTCACTTGCTGTTATCTCTAGCACCTAAAACAGTGCTTCGTTTTTAGAAAGCACTGGTAAGTATCTGTTAAATGAATGTATCCTGTACAATTACATACAGGATTTACTCTTACCTTTTGTGCTTATACAACAGTAACAAAAGGTGGAAAACTGGGCAGATTTTCTAATGTAAAGGTAATATAAAATCCATGCCATAGCTGTACTGCAACAGGGTAAACATTATAGGGCCATTTATTATTAATTTTTGGCTTATCTTACATCCATCCAGTCCTCCCACAACTGTCCACTAGAAACAGGTTTTTATCACCTGAATCATTTCTACTTCAAGTATCATGTTTTGAAAAATACAAATAAAATGACTAAAGAATACTAAATGTATTCTTCAATATCACTCAGTAAGACAGTAAGTGATGCTTAAATCTGTAGAAGTGCTGTTGGAGAACTTCCAGATTTGGGCAATCATAGGTCAAAATGAAATGCTGCTGTGATATTTTATTATAATGCTTGTATGTAATTTTGGCTATAAATCATAAATGCATAATCACTATCATACCAAAATTACTGAATAACTATCAATGTTTTACTTTAGTAGTGGTATAATTACAAATCGGACATATTCAATGTTACTACTCCAAATCAATTTCTATATACAACATAGGAAAAGTAATTACTACGGAAAATGGTAAAAATATAGATCCTCCTTTGGTGTTCAAGCATAGAAAATGGTACTTCATTAATAGATAAATGAATATCAGATGCTTATATCGTTGCTCATATGTTTCAAAAATTCATGAGACTCAACAATGCCATGAGGTGGGGAAGATAAGTTTTGTTCCCATTTTACAGATGAGGAAACGAAGTCTTTATAAAACAATTAGAGCTGAATAGAGGCAAAAAATACCAAAGAATCAGGGAAGACAAAGTCAGGTTAATAAGGCAAGTGGAATCACTCAACTCAAGTGATGTACTGATGTATTTGTGGATGCTGGTTTGTAGCTGACTTATTAAAAAGAAAATCCCATAGGGTAAGCTCTGGGGAGGGCAAATTACACTGTGTTCTGTTCTGACACATGCAAAATCAAGTAAAAAATTACTTTTAAAGATCTCTTTGAATGAGAAAGGTCAGCTTTGTGGGAGGTTTTGAAAAAAGAAGGTTGTTCAGGGTCATCACTTTATAGTCTTGGTTTTTTCATTAGAATGAAATCGACTTGATAGCAAATACTAGTTTCCTGCTTACATCATAAGTCTCCAATACCTAATCAAAAAAAACCCTCTTCCTATATAATCTACACCATTATTATTACTTTAACTGAACTCTAGAGGATTGAAGATTCATGACCCTCAGTTGAAGTGGAGTAGAAGTTTCCTGTCTATGCTTCGGGAAAGAAAGACCTCAGCAGGGGCACCAGGGTGGCTCAGTCGGTTAAGCATCTGACTTCAGGTCATGATCCCACAGTCTGTGGTTGCGGGGGGGGTCAGGTCGGCCTCCATGCTGACAGCTCAGAGCCTGGAGCCTGCTTCAGATTCTGTGTCTCCCTCTCTCTCTGCCCCTCCCCTGCTCACACTCTGCCTCTGTCTCAAAAATAAAAAATAAACATTAAATTTTTTTTTAAAAAAAGACCCCAGCAGCAAGCAGGGGAGAAGAAAAAAGAGAGTAGTATTATTAAGAGGTATCTAAAAACAAAACAAAACAAAACAAAAAAACCTGAGGCTTTTGGTATGCAGTCAATAATCCTTCCACTATTACCAAGAAACAGTGGTGACAATCATAGTCCTTCATATCTTAAGACCTCCAATGAAGCTGTCCTTTCTCATTCAAAACAGATCAATCTAGAGGGTTTGATGTTAAGTAACCAGTCAGAGAAAGACAAATACCATATAATTCCACTCATATGTGGAATTTAAGAAATAAAACTAGTTAACAAATTAACAAAGAGATGAACAAAAAAACAATTAGGTATATAGAACGGGTGATATTGCCGGGGGGGGGGGAGGGGAGGGTTGAGTGAAACAGATAAAGGGGATTAAAAGTACATTTATTGTGATGATCAGTGGGTGATGTACAGAACTGCTGAATCATATCATATATTAAAACTAATATAACACTGTAGGGGCACCTGGGTGGCTTAGGGGCACCTGGGTGGCTCAGTCAGTTAAGTGTCTGACTTCTGATCCTGGCTCAGGTTATGATCTCATGGTTGTATCTTCCCTAGGGGTTGCTCTATGGGATTTTCTATTAAGTCAAAATGATATCTATTAATTTACAATATGTATGTGGGTGGGGATTTGATATTTCCTTTATCTGAAATGAAATGTCATGGCCACCGTTTAGGCACTCTGGTTCCAGTAATAAGGTACTTGGAAGCCCCAAAATTTTACCAGTTCCTTTGTGAACATGGACTGCAGGCATATTTTGCTAAGAAAAACTTAAAGAGAATGTTTTCAACGTTGGGCTCCTTGAGTTCAGGTTGGTGAAAAAGGAGAGAAAGCCTTGTATTTTTGAGGGATGGTCATTAAGAAGTTCTTTAAAAAGCTACCTTATTATATATGTGTTTAATTATGACAAATCATTTCCACCATGATTTGTTGTTTGCATAAATATCATAAAATATTTTGAAATGGAAAGCTCATTTAAAACATTATTATGTTCTAGTTCATACATATGATTTAATTTCAAGGCAATTGTGCCAGCATGAAAGAGGAGACAGGGAAAAAGAGTAAGTTTACTTTTTAGTCTTGTCCTCCAACCCCAAAACAAGGCCTACTAAAGGAGATTATCAATCTAACACACAAGAACCTGCTTACACTATGCAGATATGGAATATTCAAAAATCAAATGCTCTCAACAAATGATCTAAAGTATCAAATGCTCTCAACAAATGATCTAAAGTAAAGCTTTTCTGATGCACAGATCTTCCCAAGTCTCATACACTAGAATGTAGCCCCATAATTCCACTCATGTAGTAGCTCCAATCTACCAAGCAAACTGTTGATTTGTGCTTAATGAGCCAAATATGCATAAATTATTTTCAATTACATAAAGCCAGTTGCTAAATTTAGATGCTATGGAAAAGTCATACCATCACCCTTACCATCCAGGAAGATCAAGATAACGTAAAGTAACTGCAAAAGTCCAGAAGGGTGAATTACTTCACTAAAAATGAAAGAAAATTACTTTATCTATAAAGTAACCTTTATGTATAACAAAAATTTACACAATATATTCTACCCTACTGTGAACCAGGACAACAAAGATAAATTAGGCAAATGATAAGTTATCTACCAGATATCCACTAGATAGATTTCAGAAATTTAGAAAAGTACCTCGGAATCCTAACTTACAAGTTATTCTCCTATTACAACCACCCTAGGGTTCTCTGTTGCCCCAATTCCATTTTTAGGGAAAATAATAGAGTCAACTAACTTTACCAAGTCCACAGCTAAAGTCATTACATTGCTGGTGGTTATTGCCAATTAACACATGGCAAGGAAATAAAACCTTAAAGAAAGTACAGCTATTAACATTTCTAGATGGTCATTATCTCTTCTTCATTAAACAAAATGTATAAAGGAATTCTTTAAAGAGGTAGCGCATAACACTGGATTTCAGCAAGCAAAATGGACAAAGGCAAGCTTATGCTGGCACCCAATCAGACTCCTGTGAGAGCTAATCCAAATGTGGTTTTGTGGTAAAGCATAGCAGAGCTCTTGGCTTCACAATTTTAAGTAAGAATACAGTAATTAGAGTCATGAAAATCAGCACACACTTCTTCTGGACCAAAAAGAACCAAACAAACCTTAAAAACACTTCTGCTCCTTCTGATCGATTTTGGTTAACTTACGTGTAATAAACTTGTGGAAATTTCAAGCATCTTGACAATACCACAGGTAAAATAATCATGCATACACACTGACCATAATAAGAGCCTATGGCTATTCTCAACATACACATGTGGTAGAAATCTTGGTTTATTTCTACAGACAAATCTTTTATTCTAGAGATATGGGCTTGAAGAGTACATGGGAGTGAGTGGAATAGAGACACTGGTGCAATCGGTCCATGTTTGAATCTGATTTACCTGTTATTTTTCAGGAACACAGCTGTACAAAGTGAAGTATACCTCTTTGGTAAATGTGGACAAGAGCACCATAAAAATTCTGGTCAAGAAAAATTATGGGGAACCAAAATATTATGCTGTTAACACAGAGCTATAAGATGTTTTAAATATACTCTGAATTGTTTTGTTTTTTTTTTTAATGTTTTATTTATTTCCAGGAGAGAGAGAGAGACCGCGTGAGCAGGGGAGGGTCAGAGAGAGAGGGAGTCACAGACTGAAACAGGCTCCAGGCTCTGAGCTGGCAGTCAGCACAGAGCCCGACCCGGGGCACGAACCCACGAACCGCGAGATCATGAGCGAAAGCCGGACGCTTAACCGACTAAGCCACCCAGGCGCCCCAACTCTGAATTGTTCTTAATGGACTAAAGAGGGTAAATCATGTCACTGGGTAATTACGAACATTGATTCTCAAATTTAATTTGGAAAATACATGCATCTATTATATGGAAAGGCTCCTCTGCAAAATAACACTTGTAATTTATAAAAATCAGAAAATGATCAAATGTGAAGTTTAACCGGCAATTTTGTTGCCATATTTTCAAGAGGGCCTTTTTAGAAGCCAGAAAAGATGAACAGGTCTTGCAAAAAACAAAAACAAAAAAACAAAAAAAAAAACCTCCTGCAGAACCTCAGAATTCTCTTCACCTTGAGGATGGCTTGAAAAAAAGAGGAAACAGCAGCACACATCTGTCACCACCTTAACAACATGCATTGATTTGGCACCTATTACCTTTCATTTTATCCTCTCAACTCTATGAAACAGACACAATTTCATAGAAGAGGAAGAGCAATGCCATCTCCTCCGTAAATCTTTACACAACTTTTCAGTTATTTGGTTCTAATTAGAATTTGCTCTATTTACTAGTTACTGGTTATAAGTTTAATTTGCCTGGGTTACTGGTTACTACCCCCCTAGCCTGACCCTCTCCCCCTTATCCAGATTAAGAACAATTCAAAGGCGGGTAAGTGAATCTTAATTGTCTTCATACACTAGCATTCCATGTGGCACACAGCAGGCGTTTATGGTGGAATAAATCAAAGTATTTGTCGAATGCCATTCAACAAGAGATGAAGATAGGGCTAAAATGCAGATTTCCCTACTCTTCCCTCTTCATCACGCTGCCTAAACGAAGCCTGGTCCACCACTTCAAGGCCACCATACCAACTGCAAATGGTCACGAAAAAGAGTTCTGCATCCCCCCCACCCCCGTCCGGTGTCCAAAAGTTTGAATGCCGGAATGCCCCTGCCCCAGACAAGAGGTCTCCAAATTGTCTGGAGGCTTTAAACACGTAACCTAAGGCCCGTTCTGGATTTGTAAAATCAAATCACTGAAGCCAGGACGGATTTGGCGGCAAGAGTTAAAACTTCCACTGGTTTCACTGGTTGGCTTTACAATCGTGGCTTTTTAAGAAAGGGCAGAGCCGAACACTCGAGAGGGAACCAAATTACGACGACGCTTACTCTGAAATAAGAGCCTAGGGACTGAAAACTGGGTGGTAGAGCAAAAGATGCTAGATTGGGAGAGGTCCCCAATTCTGAGCCCACTCCCCCCAACTCGAACCCCCTCCCCAACCCCCGCCACTTCCGAATCTCTCATTTGAAGCCATTCCCTCAGGATGTGACTGGGGCTCCTCCCTTTCTCCTCACCATCCTCCCTGCCCCCCAATTGCGCACCCACCCCGGATGGTGATTATCAAGAGGGGGTTTCGTGAAAAAAGTTAAGTCTACAACTGCCGGACTGGTCCCGGTCACCAGACTAAACGCTACCTGTCGAGGTCTAACACTCGTTAGCTCCTCCCCCGGGGGAAGAGACAGGGCAGGTACTTTGCCCAGAAAGAACACCTCCTCTGCCTCAGATTGTTCCACCTCCTCTGAAAGGACCCCTCCTTCCATTCCCCCTGCCACCCGGAGCGCAGCGGCTGGTCAGGTGAGGTATTCTCGGGACTCAGGGACGGAGGCGGGGACGACGGAAAGGTGGCAGCGGGAGAAGAACCAGCTCCTCCGCCCGGGGTAGAGAATCGCGCGGCGGGTGGCGACGAATAACTGTTTTCCTCACCTGCGAACACCGCCCCAAGGCGGGTGAGGGGGTTGGCCGCAGCTTACCTGTGAGACCCCCTCCGCCTTCCTCGCCATAGCCCCGACGCCGCTGAAGCACGAAGTAGTCGTTGGACCTTTCCATCAGCCAGAGCTTCAGCGCATTTTTCAGGAGCACTTCCTCAGGCTTCAGCCACATCGCGAACTTTGTGCCGCCCAGCAGCAGCGACCCAGATGCCCTCCCCACCTCACCCTCCACGTGTCTATTTCCCTCTACTTCTCCTTCTACCGAATCTCCCTCAGGCCAGCAGCGGCTTGCGTTCAGGTTTTCCACACTTCCCCCAACCCTCCCTTCTCGCCCACGTAGGCAGCGAGATTGCCAATTCCCTCCTACAGCTCTACCGCCCGACTGGGAAATAGTCCCGCTTCCTTGACTCCTGGGAGTTGTAGTTTCCTATTCGCTTTTCTGTACTCAAACAACGGGGGTTGGGAACTACAATTCCCACAATCCACTGGGGTGAGGAGGGGGTGCGGGCGCTTTCAAAGCGCGTCCCGCCACCACTTAAGTGTATTTTGCCTGCTTAAACTTTAAAGCAGTGTTGTTGTTGTTGTTGTTGTTCAAATAAATGAGCCCCAAGTATAAATGTGTTGCTTCTTCTCATCCTTTTACAGCCCAGGGTGTTAAACCGTAGAAAACAAAGTTTCTGGAATTTTGGTGTAACCAACGGCCCATTCTGGGAAGCTGCAGTAGCAGTAACTGATATTAAATAAGCTCTTTGAAAGCGATTTCATATACAGATGTCTCACGTAACTCTCACAGAAGTCTTACGAAGTGGATATTATTCCTCACTTTGCACATAATAAAAGCACCGACGGGTGAGATGACTTATCCAAGGTCACACAGTAAGTGGAATCTGATAGAATTCCTTGTCTAAAGTCTTCCTTAGACTAAGCTCTTTCTGCCTATAAAGGAAGAATATAAAATCTCCAGAAGCCACATGATTTTATTCATGCCGCGAGCCCCTCCCTTCCCCCCACTGCCACCCCAATCTGTTTATTTAACTCTTGTAATCAGCCACGGAAAAAGGTCTTCTCCGACTTTCCTTTTTAGGACCTAAACCATTTATAAACATTTCCCCCCCTTTATTAAACTCTTTAAGAAAAAAAAATCCCTTTCAGGGCAGCCTTCACCTCTTTGTACCTTGGCAGCTGCTTACACACTAAGGTAAATGAGGTCAGTGATTTGTATGGCGTCGCAGTGAGGAATTATTTGAGGGACATTTTTATTTATTGCAATAAATGAGCCCATCAGAATTAAAGGGTGCGTTAAAAGCAAAAACAGGTTTGTTGAAAAAAAAAACAAGGGGCTCTAGGTATGCTATTTTGAGAATAAAGCCTCAAGGCCATTTCAATTTACAAAAAAAAGGGGGGGGCACACCCAAGATGCCAAGTCCTGTAGCCAAAGAACTCTGCCTTGGAGCAGTGTCTCTGGCTTAACCTTTCCAAGATGTGGGCCAGCTCATGGGAGGCACGTGTGTGCTACCACAGGGAGTTTTCTTGAGGGTAAGAGAAGGGTTAATTTGGGATTCTCTTCTACTAAAAGGCAGTAAGTAGTACCAAGTCAGCTCTCTGAATAAGACAGGAAGAGACAATCTTCCCAGAACCCCAATTGAAATGTATCTTTGGGGAAAGCCATCCCAATTTGGATGCATATTATGGAATATGATTTCTGACCTTCCTGGTAAAAGCTTAGTGAATGTAGCAAATGTCGACACATGTGAGGTGTCATTTTTACCTTTCCTTCTCTTTTGAATTTTCTTCCTCATCAAACCAAATTCTTTTCCAATTCCTTAATGGTTACAGTTGTGACAAGGGCTGTCCAGAAGTGGATGGTTCCTTTCTGTAATATTGATTTAATCCTTATTTTAAAACATGCACATTTTTACATCCTTACTTTAGAGATGAAGAACAGAGGAGTCTAAGAGAAGTTAAATAACCTATCTAAGATCACATAGCTAAATAAGTTGCAGAGTTGGGATTCGAACATAGATTTTTCTCACTACAAATTATGACACTATACTACCTTATGCATATGGCTAATAGATACTTCAAATACAACATGTCCATAGCCAAACTAAATTCTCCAACATTTCTCCTGCCCAAAGTTGGTTATCCTTCTAGGTTCTTATAGTTCAGAGCACCACTGTTACCAAGATGCTCAAGCTAAGAACTTTGGAATAATCTTCAACTTCTTACTCTCACCACCGTCACTGTCTTACATACATCCTCCCCTCTACTTCTTTTTCAAAAGTCCATCCCACCATATTACCACTTCAGATTGGCCTCACATCACTTTCCTGCTACAGTGTAATAGCATCCCAACTCATCTTTCTGCCTCCATTCTTGTTTTCTGATTTACTCAAGCCACATATTTATGGACATTAATGCTATACCATGCAGAGATAATACCTCACTTATCCAGCAATCTTTTCAGCTGACTCAGCCTTCTAAATCATAGCCTGAAACATCTATGTGCAAAGGTACTAGAAAACCCCAAATAGCAGGGTGTGTGGGTGGCCCAGTCAGTTAAGGATCCAACTTCAACTCAGGTCATGATCTCATGGTCCGTGAGTTCAAGCCCTGCGTCAGGCTCTGTGCTGACAGCTCAGAGCCTGGAGCCTGCTTCCAATTCTATGTTGCCCTCTCTCTCTGCCCCTCCCCCACTCACTCTGTCTCTCAAAAATGAATAAACATTAAAAAAATTTTTTAAAAAAAGAAAACCCCAAATAGCAATTCTAAACCCTGTGCCAATGGACAAGCTGAGGCTGTCAAAGATTCCTCTGGATTCTTATTTGAAACGAATTTCACAAGCTTAGTTGATGCTTTACAGCCTGCAGCAGGTTTAGAAACAGTAAAGGTCAAAACTGGAGAACCAGGGACGCCTGAGTGGCTCAGTCGGTTAAGGCCCGACTTCAGCTCAGGTCATGATCTCACAGTTCGTGGGTTCGAGCCCCATGTCGGGCTCTGTGCTGACAGCCAGCTCAGAGCCTGGAGCCTGCTTCAGATTCTATATCTCCCTCTCTCTCTGACCCTCCCCTGCTCACGCTGTCTCAGAAATAAATTTTTAAAATTAAAAAAAAAAACACAGGAGAACCATTTAAATGTTTGCTGCTCAAAATGCAGACCCTGAACCAGCAACATCTGCATCACCCAGGAACTTGCTAGAAACTCAGAATCTCAGGACCCATCCCAGACCTACTGAATCAGAATGTACATTTTAACAAGATCCCTCGGTAATTTGTAGGCACATTAAAGTTTTAGGTGCATTGATTGAAGCAAATTAGATATTTGAAAATCAAACTCTACAATAAATTGGGGGTGATTAATCATGTTTCCATTAAGACCTACATCGGCATCTTTTAAAAATAAGTCCTGTTAAAGAATTTTAGATGATTGAATTGCTTTTTTGAACAAGTTTATTTCAGGACATGCCCATTAAAATTTTCTAAGGCAGTGGTTGAAATGGGTATCTGTTGGAGGAGAAATTGCCATTATTCATGCTACACCCTATTTATATATGCTACTAACCATCAAAATCTAGGTATGTCCACAAATATCTCGTATTCATGATACATTTTTGGAGACAAAAGAACTAGTGGGTAGTGTTTTTCAATTTTTCACCAAATTAGCTCTGAGGTAGAGGACAGTGAATATTTATCTCTGGAGGTCAAGGTGCCCACCATATCAATTTCTTACATAGTATGTAATACTAAATTTTGGTTTTTTTAAAGTTTATTTATTTATTTTGAGAGAGACAGAGATACTACAAGTGGGGGAGGGGCAGAGAGAGAGGGAGAAAGAGAATCCCAATCAGGCTCTGCACTGTTGGCTTGGAGCCCGATGTGGGGCTCGACCTTATGAAACTGAGATCATGACCTGAGTCAAAACCAAGAGTCGGTCGCTTAACCAACTGAGCTACCTAGGCACCCCAAAATTTTATATTGTTTAATGTTTAAAAATACTTTTGAAATTCACTCCAAAGAGAAGAGGCAATAAAAGTCTCAATATTTGTTACAGCCTAGGGTGATAAAATTTCTCCAGATGTTACAGATCTTAATTAAAATACTTAATAAATGAACAAAAACTAGATGGGGGCAGGATGTGGGGAAGGAATGTTCCACATAGCATTCGAACCATGTCCTTAAATGCCTGGAAACCATGTACATTCTTATTTGTAAGATAATACAAACTGAATTCTGCTAAACCTATAAATGAACTCTCAGAAAATCCCTCCCAAAGTTGGAGACTCCCTATACATACATATCTACTGCCACTGTTAAAGGAAGTAGTTTATATTTTGATTATTATGTGAGTAATAAAGTCTGTTGCTCAAACTATCATTTTGTTACCAGTATACGAAGAAAAGGCACAAGTGACATGGAATTCCTCTCCTTTGTATATGCTGAAGAAAATTGAAAACATACATCTACAAAGACTTGTACATAATTCATAGCAGCAGCATCCATAATGGACAAAGAGTGGGAACAATCCAAATATTCATTAACTGATGGATAACCAGATGTGGAAAAATGGAATATCATCAATGAAAAGGAGAGGTGCTGATGCATGCTTCAAACATGAATGAGCCTTTATTTTTTTATTTTTTTTACACATGGGGATGTCTGACTTTTGAATCTGTGACATGAGACATTTCAGTATTCTTTGTGGAGTTTTGATGGGCTTTTCTGTTGTTATTTTTTTTTTTTTTTACAAATAGTTTATTGTCAGAGCCTTTTTTTTTAATGCTATATTTATTTCTGAGAGAGAAAGAGAGAGACACAGCATGAGCAACGGAGGGTCAGAGAGAGAAGGAGATACAGAATCTGAAATAGGCTCCAGGCTCTAAGCTAGCTGTCAGCACAGAGCCCGACGTGGGGCTCAAACCCACGAACTGCGAGATCATGACCTGAGCTGAAGTCAGACCGTAACTGACTGAGCCACCCAGGCACCCCATGAATGAGCCTTTAAAAGACTACTCTAAGTAGAAGCTAGTCACAAAAGATCACACACATATTGTATGCTTCAATTTATATGAAATGTCCAGAATAAGCAAATCTATAGAGATTGAAAGCAGATTGGTGGCTGCCTGAGGCTGGGAATGGGAGCAGGAATTGACTACAAATGGGTATGAGGGAACTTTTTGGGGATGATGGGATGTTCTAAAACTGGATTGTGGTAACAGCTGCACAACTCTGTACATTAGCTAAGCATTGTAGAAGTATACATTTATAATGGGCAAATTTTTGGTATGTTAATTATATTTCAATACAGATGGTGACAATTTTAAAAATTATAAATTCTCCCTAAAAAGAACCCCCACACACACAAAACAAGAAGAATATAGATCAAGAGGTCAAATTTACTATGGGGCATCACACACATGTACACCTGGCATATTGCCACATAAGACATATATGTACATAAGGCATATGTGTGCCTTGGTTTGATAATCAGGGCTCTGAGGTGTCCCAAACATCTGTTTATTCTTAACATTTTTGGCAAAAGAGATGCACTTAACTCATTAACAGCATCCCAACAACCATGCTGCCAAAGAGAAGGCTGAAGGGAAAGAAAACTTTAATAAAGTGGTTTTATGTTTTGGGTAGTATAAAGATGGACTGGCATCAAAGTGTCTTTCTAACCTTATATTATCAGTGGCCAACTTCATTATTTACCTTGATGACACTGAAAACTAATTCGTGGTATGTTCAGTTGCATTAAAATGTCAACAATTCCCCTCTCTGTAATATGTAAATAAACATCATACTAAAGTTTGAGTTTTTATTCATCAAATATATCAATGACCATTTTTTCCCTCCCAAATCCAAGCATATATGAAAAGTTAGTATGGGCTAACTGAACTAAACAGCAGACACAAACTTTTATTGGAATATTTTATTTACATTTTATATTTAAAGAGAATCAATATAAATCGGGGAATATTTACAGCATTTCAAATCAGTATACAAGAATGCAATGGTTTTGTCCATTCTACATTTAGCAAACAAAAATACATGTCTTTTCTGCTTTTGCCTAAATTCTGCTGGAATTTTCACTGGAAATACAACTTTAAAACCAAGATAAGCCACACAAAATACAAATAAAGTGCATTTTTAAATAGCTCTATTTTACTTTGGTGGATGAAAGCTTCAAACTTTATATTAAGGCACCTGGAATTCTTCCCCCCCCCCCAATTCTTTTTCAAACACCAAGAAAATGCATCATAAAATTTATAGCTTATATGGACAGAATTTTAGTTTACCTAATATAATTTTAGCCCATTTAGGTAAATTGTAAACTAACTTTTCAAAGTCAACATTGTTCGGAAAACATTTTCTACAGACTAATTTCTGCAGACTAATTCATACACAAGGATCAATGACCAATTTTTGTGTGACTTATTATCATTTTCAAATAGTATGATAATTTATATACTTTGCTTTTGAAAATCCCATAATTTTGAGAAATAGTTATACAGCATTTTTATAAGGAAACCTTTTGTCTATAAAAGTGTCAAATTGGTGTCATTAATATACCAATCAATCCAGTCCAGTCCATATTCTCTGATAAACTATGCTCCACACTCACATGAAGTACATTTAGCTTAATTTTAAAAATAAGAAATAGTTAGAATGAATATTTTGTTTTAATCTTGTTCTATCAACTTAATATAGCTTTAAAAGACATTTCATGAAGTACTAGCCTAAGTTTGCATTGCTTTTTATATTACAATTCCAGATCAATATAAGCACCTGGAGAAAAACCCTGACACATATAGCCCAAGCTAAAATAGTAGTATTTTTAATTAAGATACTGTCATAAAATATAGTGATCACAGCTACTCCACATTTTAAAAGCAATGTGTTTTTATAAGAAAACTGTTGTAAATGAAAAATATGACTACTTGGAGAGACTTTTAAATGTTTAAAAATGTTGCTATCACTATTAAGAGGAAACTTGCCTATGAAAAACATTATGAGTTTGTGGGAAAAAAGTTAATAGATTAAATATTTTAAGTAATTTACCTATAGCATATTAGTCATCTCAGCACTTTCAATATCATTATTTAATTAAGTTTATCCAGTTCATTAATAGTAAACTAGGCCCTGATTGGCAGTTCTGTTACTACTAAAGTTTCAAGTTTTCTATTGACACAGATTTTAGGATTTAATTTCTTGAACAGCAGTCTCTTGATCAGGAGTTTCATCTTCTTCAAAGGTTGGGTTGTCAACATGAGGAACAACATCCACTGCCATGGAACTTGCCTCATGGTTTACCAGCTGTAGGTTTTCATCTTTAGAAAGAAATGGCAATTTTAGGATGATTTTACCCCTTTCTTCTTTAAGATAAAATTCAAGGCTTTTCTTGTCTAATGCTATCATACTCTGATTATTATATTCATCCCTTGTTCCTTTAATAATTACATGTCTTACATAAGGCATATATGACATTATTCTATTGATTTACAATTACTCTTTTTTTAATTCACATGTGTGCTTACTACTTCTACCTAGATTAATAGCCTCCTTAAGAGCAGAAGTTCTGTCTTCTGCTGCTTTTCCATCCTTAAACCTGGCTTCACATTTCAATCACCTGGGTGCTTTAAAAAAATTACCTATGCCTTTTCATATGCATAGACTTAAAAACAAATAGGAAGGTACAAGGGGTTCTCCAAATGAAGTACAAACAGTAACAGATGGACATAATTATATAAAAAGGAAATATATAACCATCCTGAAAACAGTGGGGAAGAAAAAAACTGACCTAAGTAACTTTGGAGAACAGTATTTTGACTATATCCTATAAGGCTAAAAACAAAAAGGACTAAACTAGTTAGTGAAATGTTGAGTTACAAATAAGGAAAGGGGTAGGCTAGAATAAACTGTGGTGTTTCACTAGAATCAGATATATCAGTATTGAGCTGTTTTCCAGATACATAGATACACAGGTAGATAGATATATACAGATGTGCGCATATATTTGAGCACATACACATATTTCCTAGCTTTTTTCACTAAAAGGGCTAATAGCAATGATACCCTCATAGCAATGAACATACCTACTGCCCAAATCTTGGTTCTGAAGCACTGCTCTCCAAAAAGAAAAGCTACCCTCCCCCAAAGAAGTGGCTAGGGCACTAGGGTTAGGGCAAGGAGAATACAATATTAACCTCTTGTAGCCTAGGGCACAGCAAACTATAGCCTGCAAGTCAAATCAATAGCTAAGAGTGGTTTTCACATTTTTAAAAGGTTGTAAGTCAAACACCCCCCCCCCACCCCTCTCCTCACTCTGCCAAATACAGCAGAGACTCATGGCTTTCAAAGCCAAAAATATTTACTATCTGACCCTTTACAGAAAAAGTTTGCCAATCCCTGGCCTAGAACATCCTGTGGTACCAGAAAAGTAAGGAAGTGCTCAAAAAAAAAAAAAATGAGGCAGGTTGAAAGAACACAGAAACCACTTTGAGGAGAGTTCCCAATGACCAAATCTAGGAGAATCTAAGCAATCAATAAATCATGAGAATAATTTTATATAATAAAAGAAATATCTATGAGTCCATACTATAATAGATGAATAATTGAATAAGTAAATAGATAAAGGCTAGCTGTTCCTTAAAATAGAAGCATAATTAATGTAGAAAGAAGGATGGAAATAGAAAATTACCATTTGGCACACATTTCAGTAATAATTATTGCAAGGAAGAAGCATCAATTGCTAAAATTAGTGGGTAAAACCATGATGAGAAACAGAACATTTGCATTGTCTCCAAGTGTCTCTCTATAAGATAATAATTGCAAAGGGAAAAATAGTAACTTTAAAAGCTGAACCTTGTCAGGCACTCACTATCTTAACCAAGTAAGCAACATTAAAAACCATCAGTAATAAGACATGAACATCATGTGCCTCATTATATGAGGCAGAGAAGAGCACAATATTATTTCTGTGGTATTCTTGCCAGAAACAGACAGTGAACAATGAATATAACCATTGGAAAATAGCAGACAGGTTCAAAGTGAGGGACATTCTACAAAATAACTGACCAGTAATCTTCAAAGTGTCAATATCATGAATGACTGAGACTAAGGAACAACCACAGATTGGAGATGAAGAAGATATGACCATTAAACGCAATGTGGACCTCTCAACAAATTGGGTAGAAAAGGAACATATCCAAACATAATAAAAGCCATTTATGACAAACTCACAGCTAACATCATCCTCAACAGTGAAAAGCTAAAGACAAAACGTTTTCCTCTAAAATCACAAAGTACTTACCCCTACCACTTCTATTCAACATAGTACTAGAAATTGTAGCCAGAGCAATTAGTTACAAAAAGGAAAAGGCCTCAAAATCAGAAAGGAAGAAGTAAAATTATTTCCATATGACATGACCTTATATACAGAAAATGATTAAGACTCCCACCAAAAGACTATTAGAACTAATAAATGAACTCAGTAAAGTTGCAGGATACAAAATCAACATGCAAAAACCAGTCACATTTCTATACACTAACAATGAAATACCTGAAAAAGATATAAAACAGTTCCCTTTATGACAGCATCAAAAACAAAAATATACTTATGAATAAATTTAACCAAAGAGGTAAAAAATCTATACTGAAAACTTTGATGAAAGATACTGAAGAAATACAAACAAATGGAAAGATATCCTAGGTTAATGAATTAGAAGAATATTGTTAAAATGTCCGTATACCCCCCAAAGCCATCTATAAATTCAATGCAATTCTTATAAAAATTCCAATGGCATTTCTCACAGAAATAAAATTTCTAAAATTTATATGGGACCACAAAGACCCTGGATAATCAAAGTCGTCCTGAGATAGAAGAACAAAGTTGGAGGCATAACACTTCCAGATTTAAAGCTATACTACAAAGCTATAGTAACCAAAATAGTATACTGGCATAAAAACAGACACACAGACCAATGGAACAGAATTGAGGGCCCAGAAATAAACCTGTGCACATGTAGTCATCTAATATTTGAAAAGGGAGCCAAAAACACTCAGTGGGGAAAAGCCAGTAAGTGGTGTTGGATAAACTGGATAGTCACATATGGTAGAATGAAAATGGACCCCTATCTTACACTACTCACAAAAATGAACTCTAAATGGATTATGGACTTAAACATAAGATCTGAAACCATAAAATCCCTAGCAGAAAACATATGGGAAAAGCTCTTTGACATTGGTCCTGGCAACGATTTTTTGTATAGGACACCAAAAGCACAAATCAACAAGGGGAACTACATCAAACTAAAAAGCTTCTGCACAGCAAAAGAAACAATCAATACAGTGAAGAGACAACTTATAGAATGGGAAACAATATTTGCATATCAGATAAAGGATTAATATCTAAAATATATAAGAAACTCATACAATTCAGCAGTAAACAACCCACAAATAATCCAATTAAAATAGGCAGAGGAACTGAATAGATATATTTTCTGTTTTTTAAGGTTTATTTATTTTGAGAAAGAGAGAGAGAACCGTGAGGAAGAGACAGAGAACCCTAAGTGGACTCTGTGCTAATGTGGGGCTCAATCTCAGGAACCATGAGATCATGACCTAAGCCGAAGTTAGATGCTTAACCAGCTGAGCCACCCAGGCACCTCTGAATAGATCTGTTTTCAAAGGATATGTACAAATGGCCAACAGGTACATGAAAAGATGATCAATATCAGTAATCATTAGGGAAATGCAAATCAAAAACTCTAATCACCTCATACTTGTTAGAATAGCTACTATCAAAAAGACAAAAGGTAAGTGTGGGTAAGGATGTGGAGAAAAGGGATCCCAGTGCACTGCTGGTGGGAATGTTAATTGGCACAGCCACTATGAAAAACAGTTATGGAGGTTCCTCAAAAAATTAAAAGTACAAGTACCATATGATCCAGCAATTCCAGTTTGGGGCATACATCCAAAGGAAATGACATCATAATCTTGAAGAGATATCTGTACTCCCATGTTCACTGCACGTTATTCAAAATAAACAAGATATGGAAACATCCTGAATATCAGTTGACAGATGAATGGATAAAGAAAATGTGATATACACACACAGACACACACACACACAGGAATATTATGCAGCCATGAGAGAAGGAAATCCTGTCATTTGCAATAGCATGGATGGACCTTGAAAGCATTTGTGCTAAATGAAGTAAGACACAGAAAAACAAATACTGCATAACGAATGCTGCATGTCACTTATCTGTGTAGTCTTAAAAACTCAGAAACAGAGAGTAGATGTTGGTTGCCAGGGGCTAGGGACAGAGGATATGGGGAAATGTTGATCGAAGGGCGCAAACTCTCAGCTGTAAGATGAGTAAGTTCTGGGGATCTAACATACGGCATTGTGTCTACAGTTAACAGTACTGTATTACATACTTCTTAAAAGTTTATACATCATGCTATGTTCACCTGAAGTGTAGCTACCATGTGTCACCATACAATGTATTACAATATCATTGACTATGTCCTTATACTGTGCCCTTTATTCCCACGACTTATTCATTCCGTAACTGGAAACCTGGGTCTCACATTCCCTTTCATCCATTTTGCCCATCTCCCCCGCTTCTTCCCTATGGCAACCATCAGTTGTTTTCTGTATTTACAGGTCTGATTCTGCTTTTTGTTTGCTTATTTGTTTTTGTAGTTTCCACATGAGTGAAATAATATGGTATTTGTCTTTCTTACTTCATTTAACATAATAACCTTTACGTCCATCCTTGTCACAAATGGCATCATATCATCCTTTTTAGAGCTGTGTAATATTCTATTTTGTTATATATACCATATCTTCCTTATCCATTTGTCTGTTAATGGACACGTAGGTTGCTTTCATATCCTGACTATTGTAAATAATGTTGCAGTAAATATAAGGATGCACATCTTTTTGAATTGCTGTTTTCTTTGGGTAAACACCCAATAGTGGAATTATTAAATATACCTGAAAGTTGCTAAGAGAGTAGATCTTAAATATTCTCACCACACACACAAAAATTTGTAATTATGTGAGGTGGATTTGCTAACTATCCTTACTGTGGTAATCATTTTGTAATATATAGGTATATCAAATCATGCTGTACACCTTAAACTTAACACAATGTTATGTGTCAAATGTATCTCAATAAATTTGGGGGGAAAAAGAATAAAAGGGAAATGCAATGTGGGATCTTGGGACAGAAAAAGGATATTAGTGGGTCAATTGGTGAAATCTGAGTAAGGTGTGTCATTTAGTTAGTCACATTTTATCAGTTAACTTCCTGGTGTGAATAATTCTATATGGTAATAGAAGGTGTTAACATTTGGAGAAGTTAGGCGAAGGGTATATGGGTATTATTTGTACTATTTCTGAAACTTTTACATTCTGAGAACGTACCAAAATCAAAATTAAAAATTGAAAAACAAAACCTGTGCATGGGCCCTACCCTTCACAGATTCTGAGTTAACCATTCTGGGGTATAGCCCAGCCATCAATAATATTTAAAGTCTCTTTGAGTGATTTTTTTAAGTTTATTTATTTTGAGAGAGAGAGAGAGAGCACAAAAGTGGGGAAGGGCAGAGAGGGAGGGGGGGGGAGAGAGAGAGAGAGAGAGAGAGAGAGAATGAATCCCAACCAGGCTCCACACTGCCAGTGCAGAGCCCGACATGGGTCTCAAACCCACAGACAGTGAGATTATGACCTGAGCCATAGTCAAGAACCAGATGCTCAACTGACTGAGCCATCCAGGCAACCTCTGAGTGATTTTAATATGCAGCTAGGGTTAAGAACTAGGGCCCTTAGTGGTTCTCAAAGTGTGGTCCCTGGACCAGCAGCCTCAGTATCACCTAGAAACTTATCAAAGACAAAAATTTTCAGGCCCTAGGGGCACCTGGGTGGCTCAGTCGGTTGAACATCCGACTTCGGCTCAGGTCATGATCTCACGGTTCATGGGTTTGAGCCCGGCATCGGGCTCTGTGCTGACAGCTAGCTCAGAGCCTGGAGCCTGTTTCGGATTCTGTGTCTCCCTGTCTCTCTGACTCTCCCCTGCTCACGCTGTCTGTCTGTCTGTCTCTCTCTCTCTCAGAAATAAATAAAACATTAAAAAAATTCTCGGGCCCTATTCCAAACCTACAGATGGGTGGTGACCCATCTGTTTTAACAAGCCTTCTAGATGACTTGATGCACACTTAAGTTTTAAAACCAGTTCTTTAACAGAACTTAGTGCCATGATGGGACGAATGGACATGAACTAATCAACTATATGTTTGCAAAGTTATTTAAATCAACGATCACCTCATTAATCAGTGGCTAATAGGCAAGATACCCAAACTAGTAATACATAATCATAGATAAAATTAAATCTATTCTATCTGGTTATTCATTCAACATCTGAGTATCTACTGTGTGGCAGGCAGTTCTAGGTGCTGAGTATATGACAGTGACTTGTAAGACACTGTCTCTATGCAAACGTTTAAAAGTTTTAATACAATTCAATACAATAAAAGCAATGCCAGAAATTCTGTGGAAGCAGACAGTAGGGCCACACAGGTGAGCCAAGGGAGGCTTTTCAAAGAGGTGTAAGTTTTAAAGGAGGAACAGGAATTAGACTGGACTTCCACAATTTCTTGGGGGGGAAGAAGAGTGAAAGGAATGGACAGAGAGAAAACAGTGGCTCAAACTAGGACTGTGGAATTAAGGTTGGAGATTAGGGGATGGATTACAGAAAAGGGATACTGAATCAATAAGAAAGATGGGAGGGAAGGATCTAGGGTCTCCCTAATTTCTGGTTTGAGGCACCTGATTGGGTATTACTACCATTTATCCAGATAAAGAATACAGGGGGAGGAATGTGGATCATCATTTCATTTGCTCATCAAATTCTCTGCAAAAACCATTCTGCTACCACCTTTCCTCACAAGAAGAACAGAGCACACAAGAGAAGCAGACTGGAAATTTTTAACAAGCCTAACAATAGTGAATTATGCTGTACACTCTCTCTTATCATCACTGAGTTCTATTATCACACAGTTATGGAAACAAAAAAATCACCTGGGGTAAATAGACAATGATTCTCTATTATAGGCAGAATAATCCACAGATTATTAAGGTTCTTATGACTACTTTGTACTCCAGGAAATGTCTGAAGATTAGATTACAAGAAATATGAAGTGTGCATTTTGCATGATAGTACTCCTCGTGACATCTTCAGGAATGATGTCTATGGCACTGATAAGCCTACTGAGGATAAAGGTTTAAGTCACAGGAAGCTGAAACTTTCATTAGTCATCTTAACATTGTTTTCTTCTACTCTTATGACATGATTAGGTTATTTCAAAACGAGGATTGAGAACCATCAAACCAACAAAAACCATGAAAAAGGTAGAAGTTAAATAAAGGGAAAATAATTTATATGAAGGTCTTCTCTTTCTAAGGAAAAAAGTAACAAAACTCCCTAAAATTTCTCCACTGGCAGGACATTACCAAGTAACAATACTGATTCACATGAATTTTGAAAATAATATATTCAACTTTAGTTTCCATGGTTTGTTCATTTCATGGTAAATAATCAACAGGTGGCAGCACATATTCTTACACCGTTTCCAATCTGTGCACAAGATGGGTTCCTGCAAAGTTGGGTATAAAATCAAGCTTTTGTAAACTTAATTCTATTTTATTGTTTCAGGACCCCTTTACCTTAGTTTCTGATTGCTTTCCAATAAACAATGGCTTCTAAAGTTTAAAGTTTCTCCTCAGCCTATGTAAGTTAATAGCCAATACTTCATCTGTTTCCGAGACATCTGAGTATTTGCTTATTGAATTAAGGTAGGGGCATGTCCTATACTGCATCACTGTTACTAGAAAAAACCTGAAATGTATTTAATGAATGAAAGGAACAAACACTAAAAAGCAGGAGCACTCTGCCAGGAATATGATCCACAATGGATCATTTGTGGGGCCCTCCTTGCCCCTCAGCATGGTGCTTACTTGCTGATTGCACATGTTCTTCCAAAGGTGGCTCATCTGCTCCCTGAACGGAAGCATATCCAGACGATGCAGTCTCACTGCGATTATCCTCTTCATGAGGAGAGGCACTATTTGATATTTCATTGGATACAGGGACTTGTAAAGACACTGATCCATCTTCAACGTCCACCTTTGGAAAGCATTTGAAAAAATTAAAAGACGCTTCAGAGTACATGCTTTTCCCTGACATACCATTACAAAGTTTCTTCGTAAGTGACTTCTTAGAGCAATGCTACTTAATCTTTTAAGCCTATAATCCCTTTTGATGGTCACAAAAATCTCTTGCTGGCCCCAACCAGAGCAGGTGGAGTAACTGGGTCCAAAAGGGGGTGAAAGAAGTTATAGGCAGATTGCTTTCACATCTGATGTTCATTTGGGTGATCCCAGCACTTCAAAATATAATGGCTGGTACAAGGTAGGTACTCCAAACAAAAAAAACCAAAACTAAACCCAGAAAATTTCTGCCCTGAGTCAAGTTCACCTCCAGCAATTTCAAAAGGCAGTTGCTGGCAAAATTCAAATAAAGTCTGATGTTTAGTTAACAGTAATGACTCAATGTCAGTTTCTCACTTTTGACAAATGTACCACAGTAATGCAAAATGTTAACAACAGTGAAAACTGGTGAGGGGTATCTGGGAACTCTCTGTATTGTCTTTGCAACTTTTCTGTAAATCTAAAATTATTCATAAATAAAACATTTAACAACAACAACAACAACATCTCATGCTGTACCCTAGAGGAATTGAGAGTGGGTGTCATCTATGTATCTCCTAAAGTCAAGAAACATAGATGCTCATTTAATTACAAGTTTGGTGGCTGTGCATTAATAGGAGCAAAAATTCAACATGTATCAGAAGCTAGTTGGTAGTTTATATGGTCATCACTTAAAATTCTGACCAAATAATAAAGAGGGAAGAAGAAGGAAAATGGAGGTGGTCCAAGATGGGACCTCACTGTCACTATGATGTAAATAGGTCCAATTTTTGGTATAAATCACAAGTCTAGAATATTACATAGTTAAAAATTAAGCATGTTATTTTCCTGAAGGCCCAAGTACATAAATAAGTTCCTTCATATAAATAGTTCAGCAGTGTTTACCTCAATTCCCAAAGCTTTGAGTATGTCACATTTGCACATGGGGCAAGTCCTGTGTTCTAACAGCCAAGGGTCAACACATGTCTTATGGAAAATATGGCTAATGGAAGAAAAAACATAATTTGGTTATCAGCTGTGAAATTGCAACAACACTTGGCCTAATATACTAACAGGTTACCTTATATTTTTATTTGGTTTTATAAACATAAATTTTTTTCTTTTAAACACACTATTACAGCATTAAAAACTATAAAGGAGCCAATGAAACAAAATTCAGAAATTTCATAATATAGTACTTTTAAATATAAAAGCCTCATTACCTTAGTTTCAAAAAAAAAAAAAAAACCCACTGTTTTCAATAGTTACTACTTCAAAACTGGCCAGGACATTACCTGACCTAAGACTTTGTTCAGAATTTCAGATCTCTATTGTTTTGTCATTCTTTAACTATACAAATGGCACAGTCATTCTCAGTAATATAGTATAGTACAAAGTACAAGATAATGCTGATACTTTAGGCCATGTGATAAGTTCTAAGAATATCACCATTTAATAGCTAAAAGAAACAGTGTTAAGAACAGCATACAGGAGAGGGATAAGGAAAAACTAAAGAATGAAGATTTCCAAAAAGGTGTCCATTGAGATGAATAATTTTCCCTCAATAGGACTGTTAAAATGATTTTAACTTAAATAATACAGTAAAAACACACACACACACACACACACACACACACACACACACACTATGGTTATGGTGCTGGCTAGGTTCTTAGTTTTATATGGAACTAATTTCTAAATTATACCAAATTATGGAAACTTTATATAATCAGCCTTATACTAATTTCAATGATATTAAAATATAAAGCATTCACCTATATTTAAAAGAAAAGAAACACTTTCTTTACATCAATTTGGAAGCATTCAAAAGTTTCCCCCATTATAATCATTTCAATAAACCAGATATTCTTACTGATAATATAAAAAAAAATCAAACTTACTTGCAGGTTAAGATGCGCACCAAATCATTTGGTTTATATAGTTCAATACACACAGCACAACTATCTCCATCAGGGCCAATTTCCTATGAGCAAATAGTTATTGTTACTCTGATGGATAAGAAAAAATGCATTAAACTACAGAGCAGGATCAAGATCAGAATATAATGTATTTAAATTGCATAGATTTCTTCAATAAGAGATTTAAAATAATTTAGACTTAATTGGAATCTTAAAAAGGTCCAATTTATAGAGACAGTAGAAAAGTGGTTGCCAGGAGCTGGAGGATGGGAGAAATAGGTATTATATTCAGATATAATACAAATAAGGTCTAAGGATCTAATATAAAACCTTGTGACTACTGTTGATAACACTCTTATACAATTGAAATTTAAAAATAATTTAGACTTAAAAAAGGTAAGAAAGTAGAGTCGACCAAAAGAGGAATCATACAAAGCGGAACGGGTAGATTGATTTGAACAAATGAATGCTGTTAATTGGTATTAGGATACAAATGCCATTTGTACAAGTTTTAAAGCTATATTTTCCCATTTCAGAAAAATTAAGGTATAATTCACACGTAGCAAAATTCATGGTTTTTAGTGCACAGTATTGCAAGTGTGGACAAATATGCAGTCACTTAATCCTCACCACAATCAACATATAGGATACTTCTATGACCCGAACAAATTCCTCTATACCTCTTTGTAATTACCTACTTTTACCCCCAGTGTCTGGCAACCACACGGAATGTTTTCAGTTCCCATACTTTTTGCTTTTCTTGAATGCTATTAAGAATCATGTCTTATACTGCCTTTGAGTTTGGCTTCTTTCACTCAACACAATACATTTAAGACTCATGTATGTTATTGTGTGTATCAATAGGGTCCTATCCTCCCCCCACATCCTTTTTTATTGCTAAGTAGTATTCCACGATATGGATGTGCCACAGTTTGTTTACCCATTTACCATCTGAAAGACATTTGAGTTCTTTCCAGTTTCTGGTAATTATGAGTAAAGCTGCCATGAACAATTGTGTAAGTTTTTATTTGAAAATGGTTTATTTTTTCCCTCTAGGTTAACTATCTAGCAGTGAGATTGCTGGATTCTTCAGAAAGGGTTATTTTTTACTTCATAAAGAACTGCCAAATTGTTTTCTAGACTGGCTATACATTGTATACTTATCAGCAAATCTGTAAGAGTTCAGTTGTTCCACAACTGGTCAGCTCTTGATTATTGTCAGGTGCACTAGTTTTAGCCATTTTAATGAATGTGCTGTGGTATCTCATTATGGTTTTAACTTGTATTTCCCTAATGATTAATGATATTGAGCATCTTTTCATGTGCTTTTTTGCCATCCATATATTTTCTCTGGTAAATGTCTGTGATTTGCCCATTTTTCACTATGCTGTTTGTTTTCTCACTACTGACCTTTGAGAGTTCTTTATATGTTCTAGATACAGTCCCTTATCAGACATGTACTTTGCAAATATTTTGTCCTAGTCTGTGGCTTGTATGTTCATTCTCGTAGCAATGACAAAGAACAAAAAAAGTTCCTTATTTTGACAAAGTCAAATTTATTTTCTTTACTGGACTTGTTTTTGCTGTCTTATCTAAGTAATATGTGCCTAACCCAAGTCTTGAAGATATTTTTCTCCAAGTTTTCTTCTAAGAATTTCATGGTTCTAGGTTTTATATTTCGGTCTGTGATCCATTTTGACTTAAATTTTACAGACAATATGAAGTTTGGATTAAGGTTCATGGTTTTTGCATAAAGATACCTAATCATTGCATATGGAGAGCCAACAATTGACTACTCTTTTTTCATTGAAGTGCCTTTATACCTTTTTTGAAAGTCAACTGACCACATATGTGTGGGTCTGTTCCTAGACTCTCTTCTGTTCCCCTGATCTAAAGGTCTATCCTCTATCCAATACCACACTATATTGACTACTGTCATCTTTCATATAATTCTGCAAATTAGGGAAATGTGAGTCATCCAAATTTGTTCTTCATTATAAAGACTGTTTTGTTTATTCTAGTTCTTTTCTTTTTCCATATAAAGAACATCAACTTTGTCAATAGATACAAATGATTCCACTAGGATTTTGGTTGGAAGTGCACTGAATCTATAGTTTGGGGCGATTTGACATCTTAACAACAGTGAAATTTTTGATCCATGAATGTGGATCTCCATTTGTTTTGGTCTCCTTTGATTTCTTTCATGGTGTTTTGCAGTTGTCAGCATAGACTGTGAATGTATCTGGCAAGATTTATACCTAAGTATTTAATGGTCTCAGTGATATTATAAATGGTAATTTTTATTTCAATAAGTTCTATAGCTATTTTTATAGTTATATTTAATATATGTTTTACACACCAATGGCAATTTTAAGTGTCCTAAATCTAAAACTGTTCAAGTAAAGTTGTACTGAGGAATTGTATTAGTTTCCTGTTTTTGCTGTAAAAAAAGCTATCATAACTTAGTGGCTTAAAATAATACAAATTTATTCTTTTATTGTTCTGGAAATCAGAAGTCTAAGAGTCAATGTTTTGGCAGTACTATGTACCTTCTGGAGGCTTCAGGGGGAGAATCCATTTCCTCACCTTTTCTAGCTTCTAGAGGCTGGCTATATTCCTTGGCTCATGGCCCCTTTCTGGCATCACTATAACCTTCTTGCTTCCACAGTCACATATTCTACTGTACTGCAGTCCAGTCTCTTGTTTCCTTCTTCTTATAACACTCTGATTATATTCAGAAGCTACCTGGATAATCCAGAATAATCTCCCTATCTCAAGATACTTAACTCAATTGTATCTGCAAAATCCTTTCTGCCATATTAAGTAATATTTATAGGTCCCAAGGATTAAAACCTAAATATCTATGGAGGCCACTGGCCATCATTCAGCCTACTTCCAGTATCAAGCAGATTCAAAAAGTCAATAAGATTTATAAATTCCAATGAAAAGCATACTTCGGAAGAACATTTAGTTTTAACAATAACTTGGCAGAATTGCTTTAAAACAAACAGGATTTAAGAGTCATAAATGCACCTTGTCTCCTTGTTTCAGTGTACGCAGTTGAAGCCTTCCAATAGCTTTTTTAGCATCTGCCTTTAATTGTCTCTGCAATATAAAGAGTGGTATTAGAAAAAATATTTTTAAAAGAAATATGAAAAAGGTAGAGAGGATTAATACATATTTATCAGGTACAAGTTAATTATAAATGAATTCCTAGCATTAATTTAATTAACCATAATAAAAGTCCCATTTATCTGTTATCAGGCAGAATTTTCAAATTGCTGAAACTTTTCACTTATGTTTCCATACATTCTTAAATAGCATCTTTGGGTTACAATGACAAAGCTACCATTGCAAATGGATTCAGATGTATGAATTTCCAAAGCACTTTTCCTATTTTCAATCTTAGAGTATCTTAAAATGCATCTTTTCCCATTTCTTTTTTGAATTATATCTTATTTGGTAGAAAGTACACATCATTTGTATTCAAATGGACCTAGATTCAAAATGTGACTTTGTCACTTACTAAATGAATAATCCTGGACAGGTAATTAAATCTTTGAGCTTGTTTAAGCACCTGTAACATGAAAATAATACCAGTCCATATACTGTGACTTCATATTAGGGGGGAAATTACTGATTGTAACCACTACTGCCTTATAAGGATGGTGGAGTCTGAGAGCAGTAGTAAGCCTTCCTTGTTTCACTGAATATATATGTATATGGGTCTAGATAGGAGAAAGCAAGCCCAAGACTCATTCGGGAAATAAGGTCTAAAATATGCATAATCAGATCAGAAATGAAGTTGGGGGATTCAAGATGGTGGCATAGGAAGATCCTGAATTCACCTCCTCCCACAGACACAACAAATTAGTTGTACAGCATATGGAATAATTTCCTCTGAAAAACAGCTGAAAACTGGATAAATAGAACCTCCACAACAAAGGACAAAAAAGTAGCATCAAAAATGGGTAAGAGAGGCAGAGACATAGTCTTACTAAAAACAGACAAAACACACCCCAGATACAGTGATCCAAAATTGAGAGGAATCTCAAAAATATGGAACTTTTACCTAAGAAGCAAGGGATCTGTGCTTCACATAGGTATCCCAGCCTCTAGATCTTGCATAGGCAAGACAAGCCCCCCAAATACCTGGCTTTGAAAACCAACAGGGATTAGTTTCAGGAAAACCACTAAAATAGGGAACAGAGAGTACTCTCTCAAAGGGCTCAATGCACAGACTCACTTACCATATGACCCAGTGTAAAAATACCAGCTTTAAGTGTATGCCCGAGAGCCAGAAACTTGTTGGGACTCTGAGGAAGGAGGCACTGGCAAGTGCCATTTTTGATAACTCTAACTTGCTGATGCTGGTACTGGCAGTGACATTTTGGAACTCCTCCTCTAGCCTATTGGTGCTAGAGGGTATACCTCACTGAGAGCCCTGCCCACCCCCATGCCAGAGCTGTGGCCCCACCAAAGCAAGCAGTAACGCACAGCTCGCACAGGGGTTGTCCCTTGAGAGCCTGGCACAGGTGGCCAGGAGGATAGCGCTGCTGAGCTCTATAGGGCATCTCCTACACAAGGTCACTCCTTCAAAGCTGGGAAAGGTAGCTGATTTGCCTAATACAGAGAAATAAATACATAACATCAGGCAAAATGAGAGGAATACGTTCCAAATGAAATAACAAGGTCCAGGAACCCCAGAGATTTCCAAATAAGACAGATGCAAAGAGATACACACCAAAACAAAACAAAAGAACAAAAAACCACTATAATTAAAATGGTAAAGGTTAAAGAGAGAATCATAAAAGAGGCAAGAGAAAAGCCAACTTGCTACCTACAGGAGAAGCCCCATAAGTCTATGAGCAGATTTTTCACCAGAAACTGCAGGCCAGAAGGGAGTGGTAGGATGCATTTAAGTACTGGAAGTAAAAAAAAAAAAAAAAGTTCCAAACAAGAATTCTCTACCCAGCCAAGGTTATCATTCAGGTATGAAGAGGAGATTAAGAGTGTCCCAGATAAGGAAAAATGGAACAAGTTTGTCAACCATTAAATCAGCCTTACAAGAAATGCTATAAAGGGATTACTTTAAGCTGGAAATACATGGCAGGTTTCAATAACAAGAAAATTTACAAAAGTAAAAATCTCTCTAGAAAAGGTAAGTTTATGGTAAAGAGAGTAGATTAATCACGTATAAAGCAAGTGTAAGATTAAAATACAATAGTAGTAAATTTAAGACTCTAGTAATTATTTAAGGGTTGCATAAGATAAAAAGATGTAGAATGTGACATCAAAGACATAAAATGGGGGGGGGGGGCTAAAAATGTGCAGTTTGAACGTGTTCAAATTTAAGTTCCTATCGACTTAAAACCTATCATTATATACACATTATGTTATGTGTAAACATCATGGTAACCACAAGGCAAAACCTTTAGTAAACACACAAAATAAGAAAGAAACATTGGGGCACCTGGGTGGCTCAATCAGTTAACTGTCTGACTCTTGATTTTGGCTCAGGGAATGATTTCATGGTTTGTGAGACCAAGCCCTGTGTCCAGCTCTGTGCTGACAGTGTGGAGTCTGCTAGGAATTCTCTCTCTCTCATTCTCTCTGCCCCATCCCCATTTGTGCTCTTCCCTTCTCAAAATAAATAAATAAATAAATATTTTTTTAAAAGAAAGCAATTTAAATATAACACTAAAGAAAGCCCTCAAACCACAAGGGAAGAAAAAGAGAAGAAGAAAGTAATAGAAGAAAACTATAAAAAAGCCAGAAAATAAGTAACAAAATGTCAGTAAGTCAATATCTATCAATAATTACGTCAAATGTAAAAAGGACTAGATTCTACAATCAAAAGGTAGAGTGGGAGAGTAGATTAAAAAAAAGACCCAATTTTATGCTACCTATAAGATACTCATGTCAGAAGTAAAGACACACAGAGACTGAAGGCGAAGGGACAGAGAACGATACTCCATGCAAATGGAAATGAAAAGAAAGATGGTGTAGCTATACTCATACCAGACAAAACAGACTTTTTTTTTTCCAATTTTTTTTAATAGTTTATTGTCAAATTAGTTTCCACATAACACCCAGTGCTCATCCCCATAAGTGCCCTCCTCCATGCCCACCCCTCCTCCCCCCCACATCCACCAGTCCTCAGTTTTTGTCAGCATTCAAGAGTCTCTCATGGTTTGCCTCTCCCCCTTTCCCCCACCATTTCCGCCCTTCTTCCCCTTGGTCCTCTGTTAAGCTCCTCCTAATCCTCCTATACGTGCACACATATGATATTTGTCTTTCTCTGCCTGACTTATTTCGCTCAGCATAACACCCTCAAGGTCCATCCATGTTGCTACACATGGCCAGATTTCATTGTTTCTCATTGCCATGTAGTATTCCATGGTATAGATAAACCACATCTTCTTGATCCATTCATCTGTTGATGGACACTTAGGCTCTTTCCAGGTTTTAGCTATTGTGGAGAGTGCTGCTATGAACCAAAACAGACTTTAAAACAAAGATTTTAATAAATGACAAAGAAGGGCATTACATAATGATACAAGGGGCAATCCAGCTAGAAAATATAACATTTATAAATATATATATGCACCCATCACAGGAGCACCAGCATATATAAAACAAGTATTAACTGACCTAAAAGGAGAAATTGATAGCAATACAACAATATTAGGGTACTTTAACACTCCATTTACATCACTGTATAGATCATCCAGATAGACAATCAACATAGTCAAAGGAAACAATAAAACTAATAGGCAACCGATGGAATGGGAAAAGATAGTTGCAAATGACATATCAGATAAAGGGCTAGTATCCAAAATCTATAAGGAATTCGCCAAACTCCATACCTGGAAATCAAATAATCCAGTGAAGAAATGGGCAGAAGACATGAGCAAACACTTCTCCCAAGAGGACAGCCATATGGCCAACAGACACATGAAACGATGCTCAGTGTCCCTCACCATCAGGGAAATGTAGATCAAAACCACACTGAGATACCACCTCATGCCGGTCAGAGTGGCTAAAAGGAACACATCAGGAGACTCTAGATGCTGGCGAGGATGTGGAGAAACGGGCACCCTCCTACACTGTTGGTGGGAATGTAAACTGGTGCAGTCCCTCTGGAGAACAGTGTGGAGGTTCCTCAAAAAGTTAACAATAGAACTCCCCTATGACCCAGCAATAGCACTGCTAGGAATTTACCCAAGGGATACAGGAGTGCTGATGCATAGGGGCACATGTACCCCAATGTTCATAGCAGCACTCTCAACAATAGCCAAAACATGGAAAGAGCCTAAGTGTTCATCAACTGACGAATGGATCAAGAAGATGTGGTTTATCTATACAATGGAATACTACATGGCGATGAGAAAGAATGAAATCTGGCCATGGGTAGCAACGTGGATGGAACTTGAGGATGTTCTGCTGAGCGAACTAAGTCAGGCAGAGAACGACAGATACTATATGTTTGCAAATACAGGAGGCTTAGGAGGAATTTAATGGAGGACCATAGGGAAGGAGAAGGGGAAAAATAAGGGGGAGAGGGAGGGAGGCAAATCATGAGAGATTCTTGAATGCTGAGAACTGAGGGCTGATGGGGGTGTGGGAGAGAAGAAGGGGGCTAAGGGGCATGGAGGAGGGCACTTAGGATGAGCACTGGGTGTTATATGGAAACCAACATGACAATAAACTATGAAAGAAAAAAATTCTGCATATAACAATAAAAAAAAAGAAAATCAATATAGTAATATCAGCCTTAAACAACACGTCAGACCAGATGGGCTCAATAAATATATACAGAACATTCCATGCCAAAGCAGAATATAAATTCTTCTCAAGGGCCCATGAAACATTATCCAGGATAAATTACATGTTATGTCACAAAATAAGTCTAAAATTCAAGGAGATTGAACTCATATCAATCATCTTTTCCAACTGTGATGGTATAAAACTAGAAATCCATTAAAGAAAAGTGGAAAAAAACACAAAAATGCAAAAATGAAACATGCTACTAAACAACCAAAGAGTTGCTAAAAAATAAAAAAAGAAGGAAAAGAATACCCAGAGACAAATGAAAACATAAATACAACATGCCAAAACCTATGTGATGCAACAAAAGCAGTTCTAAGAGGGAAATTCATAGTAATATAGGCCTACATCATGAAACAAGAAAAATCTTAAATAAACAATATAACTTTACACCTTAAGGGAACTGGGAAAAAAAAGGAACCAAGACTACAATTAGTAGAAGGAAGGAAATAATAAGGATCACAGTGAAAATAAGTGAAACAGAATAAAAAGACAGTAGAAAAGATCAATAAAACTAAGAGTTGGTTCTCTGAAAAGATAAACAAAATTCATAAATGTTTCGCTACACTGAGCAAGAAAAAAAAGAAGACTCACATAAATGAAATCAGAGATGAAAGGGAATTTACAATTGATACTACATAAATACAAAGGAATATAAGAAACTATAATTATATGCCAAGACATTGGAAAACCTAGAGGAAATGGATAGATTCCAAGTAGTACAACCTTCCAAGTCTGATTAGGAAGAAAATAGGGGTGCCTGGGTGGCTCAGTTGGTTGGGGGTCCAACTTCAGCTCAGGTCACGATCTCATGGTGTGTGGGTTCGAACCCCACGTCGGGCTCTGTGCTGACAGCTAGCTCAGAGCCTGGAGCCTGTTTCAGACTCTGTGCCTCCTTCTCTCTCTTACCCTCCCCTGCTCATGCTGTCTCTCTCAGAAATAAAACATTAAAATTTTTTTTTTAAAAAAAGGAAGAAAATAGAAAACCTGAACAGACCAATTTCTAGTAAGGAGATTAAATCAGTAATCAAAAATCTCCCAACAAACAAAAGCCCAGGACCAGACATTCAAAGAATGTTTAATACTTATGCTTCTCAAACTCTTCCAAAAAATTAAAGAGGAAGGTATGCTTCCAAACTCATTTTATGAGACCAACATTACACTCATACCAAAACCAGAAAAGAGCACCACATAGAAAGAAAATTACAGGCCAATATCTTTGATGAACATAGATCCAAATATCTTCAACAAAACATTAGCAAAGTGAATTCAACAATACATTAAAAAGATCATTTAGGAACCTCCACACTGTTTTCCAGAGGGGCTGCACCAGTTTGCATTCCCACCAACAGTGCAGGAGGGTGCCCGTTTCTCCACATCCTCGCCAGCAGCTATAGTCTCCTGATTTGTTCATTTTAGCCACTCTGACCGGCGTGAGGTGGTATCTCCATGTGGTTTTGATTTGTATTTCCCTGATGAGGAGGGATGCTGAGAACAAACTGAGGGCTGATGGGGGTGGGGAAAAAGGGTAATGGGCATGAAGGAGGGCATAAGGGATGAGCACTGTGTGTTATATGGAAACCAACTTGACAAACTATTAAAAAAATACTTTTGAAAAAAAAGATAATTTAGCATGATCAGGTAGGGCTTATTTCAGGGATATAAGAATGGATCAACATCTGTAAATCAATCAACCTGATATGCCAGATTCATAAAATGAAGGATAAAAATCATGATCATCTCAGTAGATACAGAAAAAGCAATGACAAAATTTAACATACATTTCTGATAAAAACTCTCAACAAAGTGGGTACAGAAGGAATGTAGCTCAAAATAATAAGGCTATGTATGACAAACCCACTGCTAACATCATACTCAATGGTGAAAAAAACTGAAAGCTTTTACTCTAAGATCAGGAACAAGACAAGGATGCCCACTATCACCACTTTTATTCAACGTAGTATTGGATGTCCTAGGCACAGCAAAAAGGTATGAAAAAGGAATAAAATGCATCCAAATAGGAAAGGAAGGAGGAAAACTGCAAATGACCTGATACTGTATATGTAAAACCCTGAAGTTTCTCCCAAAAAACTATTATAGTAAATGAATTCAGTAAAGTTGTAAAATACAAAATCAATATATTCTACACACTAATAATACTATATTAACATATTTCTAATACACTATCAATAATGAACTATCATAAGGAAATTAAGAAAGCAATCCCATTTACAACTGCATCAATAACACTAAAATAGCTAGGAATAAATTTAACCAAGGAGGTAAAAAACCTGTACACTGAAAACTGTAAGATGAAAGAAGTTGAAGACAAAAATAAAAGGAAAGATATTGCATGCTCATGGATTGGAAGAATTAATATAGCTAAAATGACCATACTACCCAAGGCAATCTAAAGATTCAATGCAATCCTTAGCAAAATTCCAATCCATTTTTCACAGAAACAAAGAATTCTAAAATAGGTATGGAATGACACAAGATTCCAAATAGCCAGGGCAATCTTGAGAAAGAAGAACAAACCTGGAGGTATCATGCTCTCAGATTTCAAACTATACTATAAAGCTATATAGTAATCAAAACAGTATGACATTGGCATAAAAATAGACACAGATCAATAGAACAAAATTGAGAATCCAGAAATAAATCCACCCATATACAAACAACTTATGGCAAAGGAACCAAGAATATATAACGGAGAAAGGACCTACTCTTCAATAAATGATGCTGGGAAAACTTGATAGCCATATGGAAAATAGAAACTAGACCACTATCTTACACCATACACAGAAATTAAAATAGATTATGACTTGAATGTAATACCTGAAACCATAAAATTCTTAGGAGAAAGCATAGGCAGTAAACTCTTTGGCATCAGTCTTAGTGGTATGTTTATAGATCTGACTCCAAAGTTAAGGAAAACAAAAGTAAAAATAAACAAATGAGACACATCAAATTGAAAAGCTTCTGCACAGCAAAGGAACACATCATCAAAGCAAAAAGGCAACCTACTCAATGGGAGAAGATATTTGTAAATCACATATCTGATAAGGGGTCAATAGCCAAAGTATAGAAAAAAAAAACCTCTACAATTAAACAATAAAAAACTGAACCACCTAATTTAAAAAGGGAACAGAGGGTCTGAATAGACATTTTTCCAAAGAAGACATACAGATGGCCAACAGGCATAATATCCCAAAATATTAGGAAAATGTAAATCAAAACCACAATGAAATATCATCTTACACCTGTTACAATGGCTGTTATCAAAAAGACAAGAAATAACAAATGTTGGAGAGGATGTGGGAATATAAGAAAAACAATATGGAAGTTCCTCAAAAAATTAATAATAGATCTACCATAAGATCTAGCTGTTCCACTTCTGAGGATTTATTCAAAAAACACAAAATCAAATCACTAATTCAAAGAGATGCATAGACCCCTGTCTTCATTGCCATGTTATTTACAATAGCTAAGATATGGAAACAACCTAAATGTCCATCAGTAGATGAATGGATAGAGTATGTGGTACACACAGACACACACAGACACAGGAATACTATTCAGCCATAAAGAATGAACTTTTGTCAATTACGATAACATGGATGGAACTTGAGAATATTATGCTAGGGGCACCTGGGTGGCTCAGTTGATTGAGCATCTGACTTTGTCTCAGGTCATGATCTCACGGCTCACAAGTTTGAGCCCCGCATCGGGCTCTGTGCTGACAGCTCAGAGCCTGAAAACCTGCTTTAGATTCTGTGTGTGTCTCTCTCTCTGTCCCTCTACTGCTCATGCTCTGTCTCTCTCTCTCAAAAATAAACATCTAAACTTTGTTTAAAAAGAGAGAATATTATGCTAAGTAAAATAAGTCAGGCAGAAAAAAGACAAATACCTTATGATCTCACTTATATGTGGAATCTAAGAAAAAAAACCCAAAATAATATAAAAACAAACTCAAATACAGAGAACAGATTGATGGTTACCAGAGTGGAAGGGGTTGGGCAAAATGGGCAGAGGAGGTCAACTGAACAGTGATGGATGATAACTAGACTTTTGGTGGTGATCATTTTGTAGTCCATACAGATGTCCAATTATGTTGTACACCTAAATGTTAAAGTTATATGCCAATTTTGCCTCAATAAAAATACAAGAAGTGAAGTTAGGATATAAGGGGGAAATCTAAAAGGTAAGGGAAAGGTGAGAAAGAATCAATGAAATCTCTTTGCAGGGTGAACAGCTAAAGGGGAAAAAATCCCAGGTAGTGTGAGATATTCACTGTTAATGTAAAATTACTTGTAATGCTGTAAATAAATCCTTTCTTCCCCTTCAGTAAAATCTACTACATATACCAATGTCTCAAGTGAATATAATACATGTGTAAATTGAAGAAAAGGCTAGGTTTCACACTTGGATAGATGCTGTTTGGAAAAGAGACACAGCATGTACAGGATGGCAAGATGATAAGCAGTCTTCCTATTTTCTACTATAAAATGAACTTAGTAGAAATTCAGCAAACAGTAGGCACTCAGAACCAGAGGTCATTGTGAATATGTACCTCTATCCCCAGCAGAGAAACCCCCAGCTAACATGAAGAGTATGTGGAAATAAAGTATCCAGCATAATGCCTGCCATATAGCAGACACTAAATAAAATGTTGATTAAATGAAAATATAAACTACTATTCATCAATAGTCTAACAGGTTCTTATAACATGTTTATACATATCTATAGCAAATATATTTTGGAAGGGAATAATCCATGAGTAAAGGTATATATGAGGACATTCCTTTATGCCCAAACCTGCCTCCTATATAAAATATTTTGTGAATGTTATTTGACTTAATGCCAAAGGGATTACTAGACAAACTATTTCTTTGCTGTCTCAGGAATAGCAGAAACTTCTTTTTTTTTTTTTTAAATATTTTTATTTATTTCTAGGAGAGAGAGAGAGAGAGAGAGAGAGCGTGAGCAGGGGACGGTCAGAGAGAGAGGGAGACACAGACTCTGAAATAGGCTCCAGGCTCTGAGCTGGCAGTCAGCACAGAGCCCGACGCGGGGCTCGAACCCACGAACCGCGAGATCATGACCTAAGCGGAAGTCGGACGCTTAACCGACTAAGCCACCCAGGTGCCCCAAGAAATAGCAGAAACTTCTGAAGTTGTTACCTGACTAGCAGATCTAGCTTAACAGAAACAGTTAATAGGAAGGCCTAGCTAGTCCTTTGAAGGAAAGATGCTAATCGAGACCATTTCACTCCCACTTTGGGGCTTAATTGTGACTTAATTCAAAAGGGCAATTCAATGATGGCACTTTATGCGCACATATTTTGCGTTCTGTTTTCTTGCATCATAAGTAAATAATACAGGGACAGTGAAAGGAAGTGAAGTACACTTAGGATCTCTAGAGCTGGAAAAACTCTTAGAATTCACCTACCCAGATATCTAATCTGACGGATAAGAAACTGATGCCTATAGTGGAAGAGTGCCTTGCTTAAAATCTCAGAGTTGGTTAGTGTAGGTCCCATTGAAGCCTAGAGTTAAGTGTTCCTTTCCCTAATATCAAGTAGCCAACTTTTTTTTTTTTTTTTTTTTTTTACTGTGGCTTGCAGCAGGAAGCTAGTACTACCATTTCCTTATATTTATGTAGTTATTTTATAATTTAAAATTATTTTTGATGTCCGTTAATCTCATTTAATCCTAACAACACCTTGAAGGAGATTAACAAGCCCATTTTAGAGATGAATAAATTCAACTTGAAAAAGTTGAATTACTCATCCAAAAGGACATGCAACCTCTAAACGATAGAGCTGTTACTGGGACTTTGCTCTTCATACTTCAAGAGTCCATTACAATACATTTACAACTCAGCTACCTTCTGAAGCTTTTCCAACTCCTGGATTCTAAGATCGATGAAACTGTGGCCAGTCCTTACAGCGAACAATCAGTATGCCCAATATCCTGGCCCTGGCCTGGATTTCCAAACATTAGTACTTTCTTTTCACATAGACCATGAGCTGTTTAGAAACCCAGATGTGAACACTGCAAATGGTTAAAAAAAAAAAAAAAAGCCAACAAGAAAAACAGGCAAAGAAAAAAATGTAGTTGATGATAAGTCTTTGACAATCATTTTGTACTTTGTCTTTAGAGCACTTCTGATTTAAACAAGCTCTGTGTGACACAATCGGGGAACTGCACTCACAAGGAGGTGATATCTCTAGTGTATTTACTTGAGTCTACATAGGCTGTTTTCTCATTCCAAAATATTCAATTCAACACAATATAAATGCCTGAGTCTCCAGTACTGGTGCTTATTAATTAGGAATGCATATTAAATATTAAATAACTTTCTTTAACTATATCCAAGACTAATACAAATTTGAGAGATGGGCTCAAAGGCAAGCTCTAAATGTAATGTCCAAATCTATGCTTATGAGAATAGAACTCACATTATAGAGGAATGCTAAAAAAAAGTTGAGGGGCTATAAAAATACAGGGAAAAATCCAAGATGCCAGAGGATCCTATGCAAGGGACTTGATTTTGAAGGATCTCTAAAAGACTTGCATAATAGTATAAACCCATGCTTAACAAAGCAGCTTTGGAATTTAAAAAAAAAAAAAGTCCTTTAAAAGAAAATGTGCATAATTCCAATAGCTCCTACTGAGCTTTTATAAGGAAAAGCAAAGCGATTTTCTTTAAATATGGATGTGAGAAACATCATTTTGGTAAGAAGCACAAACTGTGTTTTTAGAGCCTGAATGAGGGTTACTCACAAAACTGCCACCAGTACTCAAAATAGTTCACTGTCACACTGACAGCAAGAGTTTCCAAGATGCGTTCATTCCTCTAAAAACTGAAATCTGAGAACAACATTTAAGATCAAACAGTTGATGTTAAATACATACGTTTGGATATATTAAGTCAAACTTCTGGGTGCCCAAATATGTCTCCACATTTAAAGATAATGTGCCCCAATACTAATTGTAATTTGTATCCTATTCCTTAAAAACAGAACTTCAAAGCATGTATGTAATTTTTTACACAAACTTCTCTGGACACTTTTTCAATGCTTGCCACCATTTCCGAACTCCCTCCTACCTTGTAAATTCTAATAGCTCACTGTTTCTACCTCTTATCATATTCTGTAGTTGTACTATTCATGTGTCTTTCCTACTAGGTTGTGAGTAGCTGGAGGAATGGGGCTTAAACATTTTTTAAAATTTCCCATAGAGCCTAGTAGTTGCTCAAAGAATAGCTTCTAAATTTAGAAAATCAAAACAGATTTTCACAATTTTCTCATCCAAGTCACACTTGTACTCATTAAAAGCTTCTACTCTGCTAATTTGGGGAAAGAAAGGTTTCAGGAACAGGTATTGGCCTCTACCGTGTGTCAGGTGCAACCCTAGGCTTTTTACATGTGTCATCTTGTTTAATCATTAACAGCCTTATGGAATAGGTATTTTAATATCCAAGTTTCATAGACAAGAAAAGGTTCAGAAGCTTGACTAAAGTCCAGGCAGCTGGTTAGTTGCAGAGCTGTGATTCAATTCAAACCCAGGTTCTATCTGGCTTTAAAGCCCCTGATCTCTCCACTATAGTACACTGCCTCCATTGTGTAATAGCAAAGAAGCCTTTAAAAGGCTTCACATTCTTTGTGAAGAAGATAAATGAAAGAAATAAGAAAAAAAAAAACCCTCAAAGTCAGCTCTTATCCAATCTTCAAATTCTACCTAATTTCGCTACTTACTGTGATTTGGGGAACTCTTTTAAGCAAGTATTTAATACCAACAGACTCTCCCTGCCTCCTCTCCAATCCTAAGAGATACCTGGTCTAAGAATATTTGGCAAGAGACTTGAAGACTAATCCAAAAAAGCTTGGTCATCGGCCAGTTTTCTTAACAGAAGCTTAATGTCATTACTCTATTCAGAAACTGTGATTGTTCTAGTCACTGAAGAATCTCAGCTCTATAGTTTTCGTAGTCCTGAGTGAGACTGTATTTGGGCTGGAAATGAAAAGTGAAGCCAATTTTCATCCTATATTCCAACGCTCAATTTTTAAAAGTATTAAAGATACTTTATCTTATGAAAGATAAGATATCCTACCTAGTTTATTTGTGTATTTACATCTAATTAAGTAATAGAAATGTTGCTGGCTGGTGATTTGTCAGCCTGGCTTTTGGTCCCAAAGCATTCAAGCTTTTAGAATAACTGAAACCCACATGAATAACACTAGGCATAGAGTCAAACCTAATTATTTGATGGGGGCAGGGTGTGCAAAAGCAAGAAAGGAGAGTGGATGTAATAAACTAGATTTTCCTGCTTTAAGTCATCACTTCTTTTAAATAAATTTTTTCATAAAAAATTTGACTCAGAATTTATAGAACAGAATACTTAAACTCAAGAATTATGGTAACAGGATTCTTTTCCTCAGATCTATTTTTGTGAACAGAAATCAATGTCTGAGTCATGTGGCTGTTCAGATATATGAGAACAGAAAGAAATCTATTTTTTCAATGAAAACCTATGTATGATATTTTAATGAAGTATTCCTAAAGGAAAGAGTACAGGCTTTAAAACAGTTTCCCATAAGTCCGTGGAACACAGAGATGGGGATAAATAGGAGTACAGACTACTTCTGTGAACAATGTGAGGAAATGCAGTGTAAGAAAGAGCAGTGAGGAAATGGGGAATTTGACTCAGTAGATGGGTTACGACTCAGATTATTGTATTTTTTAAAAAGGCAATCAAAACCTTTAGAGTTAGTGATAGAAAAGTAAAATTAGAATATAAAATAATCCTGAGACCCATTATAAGAACTTCCTTTTGTTCAATAAGTCAGAGGAAGACTATAAAACTAAGTCCTATTAAGAGAATAATTCGTTTGGGGTGCCTGGGTGGCTCAGTCAATTAAGTACCCACTTCTGCTCAGGTCATGATCTCACAGTTCATGGGTTCGAGCCCCGCATCAGGCTCTGTGCCGGTTTCAGATTCTGTGTCTCCCTCTCTCTCTCTGCCCTTTCCCTGCGCTCTCTCTCAAAAATAAATAAACATTAGGAAAAAAAGAAAAATTTGTTTAATCTGCTCTTCTTTTTTTTTTTAATGTTTATTTATTTCTAGGAGACAGAGAGGGAGACAGCATGAGCAGGGGAGGGTCAGAGAGAGAGGGAGTCATAGACTGAAACAGGCTCCAGGCTCTGAGCTGGCAGTCAGCACAGAGCCTGACGCGGGGCTCGAACCCACGAACCGCGAGATCATGACCTAAGCGAAAGTCGGACGCTTAACCAACTAAGCCACCCAGGCACCCCTAATCTGCTCTTCTTACATAAAGCCAGAACAATGGTTTCGTAAAAGGCTTGAATAAGTCTTCAGGAAGGAATACATACATACAAATACACCCACCGCAAATGTGTATATTGACAGTGGTACAGTATGCAGACACCTGACAAGTCTTCCAATTTACTTCATACACTAGTATAGAAAAATCTAATGTAATCAGAAATACTTCAGATATTTTTAGTCATGCTTTAAATTCAAGGACAAATTTTAAGATATTAATGTAGCTTTGTTCTTCCTCATGTGAGACCACAAAGGAATGCTATCTCTTTGGTAGCAAACTACAAAGACATGTGTGGCATATCTTTGCCCAGGGAACCAACTGGAGTCTCAGGGTCTGAGGCTCAGATGAGGGCTGGTCACTAGGTAATCCTGCTAGCAACTGGCCATGCTGCCTTATACTCAGGACCCCAACAATGAAAATAGGTGCATATCATCCATCTTTACTGCAGTGCCCGGCAACCATGACAAGCTGGCACAACATGGTCCATTGCCCCAGGTGTGTATAACAAAATAATCAATAACGAACATAAAGGACATTTTGAAGGCCACATTCCCAGGGTTGGCCGAAGGCCAATTATGGTTCCCTTGAAGACTGGCAAGGAGTAAGCAACCAGATCTACTATGCTATTTCTTTCCTCATAATCCATCCCCTATCTCTTGAACAAGGTCTTTTTAACAACGAAATAGTCATAGTTATTTGGACTTCTGCAGTTAGTACAGCATTTATACAGAAGGGGCAGTAAGAATAAAAAAAAAAGAAACATATCTAATACCTGCAGAAGCCAGTGAAGGGGGTAAATAGGCTTCTTTTAATTTATAAGACAATTTCAAACATCTTTATATTGATGTGCCAGTTTATTTATCTGTTTACTTCCTTGTTCTATGACTAATTGAACTTTGTGATAAACATATAGAGCCATTTAGTGTAATTATGGGACTAAATCGAAGTCTTCCTCAGGCTAATCACTCTACATTGGTAACATATCCTTTGGAGGTTTTAGATCAGTTTCCCAATACATGTCACATGATTTATTTACATCAGGTAGTTGAATTTCGCTAACAATACTAGTATTACACCGTATCATAATATGGTTATGATGCAGTTAGGTTTGGTCACAAAATAAATCAGGAAGTATGATAGAAGTGTTTACTAAACCTTCCTAGAAGAACTGATCTTTGCCCACACACTAGATATTATTATGGACAAGTGCTGTCACCAGTGAGGATGATTCTGTTATTTCTAGGTTCCATGTTGGCTGAGGACAAAGCCAATCATTTGTCTCACTTCACAGTATTATGTAGTTATAGGTTCCCATTGACTGCTGTGCAGCAAGGCCATCTCCCTCCCCTGAGGAATACATGTGTATCATTCGATATTATTCCTACTAGTTCATTTTATTTTGGTCCATCCCATTGGTCAAGATAAGTTAGAGATCAGCAATGTAAGTTGCAATTTCACTCAAAAAATTTCCATAAGTTTGGGATCTGTATGCATCTCAAAGATGCTCTCCTTGCATAGCTAAAAATGCAAGTCCATTACCCCTTGGTTAGTTGGGCTTCCATTTGTAGTAAGATCATTAACAGGCCCTGTTGTGTCAGATATATGCTCTTTCCGAGTGTTGAGTGCTAGCATTCTCTAGCATTATGTATTGGGTCTGTATAACCATATTATTAAGGCTTTATCATCCTTCCAAGTGGATTCCCTTTCTCCCCTCTCCTCCTGGAAGATAATCCCTTCTAATGGGTCTATTTCAAAGAGTAAATTCTTTTCTTCTGAAAGTCAATTCTTCATCAAAAGTTAATTCAGCTTCTTCCATTATACCTAGGCCAGCTTCTATTTCACCAGCCAATGTTTACTCCAACATATGCCTTGTTGCCACTGAGTATTAACTGCTTAAGTACGGTTAGGATACATGCACCAAGCCCCAAATTCTGGGTGTCTCATGCCAAGTGTATAGTGGTCACTCCTAAATTCAATTTAGCCTGAGCACACCATAAGGTTTTCCATAATCTTCCTTGTCTTGGGTTAGGGTTGTTCCCAGTGTGGACACAGATTCACCATGCAATGCCTAATATGTTATTTTTGTGTACAACCCATTGATACTTTTCATTTGTTTAAAAGCTTTTTCTGCACAGAAACAGGGATGATATGTGTTCTCACACATCATATTATGATGTATCAGGCATGTGGCCACTATATCCTGCCCATTATATTTGGGCATCTTGGTCATAAAAATTAATGGTTTATTTATCAGTTTGCCTGACATTAAAGTTTATGCATTATAATAGTTCAGAGAGAAGATATTCCAGAATACTCTAATGAATTCCTAATATTCTAATGAAGGTAAGTTTCCATAACTCAGTTTCATTACCATTTCTACCTGTAAAATAGGGTTAATGCAGTTAAGTATTTAGCAATAGTTATAACCATCATATGCATCAAGCTCTACCTTTTAAAAAAATTGGAAGTCAGGAAAACTAAAAAACATATAAATGATATTGTAACATTCTCAAATATTTATAAGCAAAAGGGATTACCAGTCATAAATTTAATCTTTTAGTTACCAAAGGATACATAAATACAGCTCACTAAGTTGTGAAAGAAGCCCTTTCCAAAGCCTTCTCTAAAAGGTGAGAAGTTTTAATTGTATTCTTGACCATTTTTACAGAAGTGAATTTTCATAAAACATACTATAAACTATAAAAATCACTTAAATGAATGATGAAATCAGAGTTAAATATTCAATGGAGCTTATGCAACACCAGGCCATTCTTTATAAACTGTGTTACTTTCTGATGGAGATTAATGCCATGCTAATAGATTTATTATAGCACGGAGAATACAGGAATTCATGCACCACCATGAACATATGCAAACCAAACACTCTTGTCATTGCATCCATAACCTTTAGTACTCATACTAGATATCAATTTTTCTCCAACCTCAGAGATAAAAACAGCACAATACAGAAATGTCAAATATTAACACAGTGTGAAACTACTGAATGGCCTGACCTAAGAATTTTAAACATCCTTTTGACCACAGCTAGTAACAGGCTGAACCTGCCACCAATGTGATAAGCTGCTTCTCTGAGGAGAGGAACAGAAGTCAACTAACTTTAAACACTGAGATAATCATCACTCATTACCATATATCAGTGTCTAATCTTTATGAAGGTTTTGTAATATGATTTCAATTTCTCATCTGTTGCTATATTCAATGAACTTTCTTGCCATATAGAAATCTTCACTGCTCCCCCAACTCCCAAATATATTGGATTCATTTTTGCTTCTTGGAGAAAGAGCACATGAAGTGGCCAGAATTTCATTGCCTTTGGAGGAACTTCTTAGTGCATACAGAAATGTATTCTTGCCCTTACTATAATAATCAGCTGAAAGAATTAAATCCCTACTGAGCATTCCGGAGAAACAGCATGCCACTCTGCCTTTGTGTTGAGAATACATACTTGAGAGGGAGAGGAGTTAACAAATGATGGTGGCTTGGACCAGGGTGGAAGGAAGTGAGAAGTAACTGGATTCTGGATATATAATGAAGGTGGAACTCATGGGATTTGCTGATGGAGGTGATATGGGAAGGGAGAGGTAAAAGAGCAATAAAGAATAACTCCAAGATTTCTGGCTTGGGGTCAGGAGAAGCTCTTTTGAAAAGAGAAGTGATAATAGCATGTCTGTGTGTCCACAGTAACAGAAGATAAGGCAGAGGACATAGGATACAGACACAGATGCAGACAGATGTGTAGCTGTGGTGGGAGCATGTAGAGGTACTCTTTTGATCACTTTAATTTCCTCAGTGGAATAAGATCTAGACTCTAAGTTGAAAGTAAAGTTGGAGGATGTGCTGGCAGTTTAAGGAGAAAAGAACATGAATGATTAGTTACCCATGAAAGCAGAGGCGAAATGCCTAAGAAAACACAGTATAATTGTGAGGCCATGTTAAGGGCTCACTCTCAGTTTGTGGTCATAGATTTAAATAAAGACCAATCTGTACTGATGTCCACGTTTTCCTGTTATTTCAAAGTATAGGCACAGAGTAGGAAGGAAGTAGGATTTAACCAGAGTTGGATTTTGACAGCAAGTGTAACAAATTGAGAGAGGGGTCAAAGGAACTGAAGATGTATGCATGGCAGTGACCATGGAAGTGAAGCTGGGTAAGGAGAGAAAGGAAGATATTAGGGGGATGAAGAATGGTTTAAAAGTGGTAGGGTCAATGGCATACAGCCACCCTGTTCAATGATGCTTTCGTATTTTTGCTCCATTACTACTATACTTTGTACCTATTTAGATATCAGTGGTTGAAATATGATAGAAATTATGAATATGTGACTCTGTTTGGAGCCTAGCACTATATTATGCACAATGAGATCTTTAAACCTGCCTTCTTGTGATATTCAGCCTAGTGTCTCTTTCCAGCTCTAACTCCACATGCAAATACATGCATGAACACACACACATACATGTAAAATAACAGTAATTAACTTTGGGTGGTGACTACAGTTTTTTGTTATATGGGGCTTGAATGAAGGTTTTTCCCCTGTACTTTCTGATTTCTCAATTTTCTATATTGAGCATGAAATGCTTTGGTAATTTAGGAAGAAATTTAAGAAAACATATGTATTTACACCCATATACAATTCATTGCTGGCTGTGCTCCCTAATGAGGTGTCAGAAGATTTAATCAAGCAAGATTAAGGCCACAGACAAATTAGAGAAAATAAAAGTTTTGAGAGGATGGAAGCTGATATGCTTTTTAAAACTACCAGTTTTCATCAAACATATGCATGGATCATTGTCTAGCAAGTGAAGTATTTTAAAATGCATGACTCCGAAATTACAATTAAAAGAGTATTTTTAGATTGGAAGAAAGGACCATTACAAACCTGTTTCCTGCTTTGAGCTCTTGCATTCCGTAATCTTCGAGCAGAATAAAAGATAAAATAGCCCACAGTTGCTGCCGTAATAATAAAAAAGGACACAGAGACGAAGAAAATTGAATAGTGATTCACCCAAGGGCCATGTTTTTTCCCTACTTCGATGACCATTGTTACTTGTATGCCTCTTTGAATGGACTGCAGAATTTTTGTGCCTTTCAGATTGCCAATCATGATAGCAACAATGTCTCCTGCACCTGTAAAAGAAAAGAAATTCAGTTTTAGTTTTGGTAAAGCATTCTTAGTATAAAAATCCAATTGCTAAAGTGATTTTAAAGTATTCCCAATGAGACAACGGAAGGATACTTATTCATTCAATTAACATTCATTGGGCACCTACTATGCCTACATGTTATAGGGGTATAAACATGTTGAGACTTGGTTATTGATCATAAGTAACTCATAAGTTTAGTAAGGAGCTATGATACACAACAAATACTTCCACTCTCCTCAGATTAACCACCTATAATTCAACAGTACTGAGTTTGGGGTCCAATTTGCCTCACATGAAAGCTTTCTTAAAGACAAATAGTCCCCTGGATGGTAGAGAATAGGGTTTTACATTCTAGGGAATCTGAGATTTGGGAAAGACAGAAATACTTAATTACATATTTTTCCAACTTATAAAGTGATAGACTCTCACAAGGCCGCTACTAAAATGTACAAGAATTTACTGGGGTGCCTGGGTGGCTTGGTCAGTTAAGCATCCAACTCTTGGTTTCAGCTCAGGTCATGATCTCACAGTTCATGGGTTTGAGCCCCACATCAGGCTCTGTGCTGACAATGCAGAGTCTGCTTGGGATTCTCTCTCTCTCTCTCTCTCTTTCTCTCTCTCAAAAATAAATAAACAAACTTAAAATGTACAAGAATTAACATATCAGGAGTAGTAATATGAAATAAATAACGTCCACAAGCCCAAATGTACAATGTATCTCCATGTGCCATTTTTCTATATCCTCAAAAGCAATATAAAAATTTCCCAAGGTATCTAAGGTTTTGCATGGATCTAATCAGGTTAGCCACGAATAGAACATGAAAAATTAATAGTACTGTATGGTTCTATTCAACACCAACTAAAGTCAAGCCTGAAATCAGACTAAGTTTATTACTTAGTCTAATAGTCTAAATCTTAATCTAGAGGCTTAAATGCTTCCTTCTCTACCTCCAACTATATAAATCTTGTGAAAAAAACAAAGGACAAACATGATCTTTCCCAATGTTGTGAGAATGTCAGATTACTCATATCATTCCAATGCTTATCAAGGTTTATATTCCTTCTAGTTTATATGACCTGCGACCAATAATCTTAAGCAAAAGAATAGAGTTCTTTGAATGTTAAGAGATTACCAACCAGAGAAACCTCCCACTGATACTAGGTTAATGTACTAATCTTGGTTAATGATCAAACTCCAATCTGGAATAAACAGAACCATACACAACCACACACACACAAATCCCAAAAGCCCTTTAGACTATAATTTAAACACAAAAGTACATTCTTCAAATAGTACTCACACTTTCCATGATCAAATTAAGAGTACAAACCTTAAATGGCAATGTACATAACACAATTACTACCCAAGTAATCCCTTAAATTTAAGGTCCCAGTGGCCAAAGGCTTCAAAAATTCAAGATGATCTCCTTACTTGAAGTTACTAATTCAAAATATAAATTCACAGGGTAGGATTACAGATCCTTAAAGTCCCAAAGACACTATATTTATATATATATAGCCACCTAGTTAAAACCTTTTACAACTTTACTAATTTACCATCACTCACTATGGTAGACATTGATGACTTCCTCTCTTCTCATTTACATGAAGAAAATCTCTAAGGCAATGGGAAGTGGAGGAGTCTGAAATGGCTTTTGTTGTACCTTTTTCCTCTATCAGTATATGACTCAAATATCCTTTACGGATCTAAAGAACTGGCTATTTTGCAAGAGAGTGGCTCATTTTTCTATTTATTTGGGAGCTTTAAATTTCTAGCTTTGGCACTAAAAGCACAGATATTACTTCAATCTCTTTTGTCGTTATTTGTCTTTTCTCTACAAGCCATCTGTCAGGAAAATTTCTGGTTATAAAATTGTAATTATATAACCTAGCATTCATTTCTGATATTATAACCTGTATAATCTTTGAAAGTAGAGATAATTCTAAAAATTCAAGTTTTAGAATATCATTTCAAAGACTTCTTTTAAATCAAAGATGTATCCTTCTAAACTTTTTTGACAAATAGAATGAAGTTTTCATTCTTTCAGAAGACATGAGGTGGGTGGCAGGGGTGGATGATCAGGAAAATATGGACCACTGTGGTCAGATGGAGATTAAAAAGCAAGCACAGTCAGGAAATGTGCTTTGCCTACGTGCAGGAAACAATGCTGTGCTTCAAATGAATATGCCCCAAATTCATATTCATACATGCCATATATATAGCCCAATTATTGTCTTAGCTTTTTAATCATATAAAAGGCCCATTTCTAAACATTATTATACATCTCCTCCTCCCCACACCTTTGCAACTATTTCAAAACTGCTCCCTCCATCCCTCCCAATCACAGTTGGGAAGGTATCACAACCAGCCAACCCTTTGGTCATCTGGCATGAATACCCAGAATCCTGTCTGAATACTCACTGCTGACCTAGACAGTCATATAGATGCTACTTTCTTGGTGTTTCCCATTATCAGATCCTTCTTTCCATTCCTGCTGCCTATTTAATATAGGTCTCATGATTTCCTTGCCTGAACTACTTCAGCAATCTCCTAACTTGTGACTCTGTATGCAACATTCCCCTTCCCTTATAGTTTCATCAAAGTTTACTTTGCTGGTTGACTTTTGCCATCACTTGGTTGCATCATGCCTCTTTTGGGCTCTAAATAAAGTCTTTAATGATTCCTTGGCCTCGCAATTAAGGCCTTTTATGATCTGGTCCCAACTGACCTTTCCAGTTTGATACATCTCCACTACACCCCGATCTCATGAACATTCAGATCCCAAGCACATGAGATCGGCTATTGTCAATCACTTTTTAACTCTCCTTTTGTTCATTCTGTTCCTTCAGACTAAAATTTCTTCCATCTGCTGACACACTCCTCCTCCTTCTCTGCCTGTGCATTACTCAAATCCCAGCTCAAATGCTGCCTTCTATATTATTTTCCCAAGTTCCAAGAGAGAATGTAAATGTACCCTCTTTGTTCCTCTGTCACCTGGTTTTTAACCTTTATCTAGTACTTCATTTTGCTTTTGCATTTCACTTGGCATGTCACAGTTCCTCTCTAAAAAGACTGTCTTTTAATTAACTACAGTGATGCTTTCCTTTAACAAGTATTGTCAGGGAATTAGGTATTCTGTATAAGTAAAATTTCCAAGTAACAAAAAGTTTTACACAAATAAATAATTTTAACAATTTTGGATGGACATTTTAAGAAAGTAATCTATACGGTCATATTTTCCTAACCAGGATATACTGATTAGGATTCATTATTGGCAGTGGATCATCTTTGTGAGCCATTAACACTAGGAAGGTTATTTGTCCCCAAACTGTTATGATTTTTCACCAAACTCACTGATTTTTTTGAAGCTATAATGGACCTTAGAGATCATCCAGTCTGACTCATTTTTGAGTTCTCACTGGGTGATTTTCTTTCGGGAAGAGAAGTTCTCACTTGTTGCCTCTAGCAGCATTTCTCACCTCTTTATAATTTTATACTTCTAATCTGCTCTCAGCTTTGAAGAGTCAGTAAAGCTTTGGTACAAAGAAAAAGCAAAACAGGCTTCCAAAGAGAGCTTGAGGGCTTCAGTTGCAAGTTCCCTCCGATATTTATATTGGTTGCTCAGTGACATTTTTGTTTGCTTCCTGAATCCTGGCTATGCTCTACATAATTGAGATTGCCAGATAAGATTTGCATGATTGAGGTTGCCAGATAGGGATTTATCTATGAACTAGACCCTGTTCTAAGTGCTTTACATGCATTAACATATTTAATCCTCACATCAACCCTATAAGGTAAGCATTGCTATTATCTCATTAAAGGTACGATTGACTAACTTGCCTAGGATAACACAAGCTAATAAGTACACAACTGGTATCTGAACCTAGGCAGTTTGGCTCCAGCGGCTCTGCTCTTCATACCATTCTACATTAGCTATCTTCAGTGAAACCTAAAGCTATTCTTCAACTGTAAAAATGAAAATTAAATAGATACATTCAGGATGCGTTTGATGTTGTAGTAAATATTTAACAATGAAGAAATCTTGATTGGTAGTGTGTGCCAATTTCCATGATGTAAATAATGCTCCTGTGGCCATATGAACACAGAGTTGGGAAAATACATGGACAATTATCTTGATACCATTCACTCAATTCAATAAGGAATCCTTGAACTTGCTACTTAAAAATCATTAATAACACAATGTAGATCAAGTTTTTTTACATTTTCACTCTGCTATCTAAAATATTTTGGGAGAAGGGATAGATTAGAAACAGTTAACAATTAAGCAGAAGAAATACACACTCCAATTTCAAATGAAGGTTTCAGCCTGTGTCTATCTTGGGAAAAAGGTAATGAACTAGACTGTAGCAACTCTTACTACTCTTACACAGTATCTTTTTTTTTTTTTTTTTTTACAAATAGTTTATTGTCAAATTAGTTTCCACATTACACAGTATCTTTTAATTAAAATGTTAATATAAATAAAGCGTGTCGATCCTTGGCACTACTGGTAAGAAAAACACTTTCCAGCTATGATTCATAATATGTAAAAATTTGATCTAGGATTCTGCTAGTGGCCAGTCCCTTTCATGTCTTTCAAAGAGCTAATGATTTTATGGTTTTGGCCTAATCTTATTTGTGAAAACAAATTCATTGAACATTTATTGAGTATAAACTATGTACTAAGTTCTGTGCTGCTGGACCTCCCCGCACACACATTTAAATGTTAATGTGTCAAAATGTAAAATAAATTTGAAAGCTTTTTACAATACATGAAATATTCGAAGTACAATGATGGTGAGCTTCCAGCACCTTGGCATTCAAACACAAAATACAAGATGTAGAAAGCTGTGCTAGTGTCTCTTTCAACCATTATTCCACTTTTAATATTAGAAAAGAGAATATTTGCAGTGAGTGACTTACAAATAATGAGGGCAATTGAAGTCCAAAGTAGCTCTTCCAAAACTAAGCTCACCTTCATTACTGCCCAACATCCTGATAATACAGTGAGGTCAGCACTCCTGAATTCACTCATATGTATAATGAGTAAGATCTAGGTGTGAAGAATTCCAACATGATTTTCCAACCAACATTTCCTCCATTAGAAAATCTGGAACCAATTCAAGTGGACTTCTGAATATTCATTTTGTTCACAGTAGCTTTCAAGGCTCAGTGTCCTCCCCACTATAGCAACCAGGGCAGGTCAATGTATTTCAACTTTGGGCAAGTAGGGAAGGTCAATATATTTCAGAGGAACACGAAACATCACTAGACCAAGGAATCCTAAGTGACATTTTTTAAACCGGTAAAAAACAAAAAAACAAATATCTGAACTTTCAGGTCTGACTGGCTTATCTTTCTTCAAATTCCCGTTTTGCGACCCCCCACCTTTTTGATGTCAGCCATAGATATACTGAATTTAGGTTTCTTAAATTAACTTCTTCACATAAGCTCTCTTGATTTAAAAAAAAAATAATTCTATCACTGCACTACAAAAAACATATAAATGATTTCTCAAAGGTATTGGAAATGTATGTCTGTGGTTCACTGGGAATCAGACAAATCAGTACTGCATACCTCTTTAATATACCAGTATGCTCCTAACCAGCCTTTAGTTAAATTCTAGTCTGTTGTCAGATATGAAACAGGCATTAGTACAGGTCAGCTGTTGGTAAAGCAATGTTTCTTAACATACTGTATTGTTAACAAATTATCTTTGGGGGGTAGAAATGGTGACAGTGAAAATGACCAAAATCATCTTTTATTATCATTCTTTTTTTTTTTTTCTAGGAGAAAGAGAGAGAGAGACAACGTGAACAGGGGAGGGTCAGAGAGAGAGGGAGTCACAGCCTCTGAAACAGGCTCCAGGCTCTGAGCTGGCAGTCAGCACAGAGCCCGACGCGACGCTCAAACCCACGAACCGCGAGATCATGACCTAAGCGAAAGTCGGATGCTCAACCGACTAAGCCACCCAGGCGCCCCTTATTATTATTCTTTTAAACCAAAGAATGATGCAGACGTGGATAGCCATGCAAAGCACAGCAAATTGCCTTTCTTTCTGCCCTGAACCCGCAGATACTTCTGCTATAGGTTTTGGAGACAGTAGTATGTTACGGAATGGGTCTCAGATTTGATATAGCACCAAAAAGTCTCTGGGCGTTGGGAGTCCTCAGAAACAGCTTTTTTTTTTTTTTTTTTTTTTAGAAAACAGCATATTAAAGACACTAGAGAATTAGAACCAACACTGTTGAAAAGGTTACATATGCATAATTTGTGGATGACAGTTCATATTCAGAGGTAAACAATTCTTAGAATTATTATTTAAAAATACTACTATGATTTCCATTAGGGTATGTTTAGCATGTTGTTAAGAACCAGAGGGCTGGATCAGCATTTCTCTAAGTCTCAGGACCCCTTTATACTCTAAAGTTACTGAGGAATCCAAAGAACTGTTGTTTATGTAAATTATTTCTATTTATAGTTATCATGTTAGAAATTAACACTGGGAGATTTAAAAAATATTTATTCATTCATTTAAAATAGCAGTTACCAATAAATGTTTATGGAATAGACTTTTTAAATTAAAAATATTTCCCCCCCAAAAAAGTAATAAGCATGGCATTGTCATTTGTGCAAACCTCTTTAATGTCAGACTTAATAAAGACAGCTGGATCTTCAGATCTGCTTCTGCATTAGATATATTGTGATCTGTTCTTCTGGTTTAGATATATTAAGGAAATCTGTACTCATGCAGATTTATAATTAGAAAATTGTATTTATAGCATTTAATAGCATTTTGAAATAACTGTAGATATTCTTCTGATACTATAGCAAAACTCAACGAGTGGCTTTTTTTTTTTTTTTACCATTTACTTATTTTTGAGAGAGAGACAGAGACAGAGTATGAGCGGATGAGGGGCAAAGAGAGGGGGAGACACAGAATTCAATGCAGACTCCAGGCTTTAAGCTGTCAGCACACAGCCCAATGCGGGGCTCAAACTCATGAACCACAAGATCATGACTTGAGCTGAAGTTGGATGCTTAACTGACTGAGCCACCCAGACGCCCCATCAAATGGTAATTTCTTAAACGTTAGGAACAAGGTAGAATTTGAAACCACATCAATGAATTCTTTGTATTTGGTTAAATAAAAATGCATTGATCTAGCTCACATATCAAATGGATTCTTTTCCACGCATGGTTTTGTAATATCATACATTGGTCAATTTGGAAAATACTAGTTCACTGAGTTATGCAGATTTTACAAACAGTGATTCAAGATTATACAATATCAAAAACTCATGATTATTTAGTATCACCATTGATCTCATCAGAAAAGTCTTAAGTATTAGGAAGTTGTGAAGTTCCCATGGTAAAAATTTTCCAAAATTCTAATTTTTTGCTTGAACACTTACATTTGATCATTAGTATCAAAAGCTGTTATTTTTTTCCCCTCAAAATAACAGGATCACTTGATTCAATTTTAAGAAAACGTATTCCAAATACCCCAGTCTAAATAACCTGTTTGTCAGTATACTTCTAAGTTAAAAAGCGGCTGTTTAGGGGCGCCTGGGTGGCACAGTCAGTTAAGCGTCCAACTTCATGGTTTAACAGTTCGTGAGTTCGAAGTCTGTGCTGACAGCTCAGAGCCTGGAGCCTGCTTCAGATTCTGTGTCCCTCTCTCACTCTGACCCTCCCCAGCTCATGCTCTCTCTCTCCCCCTCTCAAGAATAAATAAATATTAAAAATTATTTTTTAAAAAAGAGCTGTTCAAAGAAAGGCTACTTCATCTCACAACTCAGTCATATAAATGCTTTTCCTTCAGACAATCATTATACTTTGGTGTGTTGCATAAGTGCTTTATGCCGACTTCCCACTTCATCACATAGAATATTCAAAAAAGCGTTGTGTATGACAGGACAGAGATTTAATAAAATTAATTATGCTTACTGATTCATCAAGCACATTCTTAAGTGAAACTGGATTTGTTTTCTGTTTTTTTTCCCTCTAAATGCACAGAGATATAGTATACAATACAGTTTGATGCCTCTGTCTTAATTTCTGTTAAGGTGCCGGCAGAATTTTCCCACCCATGTAAACATCAATACAGTGATAACGGCAAATTATATCTACATATTACAATGGGAACAGTTTTCACCTCATGGAACCTGAAGAAGTCTGAGGGACCAGTGGTCCCAGATTATATTTTTTAAAGGTTTCTTTTTAAGTTTATTTATTTATTTTGAGAGAGAGAGAGAGAGAACAAGCGAGCAGGGGGAGGGGTAGAGAGAGGGAGAAAGAGAATCCCAAGCAAGATCTGTGCTATCAGCACAGAGCCTGACATGGGTCTCGATCCCACAAACTGTAAGATCATGAACTGGGCCAAAATCAAGAGTCGGACGCTTAACTGACTGAGCTACCCAGGCACGCCTCCTCTCCCAGATTGTATTTTTTAAAATGTTGGGCTAGATTAATGACCCTCAAACTTTAATATGCATTGACAATTACTTGAGAAACTTGTTAAAACACTGAACTCCCTGGACTCCATTCTCTGATTCTGTCTGAGGCCACACTTAGGAATCTGCAGTTTAACAAGGTCCCTGGGTTCTTCTGTTGCATGTGGTCCGTGGCCCATAGTTTCAGAAATATTGGCCTGGAGTTTGAATTATGGTGATGTTACGTTCAAGAAGTTTCAAGATAGTCCTCTCTGGACAGATCAATGCCAATCCTTTACTCTGCATAGAAAAACTCTGCCAATAGAATTATTTTGTTTTTATAAGTACTTCATACAGAGAAATCTGAAAATTAGCCACATCAGAAGCAGGCCCATTCCTTTCCTGTTATAATACATCTCCATTGCCTCTCCATTGTTTCTTACCTAAATCTCTATAGCAACTCCTAACTGGTCTTCAAGCCACCAGTATTAGCCTCCCATTCATTCTTCTCACAACTACCAGATAAATTTTTCTAAAAGGGAAAAATGTTCTTATTATTCCTTTGCTAAAGGCCCTTAAAGAGCTCCATTTCACCTAAAGAATAAAGCTCAATCTTTTATAAGATCTTGACCCATCTGGGTTAGATATTCAGTTTTCACACTGTCTAGTGCAGACTTCCCTTAAAGTTATCTGGTTTATTTGAGTTTCACTAACTATGAACTCCTGCAGGTTAGGGACTGGATCTTTCATCACTGTATCTGCAACATCTAGCAGAGTGCCTGGCACAAAATATATGTCAAATAAATATTTGATAAAGCAATTTTTTAAAATTTTTTTTAATTTTTATTTATTTCTAGGAGAGAGAGAGAGACAGCATGAGCAGGGGAGGGTCAGAGAGAGAGGGAGTCACAGACTGAAACAGGCTCCAGGCTCCAATCCGGCAGTCAGCACAGAGCCCGACGCGGGGCTCGAACCCACGAACCGCGAGATCATGACCTAAGCGAAAGTCGGACGCTTAACCGACTAAGCCACCCAGGCGCCCCTGATAAAGCAATTTTTAACTATGCTATACTTAGTGATAATTTGAATCTTGATTCAAACCAAAAACAAATTTATCCTTAAAGATAATTGCAGAGAACAGAGTCTAAGGTGAGCCTCCTCCCTACACGCAAAGACCACATATCTTGACAGGGCATGTCTGTCTACAGAAAGGACATATTACAGATACACAGATAAAAAGTTAAACACTAATTCTACTCTATAGACTTTGGGTTTAATGTGATGCTTACTGCCACAGTGCTGATCCCACTGAAATTACCATACTGGCAGAGCAGCACTAATGGTGGCAATAATCCCTCTCCAACCTGGAGCTTGACTATGCCTCAGTTTCCCACTTACATTCAAGAGCTAGGACAGGTGCCACTTCAGCCCCAAGCTCAGTTTAGAACCCAGTCATCCTGGCTCACTAGGAGACTGGTAATTTGGACACTTACGGGGAGGTTCAGAGGACATAAAAGAGAAGTCTTGAAACACTTGGAACAAGCTGAATGTCTACAAAACTTTAAATTTGTGCTGATACTGAGGAAAAGCAAATAATAAGATATCCTATTATAAGGCTATGCACAAATTGTAGCATACATGTCATCTAACTAATAGGGTATTCTCTAATTGTATTAAAATTTGTATGCTAAAGGTCTATGGTCATAGTTTTGGGGTAGTAAGGTTTCTAGAAAATAAATTCAACACTTGTTGCTATTTATTAATGTTTTCTGGAGGAATGTTAGTTGGTAAACTTTATAGCATCAATGCACTTATTCCATCCTTTGGGATAATAAATTCTGGAGCAACTACTGACTAGCAACATATACACAACAGGCTAATAACAATTAGAATGATATTTGTTGGGCAGTAAAAAAGGATAAACAAGAGATTTAGAGGTTTCAGGCAAAGAAAACTTAAACAAATGAACATAAGAAATTATGGTGACCCTTTGTCCTTGTGTTAATCAGTTCTGGTTTAACTAATTAATCAGTTAATCAGTTCCCTTAATGTGAGACCTTGGGAAGGAGAGTTCCAGTGAACAAAATGTTGCTGTATCCAGGGGTAAAACACGAGCACAAAACCAAGCCATAGCCTAACCTTACAGTGAAACTGGGACATAGTCTGCACCACTTGCCACTTTACCTTCAGCCTTTCAGACCAGGTGAAACTGGCCCACGAATGTATGGAAGGGACATGCACTTTGTACCTTAAATATTTTAAATTCCAGACAGTTGCCATTTTTGTGTAGGTCTAAAAGCTCTATCTATTTTTCTAATATTTATTTTAAGACAGAGTTCTAGAGTGTGAGCACATGTGAGCAGGGGAGGGGCAGAGAGAGAGGGAGAAGAGAGAGAGGGAGGTGGGAGAGAGAAAGTGAGAGAGAGAGAGAGAGAGAGAGAGAGAATCCCAAGCAGGCTCACACAGTCAGTGCAAAGCCCATGCGGGGCTCAAACTCATGAACCTTGAGATCGTGACCTGAGCAGAGATCAAGAGTTGGTTGCTTAATGGACTCAGCCATCCAGGCGCCTAAAAACCCCATCTAAGTTGATATTTCCATGTCAGACTAAAATGTCCTTAGTTAAAAAAAAATGCAGTAAGAGCTGAAAAGGTGAGGTCCCTGGAAGGAAAGGATCATGTTATTGTTTAGCTATTCCCTGCTCACTCTTCTATTACCACAGCATCCAGGACAGTGCTGGTCATAAAGGGTATTCAAACTTTTGGTGAATTTGGAACTTCTTTTTGTACACATTCTGTTCAGGTATAGACTGTAATAGGGGAATTACTCTGGAAAATTCATTAATCATTAAAATTAGGAAGAACATAAGAGATAAGGTATTAATTTTTATCTGGCCATAAGAACCCAAGGATACAAGTGTTACAGGTGTCCCATTAGTATTCTGCGAGGTATCTGGATTAGAGAAAAAGAGAATTTGGTACGTCTCTGCAGAAATTTTGATATCATTTAGTATAAAAAATTCATAAATAGGAACAGCCCACTGAGAATATGAAATTTCCTCCTGCATGAAGTATTACAAAAGCCAACTTTTGTACTAAGGCCTACACATTAAATATAAAAACAAACATAAGGGGTGCCTGGGTGGCTCAGTCGGTTAAGCACTGGGCTTCTGCTCAGGTCATGATCAGGCCCTTGTCTGACTCTCTGCTGACAGCTCAGAGCCTGGAGCCTGCTTCGGATTCTGTGTCTCCCTCTCTCTCTGCCCCTCCCCTGCTCATGCCTGTCTCTCTCTCTCTCTCAAAAATAAGCATTTAAAAAATTTTTTAAAATAAACATAAACTGGTTTTCCCTGTGTTTTATACTTTCACAATAAATTGTTTGTGAAAGTCAATAAGGAAAATAAGTCTAGCCTATAAAACTACACTTTGAAGTCACAGTAACTTGATATAAAAAGTACCACATTAGTACAAAAAATATAACTAAATTGCTTGTTATCACAGTCAAAAACATTCTGTTCTTATCTTAGTGAAATAACTAGTTCCTTGACATTGACAATACTTTGATACAGTTGAAATCTGAGGCCAGTCTGATAAAATGAGGGAGGAGGGTAGGGGGAAAGAAGTTATCAAGTGCATGACAGTCAGTGGTTTCCAAACTCCATTTCAGGTGTTAAGTGTTTTAAGAGAAAAAGAGTTCTATAGGTAAGCAAGTTTAGAAAATATTTCATTGAACAAAGTTGAACAGTGCTTCTTTAACATATCAGAGGATCTGAGAAGCCCTGCAGTGATATGCATTGTCAGTCTCCAAAAAAAGTGCTACAGATGAGGGTGAAGAGGTGGTTAAACTGTCCTTTAATGAACCAGGCTGTACACTAAGTGCTTTGTATATTATCTGAATTATCCCTCACAATAACACTATAGGTACAGTTATTACCATCATCCCCTGCCCTTGCATTCTATAGATGAAAATACTGAGTCTTCAAGAGGTTTATTTGGCTAAGGTTATAAAGCTATTACATGACAGTGTTGGAATTCAAATCAAAATCCATTTGATTCCTAAGCCCCCTCTATTAATCACTGTGCATTCAAAAGGTCCGCAGCCATTTCTATTGTTAAAGCTGAACACCTTGACTTTAAGTAGTTGTTGTTCCTTAAAATAGATATGCACAGGGAGAAGAACAAGATAGTTGTTTCAGTTTCTTGATTATGTGATTTCTCCCTGAATTTCTCAAAAATTGTCCAGAAAACCAGCAATTTGGATGGCACTTTTCCCCCCGCTTTTACATATAAAACAATTACATATCTCAAAATGTGGTAGTGAACAGCTGTAATAACCAAAGGAAAAACAGCGTTTAGTAATTTAAAAATGTTAGCAAAAGGTTCAAGAGAACTAACGTTTGCTAAATGCCTACTCCATGTCAAACACTTTATTTACAACATCACAGAAAATGGACATTATTATTCATAACACTCTTTATGAACAAGATAAATGAAGTCCAGGTTCACAACTTGCCCAAGATCACATATTTATTAATTGGTAGAACTAAAAGCAAGCTAAGCAGTCAGGCACAAGGACACCCATTCTTCCACTGTAATATGCTATCTCTCAATTTCAAATAGACCACATTCATCTTTGGTACAACAGACTGAGACTGAAATAAAAATAGAACAATCGTGTAGCTTTCCTTATCATCAAAGGATAATCTGCTAGTCTTTAATTATATTACTCAATGTAAATCAATATCCTCCTCTTCATCAGTTCAACCAAATAGGAACAGCAAAAGGGGTTGGAGGCTGGGGGACTAAGGTAAGGGAGGTGACTGGTGAGCTGGCACTAGCCAGCTTCTGTCTCTCTTAAACATCCTCTCCTCTTGCCAAAATGAAATAATGGTGGTGGAAAACAAGAATTTGAAATACCATTACAACTCAAATCATTTTGGGGTGTTGTTAAATACAGGTTGCTCATAGATCTATGAATGCCAACCTCAGTATAATCACATTTTTCTAGCCTCCATCTAAATGCTTGTTGAGATCCTCTACAATGAGAAAAGATTTACCAACTTGAAAATGTATTAATGGCTAACTTATTTACAAATCAGTTATGTTCTTAAAACTTTTGGGAACATTACAAATGCTATTAAAATAAGCCAACTTCTGAGATCACGATAGGTCAGGAAAACAAAATGCAGGTCCTCAAGGTGAAACATGGAACACATGGAAAAGGTGAGGAAAAGCTTGAGTCAACATTACAAAGACACTAAATAAGCAGAGAAAATTCTAAACCAGCATAATCAGGAAGAATATAATAAAGTATATTTCACCAGGCTATCATTATGAACAAAAGCCAAAAAGAAAACCCTAGTGGGTCATGTCTCAATATTCACTTGTAAGTCAACTGTTGGGAAGTAGAGGCAGCATATTTTCCCATAGTAATGTTGCTAAGCAGTGTTTGGGTTCCCAAATGAGCCTACAAATGACTGCATGTGAAAGGCATTGAGGACTAAAAATTGGAAAGCGAATATGAACTATTATTTAACCCATATTTGTAATAAAACTTTTCAGGAAGCAGTATCACTGGAATAACTAAACCAAAACAAACATAAGCATTTCAAATTTACTTTAAATACTAGGACATAATAAAATACATATTTAATCAGGAGAATTACATGGTTGATGGGTGGTTTTTGTGGAGATTGTGGGAGTAAGTTAGGGACACATTCAAAGTCCTTAAATATAAGAGCACTGATTTGTTCAAAAGAAGTGGAGGGGTGCCTGGGTGACTCAGTTGGTTAAGCGTCTGACTTAGGCTCACGTCATGATCTCATGGTTTGTGGATTCAAGCCCTGCATCGGGATCTGTGCTGACAGCCAGATCAGGGCCTGAAGCCTGTTTCAGATTCCGTGTCTCCCTCTCTCTCTGACCCTTCCCTGCTCATGCGGTCTCTCTCTCTCTCAGAAATAAATAAAAAACATTAAGAAAATTAAAAAGACAAAAGTGGAACCCCATAGAAGGAAGCTCAGATTTTTCTTAAAAAGAACATGGGGCTCCAAGAGGGTATGAGGGTGTGTGTGTAAGATTATCTAAGGTAAAATTAATCAAGCTATGAAAGGCAGGAGAAGAAGGTGGAAAAGTAGAATACAAAATCTGCCTCAGAAGGAAAGAAGTGGTGCAGAAGAATAAGTGCAGAAGAATAAGAATAAGATCCTGTGAATAAGAGTTTCTTGTGCAAATTGCCAACTGGTAGAGTTTTGTATAATGGGCTATCATTTCAAGGGACATGCTAATTTTAAAAACAAGTAATTCGATTTAATGATGTCTTAAATATCATCTTGATTGAGCTTGTATGTTCTGCATATCATTAATAAAGTATAACATAAGAATATTATGATTCTCCTCCGTCCTTACTCTAACAAATTTTCTTTTCCTAGAATGATAAAAACTACTGCCATCAGATGAACCCAGTGTGTCATAGGTGAAAATTGCCAATATATTGGATTCTTCATACAAAGCTGTTAAACTTAGCACTACTAAGTACTGAAAAGAACATATTGAAGGGGGCAAATGAGGGGAAGCAGGATTCTTATGAGAAATAAGCAAAATTACCAAGAAAGGTAAGATGTGGGGGGGGGAAAGAAAATATACATATAAATAGTGATAGGAAGAGTTAAAGAGATATCTTTCACATTAAAATAGGAAAAAATTGGTCGTTAAAGTTCTTTAATGTTCAAGGTTCATTTTACATATGAAGAAACCAATTAGTGTTAACAAGAAAGGAGGACATTAACAATCATACAGGTTATACATATTCAAAAGGCCAAAACAATTCTTTCAATTCTCATAATAGTCTGTAAATCATTTCTATTATCAGATATGATTTGTTTCTGTTGTTGCTATAGTCACTTTATTAATGCTTTCTTTAGGATCTATCAATGCTGTAGGAATATTTTGGGTTTTTAAAAAATAACAGGGGCGCCTGGGTGGCTCAGTTGGTTAACCGTCCAACTTAGGCTCAGGTCATGATCTCAGTTAGGAAGTTCAAGCCCCTCATCGGGCTGTGTGCTGACAGCTCAGAGCCTGAAGCCTGCTTAGGATTCTGTGTCTCCCTCTCTCTTTCTGCCCCTCCTCCTCCTACTCTCTCTCTCAAAAATAAACATAAAAAATGTTAAAAAATAATAGATTTTTTTCTGATTACAAGTATAAAACATATTCATTATAGGAAATTCAGAAAATACAGAAAAACATAATGAAAAGAACAATAATCATCCATAATTTTACCAACCAGAAATAACCAAGGTTAACATTTTGGTGTATTTTTTTGTAAAAGATAAGACTTTCTATTAGTTGAAAGCAGCATTTAATTAACTAAGCTACTTCAACATTTTATCTGAAATGATAAATATCTTGAGAGAAACACACACACACACACACACCAACAAGTGAGTTCTAGACCATCTTCTTTCAAAAATCAAAAATAAACAAAGTTAACTCAAAATCACTGATTTATATCTAACTTGAGCATTCAAATGTTAAAACCAAGTAAATCACACCTAGGTTCTGAACCTAACAACCTCCATGAAATCAGGCATGAATCACCAAACTTTCTTTTCAAAAGAAGTCAATACTGTAACAAGCCTATGGGTAAATTTAAGCAGCAAGTATATGTGATGATACATAGAAAGACATGCACATACAGTTGAAAGAGAGAAAAAAAAAAAAAGGACAGTAAATAGAATAATACCAAAGAGCCCTTGTGTTCTGCTTTGCTTATAGGGTTCCAAAGTGGGTGTTCACAGCAAAATATGGCAACTCTGAACTGCCTTGGTAACTGCACCAAAAAGTGCCTGTATTCTGTGCTTGAAAATAACTCCCTACACTATATAGCTAAGGAGTGTCACAGTTAACTAGATCTGGAGCAGTTAAGGAGAGTGTTTCTGTGGGTGACTGAGTTCCTATCACATGCTGCAAGAGGTCACTTCCTCAAGAGGCAAAGTTCAAAAATTCTTCATCTTGGGGTGTGAGGTAGTCTTCTAGGGTTCTGGTACTGTTCTGTTTTCTTGATCTAGGATCTGGCTATGCAGGCATGTTTACTTTGGGAAAATTCACTGAGCTATACACTAATGATTTCTGTACCTTTTTGGAATGTATGTTATACTTCCACAAAATTTACATATACAAAAAATTCTTCGTCCCTAGATAATATTTGTGGTACCCTGTCAAGAAACTCTGGGGAAAACCCTAGCCAATAGTTTACAGTTCACTGGCCATCATGAAAATGAAAAGCCATCTTAGTCAATGAGGTGCTACTTAACCAAGCAACAAGGAAACTAACTAGGTGCAAACCTCATTTGTGACAAAGATATCACCTATAGGAATATTATGGGGAGAAGAGGAACTAAAGGTACAAATGGTGATCAGACCTTTCAAAAGACCAAGTACACAAATAGGTAATGCAAATGGGTTAGACCAAATCACGTTTATGGTCAGAAGTGTATATATTTACATAAATCTCTGTAGAGCATAGTTTTGTTTTAAATTTTTTTTAACATTTATTCATTTGTGAGAGACAGAGAGTGACAGAGCATGAATGGGGGAGGGACAAAGAGGGAGAGGGAGACACAGAATCCTAAGCAGGCTCCAGGCTCTGAGCTGTGAGCACAGAGCCCAATGCAAGGCTGGAACACACAGACTGCAAGATCATGACCTGAGCTGAAGCTGGACGCTTAACTGACTGAGCCACCCGGGTGCCCCATTTTTTAAATGTTCCAATTCATAACCCTCCCTGTCACCATTTCAGCACTCCCTTTCTGCTACTTAATGAAAGAGAAGCTCGATCCCTACCCCGAAGTCAAAACCTACCCCATTCTACTTAAAAGGGAATCTTCTATTTTTAATTACATAAGGAAATGCTTACAACAAACTGGATACAAAACTGTACATATAATATATAATTATAGTTGTTTAAATATATATACAGAGCAAAAGAAGAAAACAACAACAAAAATACCCCAAAATGATAAAATGCTTATATCTATGGATTTTTAATGTTTCTTTTAAATTTTTTTTCTTAATACATTAATACTCATAAAAAATAACCATTATGATAAAAGTAGGATATAAAACCCTATCTATACATGAAAAAAGAGACATGAAGAAATATCAATAGTATTGTGGAATTATGCATAGCTTTTAGTTTTTATGATTTTCTGTGTTTTCCAAGATTTCTGCAAGTAGGATTAACTTCATAATCAGAAACAACAGAAAATTTCTTTGATATTCTCTTTTGTTTATTCCATTTACGGCTGGAGACAGATTAAATATGGCATTCTGTAGGAGATAACACATCTTCCAGGGACTGAGGAGGGCGTGGAGTTCTTTATGTGCTTAGAAAAACAATTTCTGGGGTGCCTGGCTGGCTCAGTCGGAGAGTATGTGACTTTTAATCTTGGGTTGTGAGTTTGAGCCCCACATTTGGTGTAGAGATTATTTAAAAATAAAATCTTAAAAAAATAATTTACTGATCAAGCCATTTTTTAAAGGTTTTTATGTAATGGAATTCCACATATCACCAACAAGCTCAATGGAAGCACTTTTGTGGAGACATAAATTGAATGCTGATATAAATCAAGCTTTTAAAATAAAACAAAACAAAAAAACAGGACAGGGTAAGTTCAATGTGAATACTCATTCTGGAAAACAGTGTGGAGATTTCTCAAAAAATTAACAATAGAACTCCTCTAGGACCCAGCAATAGCGCTACTAGGAATTTACCCAAGGGATACAGAAGCAATGATGGATAGGAGCACATGTACCCCAATATTCATAGCAGCACTCTCAACAATAGCCAAAACATGGAAAGAGCCTAGGTGTCCATCAACGGACAAATGGATCAAGAAGATGTGGTTTATCTATACAATGGAATACTACATGACAATGAGAAAGAATGAAATCTGACCACGGGTAGCAACGTCGATGGAACTTGAGGGTGTTATCCTGAGTGAAATAAGTCGGGCAGAGAAGGACAGTTACCATATGTTTGCACGTATAGGAGGATTAGGAGGAACTTAACTGAGGACCATAGGGGAGAAGAAGGGTAAAAATAGCGGGGGTGAGGGAGGGAGGCAAATCATGAAAGACTCTTGAATGCTGAGAACAAACTGTGGGCTGATGGGGGAGGGGGGAAGGGAAGGGGGGTGATGGGCATGGAGTAGGGCCCTTTTGGGGATGAGCACTGGGTGTTATATGGAAACCAACTTGACAATAAACTATTTAAAAAAAAAGAATACTCATTCTCACTATCTCTTTGTTACCTAGATCATTTTGCCATTAAAAACCCGTAAACTATACTTATGACCCAAGCTCAACAACTTGGATAGTGAGGATGGATGATGAGAATAGATGACACTGTGTCTGGAATCCAATGTGAAGAGCAAAAGTTGCAACTTCCTGCTGTATTTCCATAAAATCAGTCTCTAACAATTTTTACGGAATAATGGAATACGGAGTAATGATTTCTTGTTCATTTATTTTTTCACGGTCTTTTCCTTTAAAGCGCAGAATGGTTGTGCTCATAAGTCTCCCTCATGGTGCTTGGAACAGAGTAGACACTCAGTAAATATACATTGTATGAATAAACTAGTGAAGGCATAAAAAATAAAAATAAATAAAAACCCATAAACTGGCACATGATAGTGATTACCATAAAAATTAAGGAGCCTGCAATCTGGAAGCATTTGTACACTTTAATTCCTCCTAATTTACCTTAATTATTTCTTATATTCAGGTAAGAAGCATAGTACGCATACAATAGATCTTTGATAAATGCTCAGTGAACTGGATTTCAATTCCCTTCCCCACTAGATACTTTTCTAGTGAATCTTACGACCCTCTGGCATTCTTTTCATTCTTGGGTATTTTTTTTTTTCATTTTTGGGCATTTAAAGCAACTCGACAAGCATTTTCAGAGCACATACAGAACAAAGGTTCCCATGAGGAATATGAAAATAAAATAATTAAATAATTACAATCCAGTAGGAAAGTTAAACATATAAACACATAACTACCAGTAAAATGCAAAAAGCACTATAAGACACAGAATGCCATGGGAGCTAAAACAAAAGGATTATTTTGTTTTTGGTGTGTGCTGTGGTGGAAAGAGGAAAGGAAGGAATTGAGAAAGGCTTCAAAGATGAGGCATTTGTGTTGGGTTTTGAAGTTTTTGACCAGGAGAGCTGGGAAGAGAAGGGTATGGAGGCAAAAGCAGAAGTACAAACAGAGGAATGATACTAGGAAAGGAAAGAGGGCACTGAGGGATCAACATAAGAGGTACAGAAAGCTTTAAAAGTATGTTGGGGCTAGATTACGAGTTTTGTATCACACGCTGGGAAATGGAGTGTAAAATTGTAAGTAATGGCCTTTCCAGCAATGGCATAGATGCGATCAGAGCTGTGTTCCAGTGGCAGTGTGGAAGATCTGGAAGGAAGAAACGACCTCAGTGTCAGGGAGACCAACTAGGAGGCATCTGTTCTTATGAAAAGACACAGGAACTGAAAGCAGGGTACTAACAGTTGCAAGGGAGAATGGGACATATGTGAGAGGATTTAAAGTGATAGAATCAACTGGATGTGGCATTTACTGGAGGCGGGGGTGGTGGTGGCCTGGGTGTGAATGCCAGGAAAAAGAGGTGTTAGATGAATGAATTAATAAAGTAACCAAAATGAAACAAAAGAGAGGTAAAAGAAGTGAAAGACAGCTTGGGAGAATTCCAGAGGAGTGGACGATAGTGTTAAATATGGTACTGCAGAGATATCAAAAAGATGTTTCTAGAAATAGATTTTGAAATGGTTCTTTACAATGGTAAACCATCACCACCCAGTCTCTTCTCATCCTCTTTTGAACCTATTGAAAAACGTTCTCTTCAAAGTCAACATCCTAGAAAATAATCAGGATAAAAATTAAATGTCAATGGGGCGCCTGGGTGGCTTAGTCGGTCGGTTTGTGGGTTCGAGCCCATCATCGGGCTCTGTGCTGACTGCCAGCTCAGAGCCTGGAGCCTGTTTCAGAGTCTGTGACTCCCTTTCTCTCTGACCCTCCCCTGCTCACGCTGTCTCTCTCTCTCCTAGAAATTAAAAAAAAAATTAAATGTCAAATGGTTGAGAAGGGGTTGGGTGGTGATAAATCAGTGTAAAATATTATCTCGAAGTCCTTTGTGAATGAAAAGATTGGTATCTTGAGGGAGAAATATTTGAAAAAAGAATGACAAACACAGGTGGGACCAAAGATCACTTTCTTGTGCAGAATTCAGTCTACTCACCACCCTGTTCCTAAAGTGTGAAAGTTAGGATTTCAGGTAGTGTGGAGTCCTTAGTACTCTAGGCTATTCATTTTCAAAGTATGTACTATAAACATCAGACTCCATTTTTGTTTTCTAAAATACATTTATTTCACTATCTTGATCATGATAAAAAAAATTTCAGTAGCTTCCTATATGCTAGGCACTGTGTTAAACACTATTTGTATTATCTCATTTAATCCCAGCAAACTTATGAGGCAAGTATGTTATTATGACCATCCTAAACAGGAGAAAATGAGCACTTGGAGAAGTAAAATAACTTGGAGAAGGAAAAAGATTTTTAAAATATAGAAAGTCCCTGGGGCGCCTGGGTGGCTTAGTCGGTTAAGCGTCCAACTTTCGCTTAGGTCATGATCTCGCGGTTCGTGGGTTCGAGCCCCGCATCGGGCTCTGTGCTGACTGCCAGCTCGGAGCCTGGAGCCTGTTTCAGAGTCTGTGTCTCCCTCTCTCTCTGACCCTCCCCTGCTCACGCTCTCTCTCTCTCTCTCCTAGAAATAAATAAAAATATTTAAAAATATATATATAGAGAGAAAGTCCCTGACTTAATGATGGATCGACTCAATGACTGTATCAAACCAAAACGCATGCAGTAGAAACTTTGGATTTTGAATGTTGATCTTTTCAGGGGCTAGCAATATGCAGTAGTGATGCCAGCAGAGATACTGGGCAGCAGCAGCGACCTGGGACTCCCAGCCACCCATGCGGTCGTGAGCGTAAACAATCTGTACGTTTACATCCATTCTGTACCCTACAACCATTCTGTTTTTCACTTTCTGTACAGCATTCAACAAATTACATGAGATAGCCACGTTTTATTATAAAACAGGCTTGGTGTTAGATGCCTCTGCCCAACTATAGGCTAAGGGACGTGTTCTGAGCACATTTAAGGTAGGCTATGCTAAACTATGATGTTTGGTAGGTTAGGTGTATTTAAGTGCATTTTTGACTTACTGATATTTTCAATCTACGATGGGGTAATCTGGGGCATAATCTCATCCTAAATTGACCAAGATCTGTAGTAAGTGGCAGAGCCCAACCTCTTAATATGTTCTACTGTCTTTCAACAATGTATACAAGCAATTGTTTTATACATCCCACTGGAGATCACCAAATCATTAACTTAAACTGCTTGGTTCATTCACTTTTTTACAGCCCTCAGAAACAATGCTTCCCCTGTCATGCCCTGGAATATGTTTTAAGTTCCTATAAATGTGTTGTGGATTATGAAGGTTGTAGCTCTGCTCAGGTCTTTCAATTAATTCATGCCTGTACATGTTGACTCGAGGAAAATTGTATAAGCAAGTACTTACAGCACTTCAACCCGTGGGGTGTGCTCAATTAGACAGAATGCAAGGTTCAGGCCCATCTGCCCGGCAAAAGCAGAAGAGTCAGTTGCACAATAACATGTGTAATGTGTCTCATCGTGACAATCCTACATTTTACATGGCTTTAGTGCTTACTCTAAGTTTTGGCTGCTTATCTCATTTTCATATTTAAGAGAAGACATATGAATAGTGATTAGCCTTGGAAACCAAAATTTTCTCCTAATTCCCTTCCAGGATTTTGGATAAATCTGATGTGAAAAATATCCAGCGACTGTAAGGCAACCTGTTAATAAACATCTATCATTTGCAATTATTTATCTGTATAAATACGGATTTTTCTGGATACTTTGCAACCAAAAACAAGAGACAGAAATAAACCACATGTGTTGATGCAAGGCTATGACTACCTTTTGTGAAATTCTGGTATACATAAAAACAGCCTCAGTTTCCTGACCGATTGCTCTTTATATAGTGGAGTTCCTCTACAATAAACAAAAGTGTTAAAGCAACTGCTCTAAACCAGTTCTGTTACTTGAAACAAATGGGTCTTCATGTGCCCAGGACTGTGATAGGGAAGAGCATGGATGTTCAGCCTAAACTCAAAGGGCAAACAATTCAAGCACAGGCTCCTGTGACAGTGGCTAAAGAGAGGTTTCATAAAGACAAGAGCAATGGTTTTTCCACATTTAGTGGTCCTTGGGTAATTCAAGACAATATACACTGAGTTAATCAACATTTAAACCTCAGTCCCACCTCTTTGCCACTGAGATTCCAGATAAGTCGTTTTTGACCAGAGATTACAATGACCCCTAGGCTAACTCTCAGGAATGAGCAAAGCAAACAATACAGAACTTTGGGAACAAATATTCAACAACACACATACACAAAATGTAAAGTGATTTTGTCCCCTGTGTTGAAAAGAAGTTTCTCGAGTTTAAGGAAGAACTGTGATTCTATACTTCAAGTAACCAGCTAGCTTTTTATGGCTAGTTAGCCTAATGGTGAAATTTGCTATAGTTATCATCTCAGTAGTAAAATTTTAAAGTCTCAAAATACCTTTCTGAGTGTTATTTAATTAAGTGCTTATTTAGGCCTTTATTTCTAGATAGTATCTTGAAACAAAACAGCCATGATTCAATTTAAACTGACAGCTGCATAAGCATCTATTTGTAGGTTTTCTGCATCTTGTTGGCCTTAACCTACTGTAATAGCCAACTTTAATTGAGTATAATTATTATCTGCTAGGTGGTTTACATATATTATCCTTAATCCTAGCAGTGTAGGAGCACCTGGATGGCTCAGTCGGTTAAGCATCTGACTTTGGCTCAGGGCATGACCTCATGGTTCATGGGTTCAAGCCCCACACCAGGTTCTGTGCTGACATCTTGGAGCCTGGATCTTGCTTTGGATTCTGTGTCTCCTTCTCGCTCTACCCCTTTCCCACTTGCACTCAGGCTCGCTCGCGTGCTCTCTCTCTCTCCAAAATAAACATTTAAAAAGTTTTTTAAATTAAAAAAATAAGAAAAAAAGAATCCCAGCAACATAAGTATCTCTATCTCACGGATGCAGAAACTGAGACTCAGTAAAGTTAAAGAACCGGAGCAAGGGCACAAAGCTATTGTGTGGTAAATCCAGAATTCGACACCCATTCTTGACTATAATGCCAGGGCTTTTCGTAGTACACCATATTGTTTCTGAATAACATATAAGTAAGATGTACGTACACTTCTTGGTGTTTAGTGGGAGCTCAACAAAAATTAATTTTAGTGTCCCTTAAAACTATCAGATAAACATAAGCTTATATCCTCAACAGAAAGTAGGATGAAAGTGCTCTAAATAGGAACTGTCTTATTAAAGGGTACTCTTCAATTCAAATCATTCATGCAAATGAATCTCATTTGGAGGAGACAAAGTTAAACTTTTGCATTTAGATAGCCAATTGAAACATAAGGACTTTAAAATTTACCGAAACCTTATTCATCTTTATTAGCCTTTAAAGCGTAATTTCAGGGGCGCCTGGGTGGCTTAGTCGGTTAAGCGTCCGACTTTCGCTTAGGTCATGATCTCGCGGTTCGTGGGTTCAAGCCCCGCGTCGGGCTCTGTGCTGACTGCCAGCTCAGAGCCTGGAGCCTGTTTCAGTCTGTGACTCCCTCTCTCTCTGACCCTCCCCTGCTCACACGCTCTCGCTCGCTCGCTCTCTCCTAGAAATAAATAAAACATTAAAAAAAATAAAACGTAATTTCATTCTAATCAATAACCAAGAGAGATACAGTTGCTCCTTTAATCAATATTAAAATCTAAGAATCGCAGCATTTTAGAGCTGGAAGGGATCTTAAGAGTTCATCTCGTTCGCTTTTGTCTCTGAACACTCTGCCAGTTTGGCCTCCACCTCCTACCTCTATACTATCATTTGGCTAGTGAGTAACTTGCACAAGGTCACAAAGCTGCTAGGAGCAGAGAAGAGACTAAAAGAACTCAGATCTCCAGAGTTCCAGTTCAGTGTTCTTTCCATTTAATCACCCAGCCAATGCAAGTGCTCTCCAGGCAGGGGCTAAACTCACCTCTTTAAGAAAAACACAAAACGTCTAGTACTTAAGTAAGCAGATTCACCTCTCCAGTGACTCCTTAAAAAGCTAATCCTGTATCAGCTAGTCTTTACTGAGAAGGATGATGTGTTAAACTCTTTATGAGCGTTAGTTCATTTCATCCTCAAGGCAAACCTGTGGGAGTAGTTCTTTAGTTCTTTCCCTTTTGATTGATGAGGGAACACAGACTCAACGACTTCAAATAAGTTGCCCAAGGTCACAGGACTAGTTAGCAATGAAGTCGGAATTTAACCAAGGTCTGACTTGGGGCCCAGCTCTCAAACAACTATGATATACCGCTATTATGTGTCTCTTCCTTTTTCTCCAATTTTTTTTCTTTGTCCTTTGGGGGTTTAGTATCATACATACGTTGTGACTACCTAATCACAAATATGGAGAAGGTTTCTGGAGGAATCACCCAACAGAGAAAAACAGCAACCCATACCATCTCCACAAATTGAAGACCCACCTGGACTACTTTTCCCAAAGTCTAGGCCTTTGCTAGCCTCATGCACAAAGCTCTTCTTTTTTTCAATAACGTTAATCACCTGTTTGGCCACTCAAGAACCGAAATCGGATGTTTCAAAGGCAAACGAAAGCACTGATACCGACAATCGCTTGGGACTGGAGACCCCGGGGCAGAGAAGAGCCCCCAAACTAGGGAAAGTTTCTGCGCAAACGGCAATGAGGTTAACAGGGCACAGTAACACAATCTCGTACCTGATACTAGGAAGCAGGGAGAGGAAAGCAGGGAGAGAGGAGGGCAAAAGCTGCCTTGGGCCTGAGGCTGTTCAACAGGAAAAGAGTGAGGAAGGGATTTCCAGGCCAGTCGCTCTCCAGTCATTTCAAAGCCAGTGCCCACCACCAAAGCAGGCAACGCAAGGCACCCTTGTGGAACACCAGGAAAAAGGCGACCCAAGGAGCCCAAACAGTCCTTTTCGACTTGCCAGCCTCCGCACTCCGTTGATTTTACCCCTTTTACACCAGACAAGGCACATTCTGAAGGATTCTTTCGCCCAACCCCCCTAAGATCTCGGGAAGGAGAGGACCCTGCCTCACTCCGTGGGGACTGAAAAGACACTCGTTTTCCCGGCGTTGGAAAGGGATAGGGGAAAGACAGCACCAAGCAAAATGAGAGAGAGAGAGAGAGAGAGAGAGAGAGAGAACTGGCCTCAGAGGAAGGTTGACGGGGCGCAATGTAGTAGCTGCACTCACCCGGGTGAGACATGGGGATGACCTCATTGCGGGTCCCTGGGAAGTTAAAGATGACGGCTCCAGACGCCCCTCTCTCGTAAGCCAGATGGATCTTGTCTGCGAAGGTGCAACCCCCGCCGCGCTGGATGAGGGCCAACCAAGAGACCTGCACGGCGCTTCCCCAGTCCCCCGGGACCGTGGGCACCGTGAAATTCGTGTGCGGGTTACAGGCGTTGAGCGCCCCCGGCCCGTCGGGCGGCACCAGGACCCCGGCCACGGGCTCGAGCGGCGAATCCTGGCCGTACACGCCCTCCTCGCTCAGCTCCCACTCCGTGCGGTTCACTCCGGGGTGAGGAACCCGCCAGGACACGTTGAGGTATGCGGTCCACACCGCCTCAGCCCCCCGGGAGCCGGGGGCGTGGGGACTCAGAGCCAGCAGGAAGCACCACGCCAGCAGTCGGGGAAAGTCGCAGCCACCGCGGCACAAGACCCCGGCCCCAGGCGGCGGCCCCATGGCGCGCGCGCTCTGCGGTTCCCGAGGGGCCCCCAGCACGCGCCCTCCTGGTTCTCCGCGGGACCTCGGCCGGGCCCAGGTGTGCGCCCGGGGGGGAGGGGGCGGGGAGGGGGCGGCGCGCGCGGGAGCTGGGTGGGAGCCGCAAGGCACGTAGCGTCCGTGAAGCGGCTGCGGCAGATGCAGCTCTTCTCGGCTCCAGTCCTCGCCGCTACTGCTGCGGCCGCGTCGGGCTCTGGGGCTTTAGCTGGAAGCTCCGCCCAGAGGACTGGGGGTAGAGGTGGCTGGGAGGGAGAAAAGGACACTGCGGGATCCGCCTCTTAAAAGGGTAACAGGATGAGCAGGCTAGTTAGAGTAGGCTGAGACTGTGTGGCCAGGTGTGTCGCGTCGCGTTCTAAAAAATGGACAGGCCAGGAACCGTATACCATCTGCGACTGTAAAAGCTCTCGGGTAGGATCCGAGCCCATTTGGGGTTGCAAGAACAGGTTTTTCCCTCCGAACATTTCCCTAAAGGCCATTTCAGGCTTAAGGTGACAGAATGTGAAGTACTTCTAGAAAGCGCGAATCTGAAGGGTCTGAGTTATAGTCAAGGGAATTCGGGTGCCCAGGGTGGGGGCAGGCTGTTTATTGATTCTCTAGTGGGGGGAGGGGCAGGAAAAGCGCATTGTTACTTTTTTTTTTTTTAACCTTTCTCCTTTCTTGCCCCAGACAAGCGTCATACCTGGTTATTTCCTTCTGACGCTTACCTCATGCCAATTAGACTGCATCAGAAGCCCCTTCTGAAAGTAATCTTAGTCCTCAGAAAAGAATTACTGTTTTCACACACATCAGAACTAAACCTCTTCATCTTCCACATATTTACCCAAATCTATACATCTGCGCCATTCCTGACCTTACCTACATAATCCTTGCCCATTTCCCACCAGCTGCAGGGAGCCTGACTCACCTTGGTGATTCACTATTGCACTATTGCATTATGATTTCTCCTTGAAGTGTACAATTTTTATCTGCCCTGTCAATTACTGCATTTAAGAGGTGCTTGAGAAATACGCATTGGACAAAATTAAATTAATACACCTGTTGTATAACAAGGATAACTTTTGACCTTGGGGTAGTTACTTCTCTGTGCCTCAGTTTCCTCATCATCTGTAAAATGGAGATGGTAATATCATTTACCTCATAAAGTTACTCAGATGATTAAATGAGTTCATACATGTAAAGCACTTACAACAGTGCTCAACAGAGCGTAAAAAGTATATCTGTTAAATACTATTATTATTAAATAGGGTCAGGGACCCCATACCTTGTAAATAATCTTAAAGTTGTCACTTTGAGATAATAATCAGAGACAGTGATGTTCTGGATGTTCAGTTTTAGCTACTTTTTCAGTTCAAAGAGACAAAATTCACTTTATTCAGCCCAGTATTTGTTAAATTCCCAATCACTCCCCTCCGTCCCTGGCCCAACATTTATTTAATCAATATTATTCCCAAAGATTAAGCAATGGGACATTTCTTCACTTGATATTTTCATGGCTTGAGAGAAACCTAGCGGAAAATTCACATCATAACTAAACAGCACCTAGAATCCAAATTAAATGGGAAATTCTGTGAAATATGAACCCTATTATACTAAAAGGGACATTAGAGATCAAGGCGGTATGTGAGGCCAATAGCATGGCACCCCCAACTATGGGTGATGCTTATCTCTGAGATAAAAATTACCTAGAGGAAAAGGAAAGGGTAGGATCAACCATCTCTAAGAAATAGTACAATTCCAGAAATTGTCTGAATTTGTTGGTGAAGAACACTATTCAGTAACCATTACCTATGTGGGAATCAACTATGTTGTACTTTAAAGAAACAATGTGTTTAAAATTAAAGAGATCTTTAGGGCGCCTGGGTGACTCAGTGGGTTAAGCATCTGACATCAGCTCAGGTCCTGATCTCATGGTTTGTGGGTTTGAGCCCTGTGTCAAGCTCTGCGCTGACAGCTCAGAGTCTGGAGCCTGCCTCAGATTCTGTGTCTCCCTCTGTTTCTCCCCCACTCGCACTCAGTCTCTCTCTCTCTCTCTCTCTCTCTCAAAAATAAATAAATATTAAGAAAATTAAAGAGATCTTTTATAAGGCATCTACAAAAATGAGGTTTGGAGAGACATGTGTTAATATTCATTCTTAAACAAGTATTTATTGCACATCTACTATATGCCAGCCTTGGACTAGGCACTGGGCTAAAATAAAATAATAAAATAAAAACCAAGTAAGACAACCTCTGCTCTCAAAAAATTCATAAATTAGCTTCAATGAGACAAACAAGCAAACTGATCATTGCAGTTTAGAGGGCTATATGTGCGTGGTGTTTGCGCTGTGACAGAGGTATGCACAGGGCAGTAACGGGCAATAGAGAAGAGGAAACTTACCCAGGCTGGGGAGTAAGGAAAAGCTGCCCGGAGGAGGTAAGACACAAAGTTCTTTGGATGCACAGAGGTCAGTTCTCTAGAGTCCTTTCGTTAAAGCTAGGGAGTTTGGACTTTATCCAAAAGCAGGAGGTAATACAATCAGGGTTTACACATGGAGTAATATAATCAGCTCTGAATTTTAGAGATCATTATGACTCCTCTGTGGATAATAGGCTGGAGGGGATAAGACAAGAAGCAGGGAGCCCAGACAGAAGATTTTTGGCAGTGCTCCAGGTGAGAGAAGAAGCTGGCTAAGCCTAGACAGGTAGCAGAGATAAAAAGAAGTGGACAGATTGGAAATTTATTTTGGAGGATGAAAGAGAGGGAAGAGTTGGGGATTGCTCTGAGGTTTTCGGCTTGGAAGACTGGATGGCATTCAATCAGGAGGAGGGCTTTATTTATTTTTTTAAAGTTTACTTATTTTGAGAGTGAGAGAGAGGCGGGGAGGATCGGGGGGAGAGAGAGAGAGAGAAGGAGAGAGAGAGAGAATCCCAAGCAGGCTCCACGTGGTCGGTATAGAGTTCAATGCGGGTCTTGAACTCACGAACTATAAGGTCATGGCCTGAGCCTAAGTCAGAAGCTTAGGAGCCACCCACTGAGCCACCCAGGAGCCCCAGAGGAGAGCTGTAAATGGGCAAAAGGTGTAGGAAGAGAGATGAGCTCAGTATAGACGTGTTGATTTTGAGGTGCCTATCATGTAACTAGGTAGAACCCTCTGGTGGGCAGTTGGATTTTCTGATTATTGAACACCTACCAAGTGCAAGCCACTGGAGAGACATAGGTATACAGAGACCAAAAAATACTAATAATAAGTCCCTACTCTCAATGAATTCATAGTTTAGTAGGAAAGTCAGGGAGGTAGACAATAACAGTACAGTTTAATAACTGTTAATGACTGAGAAAACCATAGGGTGCTATGGCAACATGGGTGTGGCTGAGTCTTTAAGAACAAACAGAGTTAATCAAGCATAAGGGAGTAAGGATATTCAGGAATAGCCAATAGCATATTGCATGAAACCACCAGGAGCATTCAGGGAACTAAACTTAAATAGTTAAGTATGGCTGGCATGCAAGTTGCAAAGGGAGAGCCAGGGAAAGTGATGCTAGTCAAGTAGGTTGTGCCAGAATATGAAGAGTTTAGAAAATTGTGTTAAAGAATGTGGACTCAACCCATATGTCCATACACGCTCTCACACACACTTACATAAAGTAAATATGGCAAAATGTTAGCAATTGTTGAGTCTAGATGGTGGGTCTATAGGTGCTCACTGTACTATTTTTTCAACTTGTCTCTATTTTTTATTTTTTTTAATTTTTAGAGAGAGCACGCATGAGCGGGTAAGAGGGACAGAGGGAGAGAGAGAGAGAGAATCTTTTTTTTTTAATGTTTATTTCTGAGAGAGTGTATGCAAGAATTAGCAGGAGAAAGGCAGAGACAGAGGGAGACAGAGTATCTGAAGCAGGCTCTGGGCTGACAGCAGAGAGCCTGATGCGGGGCTTGAACCCACGAACCATGAGATCATGACCTGAGCTGAAGTTAGACACTTAACCGACTGAGCAACTAGACGCCCAAGAGAGAGAATCTTAAGCAGACTCCATGCTCAGCGTGGAGCCTGACACAGGGCTTGATCCCAGGACCCTAGAACATGACCTGAGCCAAAATCAAGAGTTGGACATTCAACCAGCTGAGACATCCAGGTGCCCCATGTCTCTATGTTTTAAGCATTTTGTAATGTTTTAAATTGTGAATTTATATTGAAGTCAGGGGAACAAGTAAATTATTATTATCAGACCTAGGCTCAAATAGATCATCTGGATTGTGAGAAGACAAGACAGGAGGCAGAAAGACTACTGAGAAAGCTAACATCCGCAGTACTATTCTGGAGGTCTAGCCCAGCTGTGGAAATGGAGATATCACACTATTATAGCTTAAAAAAATGTAACTATTAAAATCATCCTATTTACTCCCCTTGCTATGAGTCCATTCTCATCAAGCAACCTTCTTATTATCATCTAGCTACTTGTGTAAATATGCCTATAGGGAGAGAATGCACTGATCAGCAAACACTAGTATCTGGTCCACTTGGAAGTTATACTTCTCATTATAAATTAATCAGTTGCATTCTGGCGTAGATATTGGTCTCTTGTGAATTTGGTTAAATGTGAGTCAGTCCCCAGGATCCCAGTCCTTAGTTACACTACCAATCAAATCTCAAAACCTACAAAGTTAAGAACCAGAATGCATATCATGACTACATCAAAGTCCTTCCACTCTGTGGAGACTTGTCTGGGTAATTCCATTATGATTGGCTTTCCCCAATCATATCCCTCTGTCTGTCTGTGATTTCTTCTCAAACTGCAACAGAGCCTTTCTCTTAAGAATGAGGTCTGTTGAGGAGTGCTGATGCATAGGGCACATGTACCCCACTGTTCATAGCAGCACTCTCAACAATAGCCAAAACATGGAAAGAGCCTGTGTCCATCAATGGACGAATGGATCAAGAAGATGTGGTTTATCTATACGATGGAATACTACATGGCGATGAGAAAGAATGAAATCTGGCCACGTGTAGCAACATGGATGGACCTTGAGGGTGTCATGCTGAGCGAAATAAGTCAGGCAGAGAAGGACAGATACCATATGTTTGCACGTATAGGAGGATTAGGAGAAACTTAATGGAGGACCGTAGGGGAGAAGAAGGGGGGAAATAGAGGGGAGAGGAAGAGAAGCAAACCATGAGAGACTCTTGAATGATGAGAACAAACTGAGGACTGATGGGTGTGGGGGGGGAGGGGGGAGATGGACATGGAGGAGGGCACTTGTGGGGATGAGCACTGGGTGTTATATGGAAACCAACTTGACAATAAACTATTTGTAAAAAAAAAAAAATTTAAAAAATTTTTTTAAAGCCAAAAAAAAATTTTTTTTTTAAAAGAATGAGGTCTGTTGATTAGGAACATCAGCATCAGCAGGGAGCTTGTGAGAAATGAAGAATTTTGGGTCCCACTCCAGACCTGCTGAGTCAGAACCAGCATTTTAACAAGATCCCCAGATGATCTGTACTCATACGCACAAGTTTGAGAAGCCCTGGGGCAGACTAGGGTATTCCTGATGGATAGCCAGCCCCCAGGTTCTGCTTGAACACTCCCAGTGTCAGAGTTTACTACCTCACCGAGCATCGCATCCTGAATAGTACTACACTTCGCTTGTTGGAAAGTTCATGAAAGTGTAGTTTGACTTTGCTTTGGTCCTTCCTCTTCCTCCCACCCAGCTTTTGCAAGCCCGGCTCCCTAGAGTTTCCTTGCTACTCATGGCTGTATTGCCACTGCACCAGGACGTTTGCTTTGAGCAGTTTCCCTGTACCAGACCTCACCTTATTCCTGACCCTCCAACCAAATGGACTAGCCCTAGAAGTATTCCCTCGGGGTCCTACTGTCCGTAAGACTAATAACAGCTACTGCTCATTGAGCATTTGCTGTGTACTGTCCATGCATTATCTCATTTAATTTTCATAATCATCCACTATTATCCCCGTTTTCAGAAGAGGAGACCAGCCTAAAGAGAATTCACAACTTGCTTGAAGTCATATAACTAGTAATAGAATCAGGATTCCAATGCAGTTCTGACTCTAAGTATTAATAGCTGATAACGACTCCGTATCTTCCCTCTGGAGAGTGGCTTTCACACTTTATCATGGCCTTATACCAAAGCAAGTTCAAGTGAAATGTTTCTTGTATGTATTTCAGGAACTGTATTTGCCAGGAGCCTTTTGGGATTCCTCAACTAACCCTGCCAAGGTATTTGTATCAGCAGCACTGAGCTGAAAGGTGCCTTGAGCAGTGTGCCATCTAAATAATGAACTAATAAGCAGAGCAGCATCTTGCAGAAGCAACAGCAGGGCACCATTGTGACCGATTATGTTTCCAGTCACCCTGAGTTTCCACAGAGGTGCAGAGACGGGACAACAGGGTTCAGTGTTTAATATGTCTGCAAGAAGTGAGACATCACATCTGGCTCCTTACCATTAAATAAATGGCCAAGCACCATCTGGGACAAATACTGTCCTGGCATCTAAGCAATGTCATGTCTACACGACTCTTTTTTTTTATGTTTTATTTATTTTTGAGAGAGAGAGACAGCATGAGCAGGGGAGGGTCAGAGAGAGAAGGAGTCACAGAATCTGAAGACAGGCTCCAGGCTCTGAGCTAGCTGTCAGCACAGAGCCCGATGAGGGCTTAAGCCCACGAACCGTGAGATCATGACCTGAGCCGAAGTTGGATGCTTAACCAACTGAGCCACCCAGGCGCCCCTACACGGCTCTTCATATAGGTGTAGAGAATGTGTAGAGAGGGCATAGCAACAATTTTCTGCTCCAGGCAGCTGTTCTGTGGATAGCAAGAAGGGATTGATGGGGGTGTGGAGAGAGTGAGCAAATAAAGCAAAAAGCCCAAAATGTGATGGTGCTGCATACTTTCAAATAACATCATTTCTGAGTGCAGGTAAACTTCAGTCAACTCAAATGGGTATACAACTACTAGAAAACGGGATTGTTTTTTACACCAAGCTTTCGTGCACTCAAAGAGAGGACAGAATTTCAGAGAAGGGATCTCCAAGAGTGGGTATGCTGTCTCGGAAACAGTCTTCTCATCTCCATAACATTAATATCTACCCTTTTTAAATAATAATAAAAAAGATTATTCAAAGAGAGAGAGAGGGAGAGAGAGAATCCTAAGCAGACTCCATGGTGTCAGTGCGGAGCCCGATGCTGGGCTTGAACCCCAGGAACCATGAGATCGTGACCTGAGCCAAAACCAAGAGTCAGATGCTTAGCTGACTAAGCCACCCAGGTGCCCCCATTTAATAGCTACTCTTGAGACCTACCATAGGCCAGGTACTTTCTACCTATGAGATACATAAATGCTACATCTTACAGAAGAAGAAACCGAGGCTCAGGTTAAGTAACTTACTGAGGCCACCCGTGGTAACCAAAAGGCAGAATTGGAGTTTGACCCATCTTAGATCAAAACTACTCTTGTCCCATTATATCACTTTCCACTCTATTCAATAGTACCTTCAAAAACAGAGGTAGGAAGGCAACATATTTATTGCAAACCTACTATGTGACAGATACTTTACATGCATGAATTATATAAGTTGATTCTTCTAACAGGTAATAAAATCCTATTATAATTCCCACTTTTTTCAGATGAGGAAAATGAGGCTCAGAGAGGTAAAGTATCTTGCCAAAGGTCACACATCCAGCATGTGGCAGAGTAGGAATTCACAGTAGGATATGACTCCAAATTCTATGCCCTTTTCACTCTGCTATACTACTGCTCCACCTACATAGTAAGGATATTATGACAGGGTGCAAAGAATGGGTGTTTTACAACCACATCAAGAAACATATTTTAGCAAACTAAGAACTCCCTCACCAGAGTGCCCTGATTTCCTGCTGTGTAGCCCCCAAATTCCCAAACAGAGATTATGAAAGTACATTTAATCAAGTGCTTCATCATCAGTTATAAACACTCACTCCCATGAGTGTGTGGAGGACAGTGCCTGAACACGTGCATGTTACATGCAGAAAGGGTGTTTTATGTCCATGGGTGAAAATGACTACAGAAAGGAATGGTATTGATGGATGACAATGCAGAAGTTTTGTGCTAAATTGTGTCAACTTGGTTGCTACTGGGAATTAGATTAGCTATCGAGTTGGGGGAGATGACTGAGGAAATCCCAGATTGCTAAATAGGAACAAGAGTGGGGAAGGGTCCAAGGTATGGGGAACACAAACGGCATTGGCAGAACATTGGGCAGGGCCAGTCCTGGGGGCAAATGATGGACATGGCATGATTGATTTTTACCCTCCCTTCACTGCCAGCATCAGGACAACCTACTTGGGTAACTCCTCAGGTCTCAGGCAGTCTCCTCTCCTTCCTTTTCAGGTTTCTAGTAAGATGAAGATTCCAGAAGAATTAAATCTGTGACCACAAGAGATTTATGTCTACGCTATTGAAAGAAAGAAAAGCAATTACTTGGGGAAAATGAGAGAGAACAATGTTTTTAATGAATTTGCCCTATAGATATGAACACATATTTGAGGTTTAGTTCCAATCCACTCAGTAGACTAGATCCACAGAGCGCCCCACTCCAGCCTCTGCTGTTATTTTTTAAATTTTTAAATTTTTATTTATTTTTGAGAGAGGAGAGAGAAAGTGAGAGTGGGGGAGGGGCAGAGAGAGAGGGAAAAACAGAATCCGAAGCAGTCTCAGGCTCTGAGCTGTCGGCACAGAGCCCAACGCAGGGCTCGAACCCACAAGACATGAGATCATGACCTGAGTTGAAGCTGAACGCTCAACTGACTTAGTCACCCAGGCGCCCCTCTGCTGTTATTTTTAAATTTGCTATTGACTTGTTATGTGACACTGAGTTTCTCTTTCTTCTTCTTTTTTAAATGTTTATTTGTTTATTTTGAGAGAGAAAGAGAGAGCACACACACAAGTGGGGGGGGGCGAGAGAAAGGGAGAGAGAGAATTCCAAGCAGGCTGGAGCACGATGCGGGGCTCAAACTCACAAACTGTGAGATCATGACCTGAACCAAAATCATAAGTCAGACATTTAACCGACTGAACCACCTAGGTGCCCCGGTTTTTCTTTCTTCTTGCTCACTATAAAATAGGGATAATAATAATGAAAAACTATACAGATATATTTTTGAACCACTTAATGTTCCCTCGGATTAAAGCCTAACAACTCAGATAGTATATCTGAAGAAGTTTCTGTGATCTTGCCACAGCTTAGGACAAATGACAGAAGAGCTATAGAGGAGGGTGAGCCTGGCAGGCATGGATAGGAGCAGTTTGCTAAATTAGAGAGGAGTTGAGTTCTTAAAAAATGTACATGGAAAAAAAATGTACATGGACAGTGAGGGTTTTTTTTAAACCTACAGACAGAATGGGGTTCATTTTTATTTTTATTTTTTAAGTTTATTTATTTTGAGAGAGTGAGCATGCAAGTTGGGGAGGGGCAGAGTGAGAGGGGGCGAGAGAATCCCAAGCAGGCTCAGCGCTGCTCAGCGCTGCCAGTGTAGAGCTCAATGTGGGGCTGGAACTCACGAACCGTGAGATCATGACCTGAGCTGAAGTCAGACACTTGACCAACTGAGTCACCCAGGTGCCCCATGGGTTCATTTTTAATGGGAACATAATTTGATAATTCCTAGTAAAGCTGGAATTTCTGAAAAGCAATTTAAGAATAAACATACTTATACTGTAGTGTCAATCATAATCACCTACTGAGGCCAAAGTTTGCCCTTTAAAAGCTCAAGTATGTCTGAAAGTGGGCAAAGGCAGCCTTTGTATTCCAAGGGGCAACGTCACAAATTCACAGCTGCCAGCTATATGCACTGGATTAGCCACAGCTGGCCAGGGCTCAAAACTGATCAATAACATGTAGTAAACAACTATTTGGCAATAAGTGACTGGGTGCTGTCACATAGTTGAGACAGCTGAAATCGGCTGGCTTACCACTCATAATTCACACAGTAATTAAGTTCTGTCACACCAGAATTAGATAAGTGTTATGGTTATATTGGTCACAGGAAACAGGCAAGGGACAAGCAGGCCTTCAACAAAATGGTATTTTGTGGCTACAAAAAATTACTTTGGTTTGACTTTATCACAAATCATGCAGTGTAAAAGCATAGGGACTTTAATGAGGAAAAATGCTAAGGGGAACATCCAAAGGAAAACAAAAATGTCCAGATCCACTGAACCACAGCACACTCTGGAATCTATAAAATCACTTCTCCCTTAGCTGACAATCTGCCAATGAGCAGGGAGTGGGTACACTGTTTTCTAAGTTGTCTCTGTGTAGCTTTGGGTGCAGATAGCATCAGTATGTTCTTCATAGCAAACTAGTTCAGACGCGGAAGTCAGTGACTGCTTAATATTCTGGATGTTGTCAACTCTGGAGCCACAGAAAGCCTTTCACCAGAGGCAATGAAGTGGCTCAGCAGTATTTGCTCTTTGGGAAAGAAAAAAAAAAGAGAGCAAAAATTGAAAGCCTGAAGCTCTTGTTTGTTTGAAGAAGAGGCTTGTCAAGTTTACCTTCTGTAATCCCACCAAGTTCATTAAATGCCTTCATTTTTCTTAGGTGCAGATAGTTGAAGTGTTTAGAGACTTGATGTGAGCATATGTCTGGGCCCTACACGGTGTTTACAGCATAGCACCCTGCTGGTTTTTGGACCTTCTATTTGGTTGGATTCGAGGTAGGATGAAAACTTCACACACATTTCAAGAAGGCTATCTTATATCAGTGCTTTCAATTATGCCCCTTATAGGCATTTTCAGCAGAGGTTTTCGAAGTTCCAAGACAGAGGTCATAGTAAAAAAAAAGAAAGAAAGAAAAGAAAAGAAGCGCATTTATAATGTCTGCTGTTAATCCATTTTCTTTTTCACAGAATCTTACCCCTGTCACTGCGCGTTGTGTTAGGTAGCAGTGACCAAACAAAGAAAAGGCAGACTTTCTGGGGGAAAAGGTGCTAGACGAATTCTACCTGATTGCTGCAATCTGTATACAAATTTAGATATAAAACATTTTTACTGACCTTGACCCTCTGGGCTGTCTGACATACAAAATTGTAAGCAGTAAGTAACGTCAGGCATGCAGGAATTAGAATTTTCTCCTCTAGAATTTCAGTGATTTAAAAGACAATTGCCCTGTTCCGTAATTTGTTCATTAGAACAATAAACATTTTTTTAGAGCTTTTAATATCTGCAAAGTCTTATGATAGTTGCTGGGGGAGAGAAAAAGATCAATGCAACGTGGTCCCTCCATTAAGTATGCCAGTCTACTGGGGGTGAATTGTAGCAAGAAAAATTTTGTGGGCCTTCCCTTTGTTTTTGCCTATATGCATCTAAATTATTAGCAATACAAGCTTTAATTGAAAGCTTAGTCCAATCTTAATTGTCTACTAATGGGGAAGTGATATTAATTTTCTCTTAGACTTTTGTAAATAGCTTTCTAATTGATCTCCCTGATTTTTGTCTCTCCCCCCAAGATCATCCTTCATATTACTTACATATTATACTTATTAAAACATAGCTATGATTACGTCACTGAATATTCAATAAAATATTGAATATTGAATATTATTCTCACTGAATATTCAATAAAATATAAATTTCTAAACTTGGGAGGCTGGCCCCTCCACAATCTAGGTCCATCTGACCACTCGTTCCTTTATGCCTCCACCGTATCTGACACACGCCTATGTTATATATAGCGTCTTTTATACCCTGATGCATTTATTTACATACATACCAATCACCTCCATCAGAGAGACTGAGTTCCTTGAGAGGAGGAGCCACATATTTTTCTTCTTTGTAGCCCCAGCTCTTAGCCTGGCACATTACAGTACATTTGAAGAACAAGTAAATGGATGGCCAGAGCTGAAGGGCAGGTTGGCTGCCTGGTATGAATTTTTCCCATTGTTTTTGTGAAAGGATAATTTATGTGCAGGAACATTCACCCTTTTTAGTGTACAATCCTGTGGGTTTTGACAGCCATACAGTTGTGTAGCCTAGACTACCACCATCAGGACATAGGACAGTTCCATCACACCCCAAATTCCCTTGTGTTATGCCTTTATAGTCAAACCCTGCCCCCCACCCTTACCCTAGCAACCCCTAGTCTGTTTTCTGTCCCTATGGTTTCGCTTTTTCCAGAATGTCAGATAAATGGAATCATTCAGCATGTAGCTTTTTGTGTCTAACTTCCTTCACTTAGCAAAATGCATTTCAGATTTGTCCGTGTTACTGCATTGGCATGGCATTTAAACAAAAGGGTTGTCAGAGAGATGGGTGCTGTGAGGGGGTACAAAGTCCCGTGTGAGTACAAAGGGAGGGATGTTTGCTTCTGACTCAAGGAATTAGAGGAGATTTCATGGAGAAAGTAACATCTGAGCAGGGCCTTAAGGGATAGGTGGGGTTTTTATAGGTTCAAATGGTGAGGGAAGAGATTTCAGTAATGCATATAGCAGGGACAAAAGCTCAGAGTCAGGATAGATCAGAATGGATTTAGAAAACATTGTTTCAGGGGCGCCTGGGTGGCTCAGTCGGTTAAGCGTCTAACTTCGGCTCAGGTCATGATCTCATGGCTCATGGGCTCAAGCCTGCGTCGGGCTCTGTGCTGACAGCTCAGAGCCTGGAGCCTGCTTCAGATTCTCCCTCTCTCTCCGACCCTCCCCTGTTCACGCTCTCTCGCTCGTTCTCTCTCTCTCTCAGAAATAAATAAAAAACATTAAAAAATTAAAAAAAAAAAAGAAAACGTTGTTTCAGGTGGATTAGAGCACAAGAGTGGGAAAGAGGGCAGAAAATGTAGGTTAGGGCTTTATTGACCTTGAATACGTATTTAGGAATTTGGTCTTGATTTTATTAGGCAGTGGTCAGTCGTTGCAGCTTTTTGATTCAAACTCTTCTTTTAAGAGAGTAATAGTTCTGCCGACAGGTAATTATGCTGCTCCACCAGAGCTGAAGTAGACTGGACTCTGTCAGGGTGAGGATACAACTGTGACTCTTAGAACAGGGCAACAATCGGCATCCAAATATATCAAAAGCATACCAAAAATATAAAATATCCGCTCTACCGGTACTTGCTGGAAAACGTATTCATGAAATGACTGAATCTAACACGTACAAAAAGCTCTCTTATCTTTCCATTCATTTGTATTCTCTCAATTCTCTCTGTAGTCAAGGTATCAAAAAGCTGGGATCTCATGTTCCTAGTTCTCCACAGAAACAGCTTCACAGGGGTAAGAATTACTGTTAGGGCTTCTATCTTAGCAGATCGCCAATAACCAATTCCCAACTTAGCAGCATTAGTTTCTTTTGTAAAACCATATTAGCCACCAATATTACTCAAATTTCTACATAAAAAGAACCCCTTCCTATTTTGGATACTTTTTCTCTGAGCCAAGAACAGACATCTGACCAAAGAGAATATGGCAAGTAAATGCATTGAAGAGACGTTCAACATCATTAGTCATTAGGGAAATGGAAATTAAAACCACATGTGATATTGTGGTGTGCCTACCAGAATGGCTTAAGAAAAAGTGGTGACACCAAAGGTGACGATGAGGATGTGGAGAAACTGGCTCACATATACACATACGTTGTTGATGGGTACAGCCAGTCTGGAAAACAATCTGGCAGTTTCTCATAAAACTAAACATGCAACTACCACGTGAGTCAGCAATATCAGTCATGAGTCTTGACCTCAGATAAATGAAAAATTATGTTCACTAAAACCTGAATACAAATGTTCGTAGCAGCTTCATTCATAATTGCCCCAAACTGGAAACAACCCAGGTGTTCTTCAATACACAAATGGTTAAGCTGTGGTACATCCATACCACAGACTACTGCTCACTAATAAAAAGGAATCAACTATGACTATATGGAACAATCTGGATGAATCTCCAGAGAATTATGCTGAGTTAAAAAAAAAAAAAGCCAATCCCAAAGGGCTACATACAGTATGATTCCATTTATATAACGTTTTGGGGATGAAAAAATTATAATAATGGAGAACAGATTAGTGGTTGCCCACTGTTAAAGACAGGGTATGGGATAGAGGTGCGTGCGGCTCTAAAAGGGCAACATGAGGGAGCTTGTAGTGATACAATTGATCTGAATCTTGACTGTGGCCATGGCACATGAATCCACACATGTGATAAAGGTCGCATAGCACATGCAAATGAGTGCATTAAAACTAATAAAATCCAAATAGGATGAGTAGATTGTATCAAGGTCAATTTATTTATTATTTATTTATTTTATTGTATTTTTATTTTTTAAATTTAAATCCAAGTTAGTTAACATATAATATAATAATGATTTCAGGAGTAGAATTTAGTGATTCACCACTTACATGTAACACTCAGTGCTCATCCCAGCAAGTGCCCTCCTTAATGCCCATCACCCAAGTAGCCCATCCCCCCACCCAATACCTCTCCAGCAACCCTCAGTTTCTTTGTATTTAAGAGTTTCTTATGGTTTGCCTCCCTCTTTGTTTTTATCTTCTTTTTCTTTCCCTTCCCTTATGTTCATCTGTTGTGTTTCTTAAATTCCAAATATGAGTGAACTCATATGATGTTTATCTTTCTCTGACTGACTTATTTCGCTTAGCATAATACACTTGCAAATGGCAAGATTTCATTTCTTTTTCATTTCCAGGTAATATTCTATTATGTGTATATACCACATCTTCTTTATCCATTTGATAGTCAATGGACACTTGAGCTCTTTCCATAATTTGGCTTTAATGTCAATTTCCTCGTTGTTATGTTGTACTATAGTTATTTAAGGTAATACTATTGGGGGAAACTGGGTGAACGGTATATGATATCTCTACTCTTTTTTGATATCTCTACTTTTTAAAACTGCGTGTGACTTCACAATTTTATTAAAATAAAAAGTTTTTTAAAGGGAGGAATAGTGTTGGTTGTAGAAATGTATAATATGTCACTTTAATTAAACTTAGGAAACTTTTTGTTTTTGGCAAGGAATTCGGATTTTTACTTATGACATTTTAAAAAAAACCCCAACAGTAAAATTCGCCATGTTTCTAGTTTCAACTATGTTGTCAGGAAATACAGAGCCCAAACAGGAGCAACTACTTCTGCTATAGTGGTTCTAAACCTTTTTTGGAGTCAGAGCTACTTCTGAAAATTTGATGAAACCTATGTACAGAATAAATGAACACACAATTTTGTGCCCAATTTCAAGGGGTTTTATGCACCTCATGAAGCTTATCCAATGACCCCATGTTAATGTTAATATACTACTATACTGTTCTGTATGGTCACCAGTAGCCTCATATGGCTATTTAAAATTAAATAAAATTTAAAAATTCAGTTCTTTAGGCACATTAGCCACCTTTCAAGCACTCAATGGCCACAGGTGGCTTGTGGCTATGTATTAGACGGTAAAGAGATAGAGCGGAATGAACGTTCTATTGAACAGAATTGCTCTGGAACATTTAGGACAAGATTTACTTTATTTTTGATTTTTATTTTTTAAAACATTTATTTATTTTGAGAGAAAGCAAGGGTGGATTAGGGACAGAGAGAGCGAGTGAGATAAAGAGTCCCAAGTAGGCTCCACTCTGCCAGCGCAGAGCCGGACACAGGCCTTGATCTCAGAAACCATGAGATCATGACCTGAGCCAATATCAAGAGGCGGTCGCCTAACCGACTGAGTCACCCAGGCACCCCTCCTTTCTTTTTCTTTTTTTTTTTTTAATGTTTTATTTATTTCTGAGAGAGAGAGAGAGAGACAGACAGACAGACAGACAGACAGCGTGAGCAGAGGAGGGTCAGAGAGAGAGGGAGACACAGAATCTGAAACAGGCTCCAGGCTCTGAGCTAGCTGTCAGCACAGAGCCCAAGGTGGGGCTTGAACCCACGAACGGAGAGATCATGACCTGAGCCGAGGTCGGACGCTTAACCAACTGAGCCACCCAGGTGCCCCATCCTACTTTTTTTTTTTAAAAATCAGCTTCGTGTACTTATAACATAACTTCAATAATACTTCATCTGTATAAAGACCCTGTGCACCCCACCTGTGCACCACCAAGGTCCCCCAACCTAAGAACCTTTTCTTTAGATGGATTCTATTTTATTTGTAATTGTTTTACTTTGTATTGGGTTTAATCAAGGGACTAATTTAAATCCTCTTTGAATTAGGTAGGCTATAGACCGAAATTATTATCATTTCAATGATTATATACAATAGCAGAAGAAGACAGGGCTGACATTTGCAAGTAAGGAGCACTGTTTCAAGTGCATGAAGTACTTTTGGAGGAGAATATAGATACAGATGAATAGATATTAAGAGATAGCCAAGAGAGGGGGCCTGGGTGGCTTAGTCGGTTAAGCGTCCGACTTTCGCTTGGGTCATGATCTTGCGGTTCGTGGGTTCGAGCCCCGCGTTGGGCTCTGTGCTGACTGCCAGCTTGGAGCCTGGAGCCTATTTCAGAGTCTGTGTCTCCCTCTCTCTCTGACCCTCCCCTGCTCACGCTGTCTCTCTTTCTCTCCTAGAAATAAATAAAAATATTTAAAACGAGAGATAGCCAAGAGATGGGCTCATCTACATAATACCAAAACAGTTGGTTAAAAGTGGAACACTCAGTTGCTTTGTTCAACTGGTATCATTGATTTTTTAGTGTCACGTAAACATATATGATACTGTGGCAAAGGGTTATTAAAATAGAAATAGGGATGTGTTATATGTAAACCAACTTGACAATAAACTATTTAAGGAAGAAAAAAATAAAATAGAAATAGAGAACAAGATTTTAAATGCTGTGATGGGAAAATAAATAGCTGAGTTGAGTAACAGTTTGGATGTGTAGGCAGAAAAATGTGGAGAAAAGGTGTAGAAAATGTAAGGGAATTTGTGTCTTGCAATAAGTAGCTTTCTGGTTCACTGTAATTTGTCAAGTATTTAGGAATGGAAGGCATTTGTGCTTCAAGTGGTAGGCATTTACCAAAGCTCTGGTGATCTTTCTCTTATTAGAAGAATTATGTTCTTAAAATGTAAACAACATCCTTCTTGGTTTTCTCCTTCAAATGTTGAAATCATTGAAACATTTTCAAAAGTTATTTATTCATTTATTTTGAGAAAGAGCATGCACACAAGTGGGTGAAGGGACAGAGAGAGAGAGAGAACCCCAAGTAAACTCCACACTGTCAGCGGGGAGCCCAACACAGGGCTCAATCCCATGACTGTGAGATCATGACCGGAGCCGAAACCAAGAGTCTGACACTTAACTGACTGAGCCACCCAGGGGCCCCTTGTTACTTTTTTGAATTGAACTTCATTTTCCACCTAAAGCTAGGTACGCACTAGGATTATTACACTGAAGGTATAGTTTTCTCAGGGTTATTGTCTATTCGTCCCCTATGAGAGAGTTGAGTTAGATCTCAGTTATAGGTACTAGTAGATGGGAAGTGGTGTTGTAAATGATACAAAACAGTAGACAATCAAAAGACACCTGGCGTTGGCTTTGAAATGCATTCTTCAGTACATTTTCATTTTATGTTTTACCCAGGCATTCCCTCCAGATCATAAGAGGTGATTCTGAAGTGGCACAACTGATCAAAGACAGTTAGCCTCTGATTTCAACATTGCCAGTGGACTTGCTGCATGTACATAATTAAATTAATGGCATAGCTTAGCATATTTATATTCTGCATATCACCTTACTCCCAAGAGCATGTAACCAACCATCAAAGAGAATCTATAGACTCATGGGTCTTATTCATTCCAGGAATTTATTTGCATCTTCAAGGTGCTTGGTTTCAAAGTAATCAATTAGATTGACTTTTGTTTTATTCAAATCTATTTGGCTGACCTTGACTAACTGAGTATCTTGGTGTTTTCTTAATTGAAAGAGTTGCCATATGGTGTCAGAAGACATTGGCAATTTTGATTCAGATGCCAATATAGCATGTTACTGTTTAAATATTCTTAAGTACCAAGGTGTTTGAATTAGCCGTAAAAATGCTCAACGTGCCCTCTGCTGGGCCTTTCTAAGGTTGGAACAGAAAAATGCTGTGTCATCTGGTTATACAGGGGGTTGAGTAAAGGAATTCTTCTGTAACCATCAGATGCAACGAATAAACCATAAATACCAACTCACAAGTCTTTCTGGAATGGATAAGGCTGGCTCACTTAGTTTCAAAAGGAAGATTTTTAAGTGCCATCTAGATGCCAAGAAACTAAAATTTTGTGATGTGCCTAGGAACTCCCCTGTGTTTTATGAAATAAAGTAATTTTATCATCAGATCATCTCTCCATAAATATATAAACCAACTAAATAATTCTACCATTATTACACTATTATATAATTATTACATTATTATGTAAACCAACTCAATAATTCTTCCACCAGAGGACATCTGTGAAGAGGTGAATTTTAATTGAAGATTTTTGCAAGGCTTGCAAAGAGGCACTTCCATCCACTGCCCCCATCCCTGCAGTTTTATCTGAGGCCCAATCTTACAAGTCAGTACATATTCCTCTAAATTAAGTGGATGTTTTGCTTATGGAGAAGATTGAGGAATTAGATTCAGTGTTTTCTTTAGCAAAAGATATTTATACATTTTTCTTGGATAAAAGTATGTTTTAACATCCTGTGTGATAAAGTAACAAATATCCAGCAAGTATCTTCCAGACAACTACCTTCGCAGTCAGTAGGGTGGTATGCAATTCAGTTGTATAAATTGTACACATTGCCTCATTTTAGTTGACCACATATTCCTGCTTACAGCTTCAAAAGAAGCAAATCATGAAACTACAGGGAATCTAGGGAGACTATTGTTTCTATTCTCCCCAGCGCCAACTGGCACTCAAAAAATAGAACTGACCAGAATATAGCTGGCTATTTTCTTTATGAATTTATCCCTAAGGCACAAAGATCAGCTTCTCATACCCCTGGGAATCAAAAAGATTTTCATTCTATCAAACTGAAAATTCTTTTTTTTCTTTTTTTTTTTAATGTTTTATTTATTTTTAGGAGAGAGAGAGAGACAGCGTGAGCAGGGGAGGGTCAGAGAGAGAGGGAGTCACAGGTTGAAACAGGCTCCAGGCTCTGAGCTGGCAGTCAGCACAGAGCCCGACGCGGGGCTCGAACCCACGAACTGCGAGATCATGACCCAAGCGAAAGTCGGACGCTTAACCGACTAAGCCACCCAGGCGCCCCTCAAACTGAAAATTCTTGTGGACTGTTTCAGTCGCTGTTAAATCATTGTTCTCTGAGTTTTCTAAAACATCGTTTCCAATTGCTTACACCATTATTAAATAATAACAGGTGCAAAATTAATGCTTGGAGCACTAAGTGAAATTTGCCTTTTGGTGCTTTTCTTTTGTTATGGATGTTAGTGGTGTGTCAAAGGCAAGGGTAACACTGACTCAAGGACAGAAACACAAATGTATTTAAAGGAATTGGGATTATGGATTTTTTCATATTTCAATAGAATGTCGTAGCTTTACTGTTTAGCTTCTCAGAAATCAGAATACAATCTCTGCAATAATTAAGGGTAAGAGTTTTTATCTGTCTGTTTTTGCCACTTTGTTTGGCAGAAGGCAAAGAAAACTCGAATTACCCTTGTACTCTGAGAAATAGTTTCTTTGTCTAAAGTGTAAATAGGGTACGTGAGTTCAGAAGCCATTAGATTGACTCTCTCCATGATCTTAGATGCTACTGTAAAGAAACGGAAAGTATCCCCATGAGAAGCTATACCATAAAATGTCCCCAATGAATGCCAAAAAACCCAGAAACCACCATAACTTCATGTTTTTAAAATGTAATTACAGGGGTGCCTGGGTGGCTCAGTCGGTTAAGGAGCCGACTTCGGCTCAGGTCATGGTCTTGCAGTTGAGTTTGAGTCCCATGTCAGGCCTTGTGCTGACAGCTCAGAGCCTGGAGCCTGCTTCCAATTCTGTGTCTCCCTCTCCCTCTGCCCTTCCCCAGCTCACACTCTGTCTCTCAAAATTAAATACATGTCAAAATATTAAAAACAAACAAATAAAATGTAATTACAGTTTAAGGGCACAAGCCATTAAATGGAAGCCTAAAGTACCAGGTTTGTAATGTATGACTGCTGGAAGGAGACACATTTTGTCATTATTTATCACCTCACTAACATTTTAAGTCTTCATAGAGCGAGGATTAATGGGCTGTGGACAAGTATTTCTTTAGAGAAGTATTGATAGTATATCCAATAAACAGTTTTCACAAAAAAACAATGTGGATATTCTTTTAGATTTAACTTTTTTTTCATTGCTAGAAGTATAGTCCAAGCATACAGAGTAAAGACAGTAGAACTCTACTTTCATTATGAAATTATTTTGCAAATAGAGTAAAGCCTTACTAAATCAGACTTGCTTGAAGGTGGCAAATTCTAGGACTGGAATTATAGAATATAGAAAGATTTTGTTACTTTGCAGGAAGGCTAGGACTCCTTCTATGATGAAAGGAAATTCATGGTATATGGAAGTTCTGCACTGGGAACAGTTACCTTGAATGAGAAAACCAATTTTTCTAGTGCCTTAGGAAATATTCATTTACATAAAAGCAATTGGACTATTAATTAAAATCATTTACATTGTTCTTTGAAGTAGAGTTCTAGATTTCATTAGCGTAGATTACATTACTGAATATGTCAAAAAAGCTATTTTAAAAAACACCCTTCCATACTTCATTGATTTCCTGTCAGATAGGCCTTCCTCTTAAAGTTTTAACAAAATACAAAATGCAGCTTTATTATTTTCAAGTGATACAACAGCACAAATGAATTGCTACTAAAATCATGCCAAAGAGAAGCACTTCTGGATTTCCTTTAATGAAGGCAAAGATTGTTTGCAGGAAAAGAGTTGCTTTTATGTACTGCTGAAAAAGAGTTTCTATTCTCAGAAGGCACTTAATCGTCTCCCCACTCCTTTAAGTTCCAACCCCAGATTTTTAACTTAGATTAAACACTGGTGAGAATTAATGAGGTTTCTATTATACTCTTCCCAGATTCACACAGTATGATGCAGATCACTACATCTACAATAGCTTTATACAAATAAGTGAAAGAGTAATGTTAATTCCACAGTATTGTGCAGTGACACAAGGCCTGAACTAGAATCTGGTTCCTTCACTCCATGACCCTGTGTGGGTATAAGCTCTCTGTGTAGGTGTGTGAATCACTGGTGGTAATCTAGGCAGTTCCTATTGCCAGAGCTTTATATAGAAACAGCCTAACAAAGAAGTCATGTCCCTGACTGCCAGCTGAGGGTGAGACACCAAATAGCTTCAGGGAGAGCCAGTAGAGAGAAAAAGAACACTGTTAATAGCCAGCAAGGCTGTCATTAAGCTGAAAAGCCCCAATATTTCTGGCGTTACCACACTCCATTGGCTATACATAGAATTATGAAGTGGGAAATATATATTTGAAAGGGCATATACTCCCCTCTCTGGCTTCATCCATTCATCAGTGAGAGCCTAGGGTTCATCACTGTGCTAAGTGTTGTGTGTACTCAGATGAATGAAAAAGCTCCCTGGATCTCCAGCGGTCTAGTACTGCATCCAGGTCACACCTTAGCCTAACTGATATTTTGCGCTCAAGTCACTATCAGTGATGTAGTCGCTACTGTGGTATCAGTCGTTAAGCTTGAGATGTTACCTTGCCCAGGAGCATGTTCCTTTTAAACAGGGGCTCAAAAACCCTGTAGCTTTTAAACTCCAAAGGAATGCTGCTTTAATGATGGATGGAATTTCAGATATCATAGGGAGGAGGATATTGTTGGGTAGGGGAATTCCTGGGACCCAACAAGTCACATCACACAGGTGACTGGCTCCCAAATTCTCTCCAAGGCTCAAAAAGCAAAGGCAATGACCCCTCCCCATCAATGGGAAAAAAAAAAAAAAGATTGTAGTGGTAAGAAACATTGAAATTCAACTTTGCCATGAAAAAAAAAAAAGCCAAAAGTCAGTACCACTGATTGAGAATTGGATGGATGATATCAAGTAAATAGAAGGCAATTTCATGTAGTGAAGCGTTTAATCCCATAGCAAGCCTAAATTAAACCTGTATTTAGTCCTATATTGTTCAAGAGGGCACAACTAGGAACAATGTGTGAAAGATAGAAGGAGGTACATTTTGGTGTAGTTTGAAAAGCTTAAGTTCCTGAAAACTTAAGCTGTCCAGCTATGAACTGAACAGCCCTTGCGAGACGAAATCTTGTTCCTGAAAGTGCTCAAGTTGTGAACGGATGGCTACCAGACAGAACTGTAGGTGAAGGGGTTCATGATGTACATGGAAGATTTATACTCTTTTATGTTTAGCCTCTGACTCTATTATTATATGATAATTGGGAACCCAGGAAAGACACAAATAATACATAAGAATACATACAAAAAGGTAAAGAGCAAATTACCATGACCCATGTAAGTGTTGGAAAGGTGCCAAATAAAGGAGAGATCAGGGCAAACTGTTGGTCAAGAGAGGCTTCTAATAGGACGTAATCCAAGATTTTAAAGTGAGAAAGAGACATGGACGGGCAAAGAAGAAGAGGTAGAATAAACTAAGAAGGGAGATGACTTCGTCAGTGTCATCCTACTAGTACTTTTTTTTTTTTTTGAGAGTCTACTGGAGAATAGGCACCATGCCAAGTGCTCTTTTTTTTTTTTTTTTTTTTTTTACGTGTGTTACTTCATTTAATCCTTACGATCACCCTGTAAAGTAGTACTATTGTATCCCCATTTTACCGATGGGGTGACTGAGCAGAGAAGACTGGAATACAGAGAAGTTAAATAAATTGCCCAAGATCCCACAGCTAGAAAACAGGAGATGTGATATTCAAACCCAAGTCCATCTCCCTACAAAACCCATGCCCTTAGTCACTACTACATTCCACTGCTTTTCATGTAACCCACGCTCTCAGAGACGGAACTACGAAATGTGAAACGTGGCGGGGCAGGACAAATAGCCCTTAATAAATATTTGTTGACTAAACCCTTGACTTTTAAATTAGAAAAAAGAAAACATTTTTATGTCTTCTTTTATTCCTATGTTAGAAAACACAATTGGCAGGCTGAGTTTGCCCCCCTAAGAGATTACCGCTGCAGAACTTCCCTTGGCCCAGGCTTTGGCTATGTAAACAAAACAAATAGCTCCCCAGGGCTTTATGCCCTAGCGTTTAACCTCAGGTATCCTGTAGTAATACGCATCACGTTAGAGACCTAGTATCTCTCTTCAGGACTTCTTTAGGGGTCTCTTGTTGAGCCAAAAGGGGGCAGTTTTCGGGGGAGGAAGGGTGTTTCCTTTGTGAAATGGTCAGAGAAACTGCACATCTTTCTTTAGCCAAAACGAACTTACCCCTTTCTCCATCTGAGTTCTGTTCCAAAAATTCTGCACAAAGCCCTTTGGTAAATATGGCCTTTTTGTGTATCCTGGCTTTTTGACAAGGCTATTTTTTTTTTTTAACAAGCATTTGCCTCTGTGTTTGGAATGGTACTAAATGTCTCAGAATTAACCGCTGTGGCCTCCGACTGCAGCGACTCTTACCATGTGTAAGTTACTGAGCATTTCGATGCTAGTTATGTCCTGTATGAAGCTAATAGAAACAAACGGTGCAAAACTTATTTTGAAAAATGGTTATTTGGTCCATTCAGACGTTTTTAGAGCTAAAATATCATCAAACATCCTATTAGACTGATTATACGCTCCTCCTCTTCTTCCTTCTTCTCCCCCTCCGCTGAATTGACTGCTTTGAGGAAAAGAACTCAATTTGCATTTCCATTTAAAAGCTAAAAATATACACACGCAAATGTAGATTGGATTTAATTCAATTCTGGAATGCGGGGCATCCAGGCATTTAATGATTGCAATTTTGACATCCTAAGGCCTTTACTAGGTTTCTGCCAGTTTTTACTAAAATCCTCATCTCTTCAACGCAGAGATGGGTAATTAGTATTAGTCATAAGAAACAGATCATTTACCGGGACATTTTATTTATTAAAATGGCCTAAAAGAATTTTGTCGTGTTCTCATTCTTTATAATGATTTCATATTCTCATGCAACATCCTCCAGATACTCAGGTAACACTTAACCCAAGCCTCAACTTGCACCTAATTTAAAACTTTAAGGCAGTTCCATTTGGAACTTTACTGCCGGTTAGTTCTACATTCAGGTCATTCAGCGCCTATTACTTTCCACTGTATTACCCCTCGCTGCCCAAACATTAATGGGCCCCTCCTTCATCCGTGTAGTCTGCAATTGTAGCACTAGGAGCCTTCTGGTCTAAATTCTTTCATATTTCTATCTCTACCGTATTCAGCTCTGCCCTTCTCAGATCCTCCAACGGTGCCTGCTTTCTTGCGAATAATGCTCTTACATTTTGTGTACACTGCCAGCCTTCTATACTGACCAACCAAGTGCTCTACTTGTCTCGTATCACTTGATTCCAGAATTTAGTTTGAAACCTTTACACTAATGCCCCCTGGTCTCCCATTCATGCCATCCTTAGTTATTACCCCACATGGAAGCTAATTTGGTTCATATTCACTTCTGTTGTCTCCCCCTCTATGCCTCATTCTTCTTCCACTGTTCTCCTCCCAGAAGTTTCCACTGTGTCTTCGAGATCTCTGGTTACCTGACACATGCGTAACAGGTAAGATTGTCTCATTCCTCCTCACTGAGGGTTATACTAAGGCTTCTGACATTTCTCTTCATCCATCTGAACCCTGAAGATACCACTCCTCCTTCAGCTACTTTCAGTAGAGGCAGCGCATCCTTCTGCACCCTACATATTTCAGGGCTACAGGTGTTTTTCTCACTCCCACATGGCTTCCAGACCACTTTCCCTCCACCTTCATAAACAAAACCCGTTTCCTGGAGATTTTGTGGTAGTCAAGAGACTCATGGCACTTGGTTTCACCACCCTCTCTTTCTTCCCTACCTGTTTAGTCATGGACCAACATCCCAGTCCTTCTCCCACATATATGAAAACTGTCATTTGAATCACAGTCGTCCCCTCCACCCTATGTCCTTCCACCACAAAACACTCTGGCCTCATTGTGATCCAACTTCAGGTAACTTTGCCACCTTAGTCACCCCACTGCAATGGCCATAGTCTGGACATTATTGTCATCCTGATCTGCTCGACTTCTGAAATGCTAACAGAAATACCCCCACTTTCTGTTGGCCTACCCTGTTTCTCTCCCTTTCATTATGCCCACTGCTGATCTCTGACTTGTCTGCTAACATCTTCTGTAACTTTAACATCCATGCTGATGACCCTCCCAGCACCCTGGCCTCATAATTTCTTAATCTCTTCAGCTCCAGTAACTTTTACACTTCTATTACAGTGTCATATTCTGCCTTCTACTAGTTACATAAATATCAGTTCCCCCTGCTACATTTTCCTCCTTGAGGCAATGATCGTGTTTTTGTGCCATTTTTGTACAGTGCCTTGCATAGTATATTCTCACTAGAAAGGATGAGATCACACACCCCAGAGTTAGAATATTAGGGTTCAAACCCTAGTTTTGCAACCTATGAGCTGTATGACCAGGGGGAAGTTAGCTGACCTCTCTATGCCTCTGTTTCCTTATGTATAAAATGGAGATACTAGTACTATGTGTCTTATGGAGTTGTGGAGATGATTACACTTAGAAGAATGCTTGGCACATGGTGAATAAAATACTATTAAAAATTGCCTTCGTAAAGGGCAAGGGAAACATATTTTAATAGGAATTAGGTACAATATTGAAAGAAAAGAGACCTCCAGTTATTAGGACTAATGATACTGAGAGGCAGTCATTTAAAATAGAAATTGAGGGGCACCTGGGTGGCTTAGTCGGTTAAGCGGCCGACTTTCGCTTAGGTCATGATCTCGCGGTTCGCGGGTTCGAGCCCCGCGTCGGGTTTTGTGCTGCCTGCCAGCTCAGAGCCTGGAGCCTGTTTCAGAGTCTGTCACTCCCTCTCTCTCTGACCCTCCCCTGCTCACGCTGTCTCTCTCTCTCTCTCCTAGAAATAAATAAAAAAATATATTAAAATAGAAATTGAAAGCAAATGAATTATTAAGCAAATTTTCATTTCTATTTGTGCTTTCCACTGAGGAGATGCCAATGTATTTATTGAGTTTTGCCAGAGACTAGTTTATTTGACCACGTGGTGTCCCTATCATTGCATGGCGAAGTCATTAGAAGGTCACACTGAGAATATATATTATTAAAATTTTGGATTAACTAACATTATTAGAATGTTAAACACTTGTGTGATCATGGAAGGTTCTGAGTATAGATGGAATAGGTTGTTGCTTACATGATGTGATAAGGGATAGTCTAACATACCATTTCCTCAAATTTACTGTTGAGGGGTTCTGTCAAAAGTCTTGTTATCATCACCAGCTGGAAATCAGGTTTCTTCACTCAAGTCATGTTGTTTCCAGGTGCAGCAAGTAAAGTTCCCACCTGGATACTCTATCAAAGTGGTTCCTGCATATCTAACAATTCCCTGAATGAGTAGGGCATAGGACTTGTGAGTTTAGATGGAAATAGATAGAATTGACTTACGTGAAGTCCTTGCAGCCTCGGGAAGGTAGGCTTGAGTAAAGGAAGAAGGGTAGCTGGGGTAAGAGGACTTAGGAACCAAGGAGAGCTGAAAACAGAGGGGGAGAGTATTTAAGAGGAACTAGCCTATTTGTACAATCCCACTCAGGCATTTCTCTGTATTCACACACAGACACACACACGCATGTGTACATGCTTTCCTAATAGTTATCAGCAATTTGGGGGGGACATCCGTGTCCTTGCAGCAAATCATAATATAATAAATAAACATGAAGTTTTTGGAGGAAAAGGCCAAGATTAAGCAAAGAAAAATTTATTCATGTTAATGAATAAAAAGCACGTGTTTAAACTCTTACAAAATATTTATTGATTTTAAAATGGAGGAAAGGGAGATAAGATGTACATTAAAGAGATCTGGGGCACCTGGGTGGCTCAGTCGGTTAAGCCTCCAGCTCTTAATTTTGGCTCAGGTCATTTTCTCATGGTTCATGAGTTCGAGCTCCAAGATGAGCTCTGAGCTGACATCATGGAGTCTGCTTGGGATTCTCTCTTTCCCTCTCTCTCAACCCCTCCCTCATTTGTGTTCTCTGTCTCTCTCTCTCTCTCTCTCTCTCAATAAATAAATAAACATTAAAAAAAGAGCTTATAGTGAAGGTACTCATTTTGTTTTTTCTAGAAACCAGTGTCTTTGCTATATCTTTGACTACCTTATAAAAAGATAAACTCTTATGGTTATGTATGTATGTGCTTCTATGGAGTCAGTGGAAGGAAGAAAGAAAGAGAGAGATAGAGGCTCTTGGGAATATATGGGAGAGAGGTACTAAAATCCTGTTATTGTAAGCTGGGTTATATGAAGCCTTGTGACGTTTGCAGTTTCATGAATTCCAAACATAGCTGAGGTATTTTTCAGACATGATGTTATGTATTTGTTAGTACAGGTCATGATCATACCAATTTTTATTTTTTTATTACTTTTTAAACTTTTTTATTATGGTTATTTATTTTGAAAGAGAGAGACAGAGTGCGAGCGGTGGAGAGGCAGAGAGAGATGGAGACACCGAATCCGAAGCAGACTCCAGGCCCTGAGCTGTCAACACATAGCCCGATGCAGGGCTTGAACCCACTAGCCACAAGACAGTGACCTAAGCCGAGGCAGGACGCTCAACTGACTGAGCCACCCAGACGCCCTATGATCATACCAATTTTTAATATAACTGTTGTCATTCTTTATTTAACTTCTGGTACAATGTGAATGTCAAATATTGTGTTAATAAACCTGTCTCTCTTTTTGCCCATTTTTTCCTATTTTATATGTGTTCCTACATTTATTCTTCGTTAATGTTCACTTTATCTTTAATAAACAAATTTTCTAATTTGTCAAGAATGCTTCTAAATTTTGTTTGTGTTTACAACTTGACACTCAACTTGGAGTCCGTATGTAAAAGTAATGAAAATGTTTTTAATACTTTTATCCAGGGAGCTAATAAAATTATATCTGCAAAAAAAGAAAAAAAGAAAAACAAAACTTGCTTTTATCTATTGTTTCAGTGTATTATGTTATTATTTCCTCTGAGCTGACAATAAACTACTGGATTTCCCTTTGGGTCATATTCTACAATAGCAAATATATCTGATCTATATCTACATTGATCTACACATATATGTATCAATATACATATCCATTTCTAGTCTAGCCTGCCAATAAGAATAACAAGATTCAAAAGGCTTATTGAAGTCCTAAAACTTGATAAAGAGTATCTCCCAGAAACTTCTATCAAGTAACATACTTAATAGTGGAGCAATGGGAACATTTTTTAGTAAAGTCAAGATCAAGTCAAGGATGTGTACAATGATCACTACTAGAGCCCTAGATAATGGAATAAGACCACTGGAAATGATTAAAAGATAATATAAAAGATGAGGCAAAACTTTGTGAAGAAAATTATCATTTATCTTGAAAATGAAGGAGAATCAATGGTGAAACTATTACAATTAATAGGAGTTCGACAAGGCCAGATGCAAGATCAATATCAATAATGATGCAAGATCAATATCAATAGTTTCTTTGGGTATCAGCAATAATTATGTTCATCAAAGTAGGAGGGCAGAGTTAAAAAAAAACCCAAATGTTCATTAATAGGGGAGTGGTTAAATAAATTATGTGTGTGTACTCACTAAAAAATATTATGCAGTGCTTAAAAGAATTAATTAGATCTAAATGTACACATACTGACATGGAAATAGCCCCAACCCCTATGGATGAGTAACAAAAGCAAGCTGCAGAATAACTTTATTAATGTTAAAAATAAAACACAAGTTGCCTATATTTTCTATACATTATATATATGTGAAAATCAATAGAAAAAGCCTGAAAGGTTACCTAGTGGATGAATAGCAGTGACATTTTGTTAGGAGAGGACTGAAATTGGGGGTGGAAGTCAAGGGGGGACTTTAATCCCTAGGGGCTTGTTTGTTTGTTTATAGATTGAGCAGGGAGAGCAGCAGAGGGAGAGAGAAAGAATCCCAAGCAGGGTCCACACTTGTGTGGAGCCCGATGTAGGGCTTAGTCCCACGACCCTGGGATCACAACCTGAGCCGAAATCAAGAGTCAGACATTCAACCAACTGAGCCATCTAGGCACCCATCTAGTGTTTTTTTTTTTTGGGGGGGTCTATTTTTTGAAGTTCATTTATTTATTTTGAGAGAGAGAGAGAGAGAGAGAGAGAGAGAGAGAGCATGAGCAGGGGAGGGGCATAGAGACAGAATCCTAAACAGGCTCTGCACTGCCAGCACGGAGCCACACACGGAGCTTGAACTCACTAACCTTGTGATCATAACATGAGCCAAAATCAGGCGTCCTGTGCCTAACTGACTGAGCCACCCAGGTGCCATGCTAGTGTGGTTTTTTTTTTTGTTGTTGTTTTGTTTTGTTTTTTGGAGAAAGTATTACTTGTACAGGTAAATATGAAGGCAGTTTTAAAATGCAATAGTTTAGTGAATTCACCTAATAAATGTCAGTTAAATTTGTCCATCTTTTCTTATGTAAAAGGGAATTGCTTCCCAATTTCCTAAACTTTGACTCATTCAACAACTAGTGAAGACCATGAGCTATTCTCAGTACAGTGGATACTATGGTAAGCATGACAGACACGGTTTCTGACTTCCTGGAACTTACAGTCAAGTGGGAGAGGCAGATAATAAACAAATAACAAAATAATTACATGTTATAATACATTTAAAGAGAAGTGAGCAGTGGAGTTTGATGGGAAATAATATGGTTGAGGGAGAGCTCCCAGAAGAAGAGACATTTAGATCACTATTAGGTCACAAAACAAGCCTCAACAAATTCAAGACTGAAGTCCTACCATGCATCTTTTCTGACCACAAAACTATGAGACTAGAAGTCAACCACAAGAAAAAATCTGGAAAGACCACAAATACATGGGGGTTAAGTAACATGCTGCTAAATATTGAATGGGTCAACCAGGAAATCAAAGAAGAAATAAAAAAGTACATGGAACAAAGGAAAATGAAAACACGATGGTCCAAAACCTCTGGGATGCAGCAAAAGTCATTCTACAAGGGAAGTTTATAACTATACATGCCTACCTCAAGACGCAAGAAAAAATGTCAAATAAAAAACCTCACCTTGCATCCAAAGGATCTAGAAAAAGAACAAGAAACAAAACCTAAAACCAACAGAAGGAAGGGAATAATAAAGATAAGAGCAGGGGCGCCTAGGTGGCTTAGTCGGTTAAGCGTCCAACTTTCGCTTGGGTCATGATCTCGCGGTTCGTGGGTTCGAGCCCCGCGTCGGGCTCTGTGCTGACTGCCAACTCAGAGCCCGGAGCCTTTTTCAGTCTGTGACTCCCTCTCTCTCTGACCCTCCCCTGCTCATGCTGTCTCTCTCTCTCTCTCTCCTAGAATAAAATAAATAAATAAAATAAAACATTTAAAAAACAAAAAAAGATAAGAAAAAACAAAAAAAGATAAGAGCAGAAATAAATGATATAGAAAGTAAAAAAAAAAAAAAGAACAAATCAGTGAAACCAGGGGCTGGTTCTTTGAAACAAATCAATAAAATTGATAAATCTTTAGCCAGACTTATGATGAAAAAAAGAGAAAGGACTCAAACAAATAAAATTACAAATGAGAGAGGAGAAATAACAACCAACATGACAGAAAGACAAACCATCATAGGAAAATATTATGAAAAACTATGTGGGAACATACAAACTACCAAAACTGAAATAGGAAGAAATAGAAAATTTGGATAGAATGAGCCAGCAAATAATTGAGTCAGTAAAAACAAAACAAAAACAAAAAACTTCCCAGCAAACAAAAGTCCAGGACAATATGGCTTCACAGGTAAATTCTACCAAACATTTAAAGAAAAATTAATACCTATTCTTCTTAAACTATTCCAAAAAAGAAGAAAAAAAGAAAAATAGGAAAACTTCCAAATTTATTCTATAAGGCCAGCATTACCCTGATACCAAAACCAGATAAAGACACCACTAAAAAAGAGAACTACAGGCCAATATCCCTGATGAACATAAATGCAAAAATTCTCAACAAACTACTAGCAAACTCAATTCAACAATACATTAAAAAATTATTCACCACAGGGGCGCCTGGGTGGCTTAGTTGGTTAAGCGTCCGACTTTCGCTTAGGTCATGATCTCGCGGTTCGTGGGTTCGAGCCCCGCGTCTGGCTCTGTGCTGACTGCCAGCTCAGAGCCTGGAGCCTGTTTCGGATTCTGTGTCTCCCTCTCTCTCTGACCTCCCCTGCTCATGCTGTCTCTCTCTCTCTCTCTCTCTCTCCTAGAAATAAATAAAAAACATTAAAAAAAATTAAAAAAAAAAACACAAATAATGAAACAGCAGAAAGAATCAATCCCATTTGGAATTGCACCCCAAAATAATAAGATACCTAGGAATAAATCTAACCAAAGAGGTTAAAGATCTGTACTTTGAAAACTTTACAACACTAATGAAAGAATTGAAAACACAAAGAAATGGAAAGACATTCCATACTCATGGATTGGAAGAACAAATATTGTTAAAATGTCTGTACTACCCAAAGCTATCTACAGATTTAATGCAATCCCCATCAGAATACCAACAGCATTTTTCAAAGAACTAGAACAAACAATCCTAAAATTTGTATATAAATGACCCCCGAATAGCCTTGAAAAAGAAAAACAAAGCTGGAGGCATCACAATTCTGGACTTAAAGTTATATTACAAAGCTGTAGTAATCAAACAGTATGGTACTGGCACAAAAACAGACACATAGATCAATGGCACATAATAGAAGACCCAGAAATGAATCCATAACTATATGGTCAATCAATCTTTGGCAAAGTAGGAAAGAACAGCCAATGGGAAAAAGATAGTCTCTTCAAAAAATGGTGCTGGGAAAACTGGGCAGTGACATGCAAAAGAATGAAATTGGACCACTTTCTTACACCATATTCAAAAATAAATTCAGAATGTATTAAAGATCTAATCATGAGACCTGAAACCATAGAAATCCTAGAAGTAGGCAGTAACTTCTTTGACATCAGCTGTAGCAACTTCCTACCAGATATGTCTCCTGAGGCAAGGGAAACAAAAGCAAAAGTAAACTACTGGAACTTCATGAAAATTAAAAGCTTCTGCACAGCAAAGGAAACAACTAAACTAAAAGGCAACCTATGGAATGGGATAAGATATTTGCAAATAGCATATCCAACAAAGGGTTACTATCCAAAATATATAAAGAACATATACAACTTAACACCCATAAACAAATAAATCTAATTAAAAATGGGCAGAGGACATGAACAGAGATTTCTCCAAAGACATCCAGATGGCCAACAGATTACTCATCATCGGGAAAATGCCTATCAGAACTACAATGAAATGCCACCTCACACATGTTAGCATGGTTAAAATCAACACCACAAGAAACAACAAGTGTTGGTGAGCATGTGGAGAGAAAGAACCCTCTTGCACTGTTGGTAGGAAAGCAAACTGGTGCAGCCACTGTGGAAAACAGTATGAAGTTTCCTCAAAAAGTTCAAACTAGAACTACCTCATGCTCCAGCAATTGCACTACTGGATATTTACCCAAAGAATAAAGGAACACTAATTCAAAGGGATAGATGCATCCCTATGTTTATAGCAACATTATTTACAGTAGCCAAAATATGCAAGTAGTCCAAGTGTTCTTGGATAGATGAATGGATAATTAATGGTATCGATATATACCACACTTTCATTATCTATATATACATATAGATAATGGAATATTATTCGGCCTTAAAAAGAATGAAATCTTGCCATTTGCAATGACATGAATGGAGCTAGACACTATAATGCCAAGCAAAATAAGTCAAATGAAGACAAATACCATATGGTTTCACTCATATGTGGAATTTAAGAAACAAAACAAGCCGAGAGAGAGAGAGAGAGAGAGAGAGAGAGAGATCAAGAAATAGACTGTTAACTATAGAGAACAGATTGTTACCAGAGGGAGGGGGTGGCAGATGGGTGAAAAAGTGATGGAGATTAAGGAATGCACTTGTTGTTGTGATGAGCAGGGGGTGTTGCATGGAAATGTTGAATGACATATTGTACACCTGAATGAAGCTAGTATTACACTGTATGTTAACTAACTGGAATTTAAATAAAAACTTAAAAAAAAAAGAAATGCTTGGAGGTCAAATCAACAGGACTTTATATTTATAATGAGATGTGGGAGTGAAGAGGAGGGAAGTATCGAGTACTTTCAGGCTCAAGGGCAGGGAAGCGTGTAGTGGCTTGGAAGGACTGAAAGGAAGCCAGTGTGGGAAGAGTTGAGTGAATGTTGGGGGAGGGGAGGCGAGGAGCTTAGAGGAAATGAGGTCAGGGTGGTAGGCAGGAGCCAGGTGATTCATGACTAGGCAAGGACATGGGAAGAAGTTTGAATTTACTCCAAGTGTCACGGGAACTGCTAAAAGATTGTGGACGAGGTGTGGCTTATCTTTTCTCTAAAGCCACTTTGGCTTCAGTGTGGGGAGTGGCCTTGGAAGGGGACAAGAGAAGCAAGATTCGTTAGGAAGTTGCTGCGATGGTCTGAGTACAAAGTCTTGGAGATGGATACAACTAGACAGATTTGAGATTCCTTTCACGTGGAGCTCATTAGTTTTCTTGAATTAAGCTCTCCTTAATGTATATATCTGAGTCTAGCCTTACTGGAAATTTTAACTATTTTCTCCCTTCATTTATATACTATATTTTTATTTCCTCTTTCATTTCGAGGAAACATTTTCCCAGAACGTTTAACATTTGCGTTTGCCACTCTGATTAAACCCTTCCTTTCCCTGCACATACTTGCTCTGGAATTGATGAGTTTTGGGGTTTCTGAGATGCTTCAAACCTCACCCTGTAATCCCCTTCATTCAACACGGTTGAAACGATAAAAACATAAGAACCATTTTATCCCACCCAAATTATTGACTTTGCTGAAATAAACTGCAGTCAAGTGTAAGCATTTATGAAGGCAATTTACCTATTGACAGCATATTTAACTTTCAGAGCCTGTTTGCTTGGCAAGTAAGCACTTAATATGTTCCAAATTTTAGACTTTAATAACAGAACAGGCCTCTTGATTGTTCTTGTACAACTGGGACAGAATTGGATGGATGTCTCTGAAACATTTGGAAAAGGTTTTTAAGAAGTTACACAATTACTCGCGGGTACCATAAGCATATGCCAAGTCAAAACACACTGTGAATTGGGAAACCTCGAATTAAAGGTCTACCTCCAAGTGTAGGCTATCCCCTATTCCTCTTCAGTGGAAGCTCTTCTCAGACTGAAGCTGTCACCTTCAGAAAAAAGAATCCTGCTGATAGGGAGACTATAAATACACTTGACCCAGGAGTAAGGACATTCTGTATCCATATCACGAAACCATGAGTGGCAAGAAGTGCAGATGCATCCTTTATGCTTGTTGGAGACCTTGAAGGCAGCCTAGAGATGAGGAGGCATGGAAATATAAAATGGTGTTGGGTGGGTGGGTGGGAGAAGAGAATGTATTTGCACACTAGTAAGGGCATAGGTGTAGTGTATTGTCGGTGAGAAAGAGACAAGCGGACTCAACATCTGGGACCAAGCCTAGCACTATCAATCGGGCTTTGGCATTTTCTTGTTGAACATAAATAGTTTCACATAACATCAGCATTAGGGAAGGTCACGCTGTGACCACGAAGGATCAAGACAAAAAGAACACCACTCCACAATCATGTCTGAACATAGTCAAAATATGAACAGTGTCCAACCCACAAAAATGACTGAATATCTCCCCTCCTGGCTAACATGAGTGACTGTTGCTTCATTACCAATTACTGCTATAGCTTCAGGTTAGTCTTCCCTACTTAGAAATAAGATTTATTTAGCATCCAGTCACAGAATTACCCCCACTTTCTGATAGCATCTAGATCTAGAACAAAACCAGCTAGAGTAGTTAACTCAGCCTGGTTTTTCCAGGAATTTCCTGGTTTAAGCACTGAGAATCCCACATTCCAGGAAATCCTTGTCTCAGGCAAACTGGGATGGCTGGTAAGTGGCCCGCTTCCCTCAGCCCTCTCCCAAATCACCCAAAGCAAGCACAAATCCTGCAAGTCCCCTCTACCACCCTCCTATTGACATGGCCCATGGTTTCCCATGGTGTGCATTCTTCCTTTGTTGCAGCAAATAATAAGCCCAACTTTTCCAGGGTTGTTCCCACAGGTCTGTTCCCAGTGGTCTTTGATTGGAAGTCATTGACATTAGTGAGTGAAGAGGCCCAGCATTTATGGAAAAGCTACTAAGGCCTAGCATGTAAAAATGGGACTTAAGGGATGGAGGTAGGTGAAACAGGCAAGAATGAAAGGGTCCCACAGCCTTGGGCAGGCTCAGGTATGATTTTCTGAAAAGGTGGTGTTTAGGGGTGATAAAAGATGAGGTGATGGAGATGAAGCCATGAGCCTTTGTAGGAGGAAACGGAGTTGTAGTGTGGTTAAACAAAACAGGAAACTAATGAAAAGAGAGCAAATACTAACAAAATTTTGGCTTATGTTGTAAAATAATGACTCAATCTTTAATGGTCTAGAAGTTGATCATAGAATCTTTGTATCCACACCTGCTTCCCTGTTTGTCAACTGCATCATCTAATAATTTCTACATGAAGGGATATTTCTGGGAAGGAAGAACTCTAGTAACACAGTAGTTGACAGGTCTTATAACTGCAAAAGACTAAACTTACAATTTTAATTCTTTGGGGTTGAGATCATTAAATGTTAAAGATCAATATTTATTAAATAAAATAAAGGCCCTACAACAGTGCCTGACATACAGTGAATGGCAATACTTATAAACTATTACAACTATTATCATTATGCTATCTTTATCGATGTGCTTATTTTAAAAGAGGGACAATGCAGTAGTTTCAAATGCGTTTTTGATCATGTATCCTTGATTACATTGGGAATAAATGTAACTGTCTTGTTTTTAATACTCTACTCAGAGTCCTACATTCAAATGATTGCAGGCATGCCTTTTGGTGAGATTTACTGTTAAGTGACCTTTGATAAATCTTTTAAAATCAGTGGCTGGGTACCTACATGCCACTAGATGTTGGTGCCTACTGCATACTGTAAAGCAAGTTTTGAAAACAGGACTACTATTCAGTTTGGTACCGTTTATACTTTATTTTTATTATTTTTTTTAATATTTTTTTATTTCTAGGAGAGAGAGAGACAGCGTGAGCAGGGGAGGGTCAGATAGAGAGGGAGTCACAGACTGAAACAGGCTCCAGGCTCTGAGCCGGCAGTCAGCACAGAGCCCTACGCGGGGCATGAACCCACGAACCGCGAGATCATGACCTAAGCGAAAGTCGGACGCTTAACTGACTAAGCCACCCAGGCGCCCCCCGTTTATACTTTAAAAATAGCAGGGGGGTGAAAAGAATGGGATTGTCCATGTAAAAGGAAACCTAGAGTACTCAGAATCTAAGTTGAAACATAAGGGAAGTAGGTTCCTTAGAACAGGTTTAGTTTCTAATATTCGTGAGAAGGCTATCTCTATTTCTATAAAAATAAAAGTCACTTGTGAAAATAATAGGAACATGCAGGGAAAGCTTATGAAGTAGTGTGAGCTTCAAAAGAAAAAATCAGCAAGGAAGAAGTCAAACTTTCACTCTTCGCAGACAACATGATACTTTACATGGAAAACCCAAAAGACTTCACCAAAAAACTGCTAGAACTGATCCATGAATCCAGCAAAGTCCCAGGATATAAAATCAACATACGGATATTGGTTGCATTTCTATACACCAATAATGAAGCAGCAGAAAGAAAAATCATGGGATCAATCCCATTTACAATTGCACCGAAAACCATAAACCTAACCAAAGAGGTCAAAGATCTGTGTGCTGAAAACTACAAAAAGCTTATGAAAGAAATTGCAGAAGACAAAAAGAAATGGAAAAACATTCCATGTTCCTGGATAAGAAGAACAAATATTGTTTAAATGCTGCTACTACCCAAAGCAATCTACACATTCAATGCAATCCCTATCAAAATAACACTAGCATTCTTCACAGAGCTATAACAAACAATTCTAAAATTTAAATGGAACCAGAAAAGACCCAGAATAGCCAAGGTAATGTTGAAAAAGAAAACTAAAGCTGGAGGCATCACAAGTCCAGACTTTAGGCTGTATTACAAGGCTGTAATCGTCAAGACAGTATGGCACAAAAACAGACACATAGATCAGTGGATCAGAACAGAGAACCCAGAAATGGACCACAAGCACATGGCCAACTAATCTTTGACAAAGCAGGAAAAAATATCCAATGGAAAAAAGACAGTCTCTTCAGCAAATGGTGATGGGAAAACTGGACAGTGACATGCAAAAGAATGAACCTGGGCCACTTTCTTACACCATACACAAAAATAAACTCAAAATGGATGAAAGACTAAAATGTAAGACAGGAAACCATCAAAATCCTAGAGGAGAAAACTGGCAACAACCTCTTTGACCTGGGCCGCAGCAACTTCTTTACTAGACATGTCTCCAGAGGCAAGGGAAATAAAAGCAAAAATGAACTATTGGGACCTCATCAAGATAAAAAGCTTCTGCACAGCTAAGGGAGAGTTAACAAAACAAAAAGTCAACTGACAGAATGGAAGAAGATATTTGCAAATCAGATAAAAGTTTAGAAATCCAAAATCTATAAAGGACTTATCAAACTCAACACCCAAAAACAAATAATCTAGTGAAAAAATGGGCAGAAGACAGGAACAGGCACTTTCCATCAGAAACATTTATCCAGATGGCTAACAGACACATGAAAAGATGCTCAACATCACTCATCATCAGGGAAATACAAATCAAAATCAGTGAGACACCACCTCACCCCTGTCAGAATGACTAAAATTAACAACTCAGGAAACAACAGACATTGGCAAGGATGAGGAGAAAGAGGAACACTCTTGGACTACTGGTGGGAATGCAAACTGGTGCAGCCACTCTGGAAAAGAGTATGGAAGATCCTCAAAAAATTAAAAATAGAGCCACCCTATGATCCAGCAATTGCACTAGTAGGTATTTATCCCAAGGATACAGAATTGCTGATTTGAAGGGGCACATGGAGCCCAATGTTTATAGCAGTACTATCAACAATAGCCAAATTATGGAAAGAGACCAAATGTGCATCGACTAATGAATGGATACAGAAGATGTTGTATATATACAATGGAAAACTACTGGGTGATCAAAAAGAAGGAAATCTTGCCATTTGCAACAATGTGGATGGAACTAGAATGTATTACAGTAAGTGAAATAAGTCAGCCAGAGAAAGACAGATATTATATGATTTCATTCATATGTGGAATTTAAAAATACAACAGATGAACATAGGGGAAGGGAAGGAAAAATAAGAATAAAAACAGAGAGGAAGGCAAACCATAAAAGACTCAAATACAGAAAAGAAACTGAGGGTTGCTGGAGGGTTGTTGGTTGGGGAGATGGACTAAATGAGCGATGGGCATTAAGGAGAGCACTTGTTGGGATGAGCACTGAGTGTTGTTGTATGTAAGTGATGAATCACTAAATTCTACTCCTGGAACCATTGTTGCACTATATGTTAACTAACCTGAATTTAAATAAAATTAAAAACATCCCCCCCCAACACACACCAAAACCACCCACCCAACCAAAAAAGATTAAATAAAGGAAAATGGAACTGAAGATATTGAAAGAGATTCAATGGACCCAGAGGAAAGGAAAGAAATCAAGAGAAAGAATGAGGAAGTGGGGACAACTGAAGCTGGGAGGAGAAGGCAGGAGAGTAGAAAAATAAGGGAGACCAGAAATAAACGCACATTAAAAAAAAAAAAAAAGCATGAATGCCTGAATTCTAGGAATGCCCAAGATATATTACAAAAGTATCGAGAAAAGTTTTTCTACATTTACCATAAATTTTGTACTGCTGAAAGACTATGTTACCTGGTTTTTTGATACTCAGAGCAAAAAGCAGCTTGTTTTTCCAGCATTAGTACTGAACTACCATGCCACAAATTTGATTTTCTTTTATAATTCTAAAATCTATTTACTTGGCATTAATTTTCTCAGAGGCCAGATTGGGTGGTGATAACCAATTATTCTGATAGTGTGCTCTTTCAGCTCTTACTCTGTTTGAAATTATTACCATTTTTCTTTTCTCTTTAGCCATCTGGGGCTAAAAATATCCCTATGCATCCATGGTATAGAAAACTTGGGTCAGAAGTCTATTTCTTTACTAGTTTAAAAACCATTTATTTGGAAAGTGGTACTGTTTTACAAAACAAAAACAGTGACTCTTGGAAGTAAATTTCATTACCAAGTTAACAAATTAGATGATTATATTTACTCAAGAAGTCCGAACTAAAAACTTCTAAGGGAATTTTTACTTTTAATGTAAAGTGTGATCCTACTTCTCTCATGCCTCTTCCAATGTATAATTTTTCTTAGAGAGTAGTTTTATATGTATTAGTCCCACAGATTCAAATCTAACGTGCATATAGCAGATAGTCGAATTCTAATTTCTAGAAACAGTTTTCATACGTATAATATGCTATTGTTTACTCAGAGTAATGAATCAGTTTTGTAGCTACCACGGACTTGAACACACATAATCCTTTCAGCCCGAGAAAATGAATCAAACTGAAAAGTGCAAATTAAAAATGAAATTAAAATATTCATGTTTCCTTTAATGTTTAGAGGTCAGGTACATTTTCTTACAAAGTAGTTATATAATAAACAGTGAGCGAACTAATACAGCTAAGAAAATCATGAAAGAAAATAGGGCTCACTTCATGAGTTGCTTTTGCCTTTGGAATAAATCAGTTACAAATACTAAGTAATAGTAAAGAAATTCCAAATAGTGCTGGGCGAAAGAAAATATTAAGTAAAGTTGTTTTACATCATTGCCAGATCCTAGAGTAGTTCTAGATGGAAATACCATTTTAAGATAAACAAAGACATAAATCTTCTCTGGGACTCAGTCATTACTTACCGAAATTTGCCATCTGTATCGTCTGGTTACCCGTCTCTGGAACATTAAAAATCACAACAGCATCTGCATTTCTTCTACCCGCTGCTTGAATTTTTTCCGAAAATGTACAATTACCTCTTTCTATCAGTGCAATCCAGGGACTGTTAGTATTAGTAAACTCAGTGTTGTAGTCACAAGCTTGGTAGTTATTGTTCCTAGGGATGCTCACCACCCCCATGGCATTAGCCACTGGTGAAGCTAATCCATAAACACCACATTCACACGTCTCTATCAAAGTGCAGTTGCTGGTTTCATTGTAGTAAGTCACAGTCACATAGGCATTCATTGAAAAAGACGCTGTGATCCTAAATAAAAAGGTACAAATTATAAACAGCCGAAAACAACTGGACTTAGTCTCCTGGTTCATTGCTCGTTCATTTGAGCATAAAATTTAAGATGTCTGCTGATATTTCCAGCTATCAGTCACCATTTGTCCACTCACGTCCCCGCTAAGTAGAAGTTTGAAATTTCAGTTGCAAGTTGGTAACTGATCTCACCTCTAGCAACATAAGCTCTGAATACATTAGCTCTGTTTCCCTTTAGTTATCTACATTCTCCCTTGCCTGCCCCTCCTCCAACTGTACACACGTAACCTTTAATGAGGACTACCTTAGCAATAAATAACACCAGCAACTTTATTCTACATGTCAACTTATCAGGATTGGATGACTTCCTGCACTGAGATTTTTTTTTCTCTTAATGTTCCAGCTAATGCACTTTCATAAACATGGAGTGGACTGGAATGAGGAACTGGACTCTTGGGAACCCCACGTGACCAGGCTGAAAGTCACCTTTCTCAGAATATCTAAAACGCAAAACTGGTTTTCCAAGCCCTGCTGAAATATGCTATCAACCAGTTCCACCAGGAGTAGGTGAAGATCCGTATGTTTCACTGCTATGGTAACAGAATTGATTTTATAGCCCTTTTCCCCTCTTATTTCTTTGTGGAATTTTTCTTAACAGGCTCCCCAAGGAATATCTTCTGCCACCTTGTTTGTTCGTTGAAAAGTAAACATTTCAGTGGCTAGGGACCCTTTCAAGTACAGTGCATTGCCCATGGTAGGCACTCAAATATTTGTTGATTGCCTGATACCTGAGTTGCTGCATTCCATTAATTTTATGTCCCATGTGTTATACTGTAACAAAAGATCAGTCAAGGTTTAATTTTTAACACATAGTATTTTTAAATTCTAGTTCTCTCAGATGTATTAACGGATTTGTTTATGTCATCATTTCCTTTATTGTAAGCTCTGCTTTTAATCAGGAGGGCACTGATAAATATTGCTGAGGGTCAATTGGTTGGGGCAAGTAGCCGGGGTAGGGAGATTGCAATATGTGCCAAAGGCTGGCGAAGAAGTAGATAAACAGACAAGGCAGAGATATGAGGAGTCTGGGCCAAGAGTCAGCAAACAAGACAAACAGGCATCAGGTTGTCAGAGAAGCAGAAGGACACTGGGTCAAAAGGAAGGCAGGCATGATGGTAGTCTGAACTCCAAGGAAAGTAGTTTGCAATCAGAAAGACCACTAGAGGCAAGGGTACAGGACAACACAGAATAGGAAAATAGGAGACATTTGGGTTTTTAAACATTGATTTATTTTATTATTTTTTTTTTACAAATAGTTTATTATCAAGTTGGTTTCCATAGAACACCCAGTGCTCATCCCCACAAGTGCCTTCCTCCATGCCCATCACCCCCCCTCCCCCCCACTCCCATCAGTCCTCAGTTTATTTTTGAGAGAGACAGACAGCAGCTCCAACTCAAAACCGTGGGACCATGACCTCAGCCTAAACCAAGAGTCAGCCGCTTAACCAACGGAGACACCCAGGCACCCTGGAGACATTGTTGAGTGAGATAATCAACGAAGCTGTTTCCTCCCCTACTTCTTGTATGCCCTTAGGCATCTGAAATAATAGTGTTGGAGTGGTCCCTGCAGGTGGGAACCAAAAGTTAACGCTCTGCTATTCGGTGGAAGGGAGGAGTTCAGGAAATCTGCAGTAGAACCTAATGAATACAATTCCAACAGATGCACAATACAAATATAAACCTCTGTATCATATTACAGCTGTCGATTACTTATCTGCATATCCCCCCTAAAACCTATTATTATAAGCATCTTACACATAGTAATCAGTTAATAATTATTCATGGAATTGAACTGAAAAGTTTAAAGGTCTATGTGTATTAGCTTGTGGTCTACCTAAAAATAAACTCAAATAGTTCATTATTTTGCTATTAACACTATGGTTTTGATGGTTAAACTCATAATAAAACCTGTACTCACTGGACAAAGAAAACTATCAAATTGAAAACAAAAATGTTATTATTGCCAAAACCATTAGCTTGCTGATTGCTGGTAGACGTGTGGTAAATGCAACATCAGCATTCAACATGCAAATAATTAGTCAAGTCCTAGAAGTTTGATTTCACTTTTCCTACCAGTTATTAAATTGCTTCTAAAGGAAAAGTTTCTCATGAAATAGCTTAAAAACAAATTAGTGAGAAGTGAGCTAAATCCATTGGAAGTTTTGTTCATCTTAACATACTAGTTTCAGGTCTTCACATTATAGTTTTTGCTGAACTAAGTTATTACAGGCCTTAAAGATGACAACTTCCCCATAACGCTGTATGGCAGTGCTGGTGTATTAAAGAGAATTTTAGGGGCGCCTGGTTGGCTTAGTCGGCTAAGCGTCCGACTTTCGCTTAGGTCATGATCTCGCGGTTCGTGGGTTCGAGCCCCGCGTCGGGCTCTGTGCTGACTGCCAGCTCGGAGCCTGGAGCCTGCTTCAGTCTGTGACTACCTCTCTCTCTGACCCTCCCCTGCTCACGCTGTCTCTCTCTCTCTCTCTCCCTAGAAATAAATAAAAACATTAAAAAAAAAAATTTAAAAAAAAAAATAAAATAAAATAAAGAGAATTTTACTAAACTATTTAAAATTGCTCCCTGGAGTGCCTGGGTGGCTCAGTTGGTTAAGCATCCGACATGATTTTGGCTCAGGTCGTTATCTCATGGTTTGTGTGACTGAACCCTGCGTCGGGCTCTGTGCTGGCCGCACAGAGCCTGCTTGGAATTCTCTCTCCCTCTGTCTCTGCATCAAAATCAGTATGTAGACTTAAACATATTAAAAAATGTGTAATTGCTCTGAAGGTTAAAGTGCATGACTTTATATGGTAACCAGCATTATATTCCTTTATATAAGTGTATTTATGTTTCTTTTATGACTTTCAGAGAATTGTAACTTACAACCTTAGATTGATGTAATTTTTCTGTTAATTCTTTTTTATTTACGTTTATTTATTTTTTTTAATATTTTTTTTAAATTTATTTTTAGGAGAGAGAGAGAGAGAGAGAGAGACAGCGTGAGCAGGGGAGGGTCAGAGAGAGAGAGGGAGTTACAGACTCTGAAACAGGCTCCAGGCTCTGAGCCTGGCAGTCAGCACAGAGCCCGACGCGGGGCCCGAACCCACGAACCGCGAGATCATGACCTAAGCGAAAGTCGGACGCTTAACCGACTAAGCCACCCAGGCGCCCCTATTTACGTTTATTTTTGAGAGGAGGGGAGAAGCAAAGAGAGAGGGAGACAGAGGATCTAAAGCAGGCTCTGTGCTGATGGCAGAGAGCCCGATGGAGGGCTCCAATTCAGGAACCATGAGATCATGAACTGAGCCGAAGTTGGACGCTTAACTAACGGAGCCACCCAGGCTCCCCTGTTAACTCTTAAAGTAATTTGCTGGGGCATGAGTGGTCTAGTGCTTACTTAGTGATTTTAAAGTTTAGTTTATGGAACACCTACATTATGCCCACTTAGAATGTTATTAAAAACTAAGGTTCCTGGGTCCTACCCCCAGTCATCCTGAATCAGAATCTGAGGGAAATACCTAGGAATTCACATTTTAAATAAGCTATCCAGGTAATTCTTAAGCACTTTACAATTGAAGAACTTTAGATCATACTACCTGGACATGATGAAAATTTTACAGAATCTAGTTGTAGTTTTGACAGAATCACGGTCATCGGTTTTTGTTTTTGTTTTTTTTTTTCCTTTTATAAGTAGGCTTGAATATGGGGCTTGAACTCATGTCCCTGAGATCAAGACCTGAGCTGAGATGAAGAACCAGATGCTTAACTGACTGAGCCACTGAGGCACCCCTGTTGCCATCATTTTATTTCAACCTCATTGTGCTTCAACTTCCAATCTATACTTGTATTATCTACATATTGTATATCTACTCATTTACAATCTATGTATTGTACAATCTATATTTCTATGTTTATCTGTACTTTAGGTGGTATTCTGAACATTTCTGAAGTATATTACAGACCGAAAGTTTGCACAAGTGTTGGCTCTGCAACAGCTAAATATTATATCCTCAGGAAAAGAAAAACCTCTCTGGGACTTTTTGTTCATTTACACAATAAAGGAGATTGGATTCAGATTTATTTATCCATAAGGTCTTTACTAGACCTGACATGTCAGAACTGTATGAAAATAAAAGTTTAGAAACTATCAATTTTTAATTTTTCCTTTCTCTCAACACAATTCATGATGACACTGCATTGAGAGTAGCGGAATCTTGTAGCACCTAAAACGGAGGTCAAAGTATTGGGTAAAGCTTGAGCTCTAATAAAACTGACAAGTGCTTTACATAGTACTGTATAGGGGCGCCTGGGTGGCTCCGTTGGTTGAGCATCCAGCTTTGGCTCAGGTCACGATCTCATGGTTTGTGAGTTTGAGCCCCGCATCGGGCTCTGCACTAACAGCATGGAGCCTGCTTTGGATTCTCTCTCTCTCTTTCTCTCTGCCCCTCCCTTGCTCATGCTCACCCTCTCAAAAATAAACAAACAGTAAAAACATTTAAACAGTAATGTATACTAGTGTTTTTCAAACTTGTCTGCACATTAGAATCACCTGGGGAGCTATTAACTGCCTTGATGCCCAGGCTATACCCCAAGCACAAAGTTAGGGGTGACACAGAGGCATAGTGATTTTTAAAACTTGAAAGGTAATACTAATGGGAAGACAAGTTTGAGAACAACTGCTATACATTACTGTTCAAACATTTAATATTACTAGACCTTTTCAATTACTTGTATCCTAAGTACTTTAATAAATATTAAGTATCTTAGCAAAGGTATGTAATTACTATTAGTAAAGGCATAGAGAGGGGAAGGATTCATCTCTTAGGCAAAAAACATTTCAAATTTCTCCATATGACTGAACAATGGTTATGGCAAACCCAACATTTTAAAGATGAAGAATCACAGAGCTGTGTCTCTAATAGAATACAGGTAACCCTTGATTACTCATTGCACACCTCAAAATCTGTACTGGGTGATTCTAACGTGGTGTACGTTCCAAAGGAATAAAAATTAATTTTGATATTAGCCCACACTGAATAAAAGAAATAACTAAAATCTAATATTACAGAATCACTTGATGTCCAAAGTCAAATATGCCTAGTACCATATGACAGCAAAGATACATGAAAGTCATCTACATTTTACTTGGTTACTAAGAAATTGCCTTTGTGGTTTTTGGGAAGGGTGAGGAGAAGAATTTTTTGTGTTTTTTTTTTTCTTTCAGTGAGAATTTGTTAAGAACTGGATCAATAGAATAGGGCAAGATGCCTGAATCTGATTTTAAGGTTATCTCTGAAATTTATATGGACTATATCCACCTCTCTTGATCTCATGTTCATCCAGCTGGTCCCCTTGCTTTCACTTCTGGCTCCTGCATTAGTAGTATACAGGACGGACTGTTGGTCAGAGACCCAAAATAGTGGTGAATTAAATGAGACAGCTTACTTTTCTCTCACGTAGCAGCCCAAACAGGTAAGAAGTACACAGTTGGTATGGCCTTGCCACAGTATCAGGGGCCTAGTATCCTATTAGCTGGTTGGGTTGACATCCCTAGAATGTTGCTCTTCCTCTGCAAGATCCAAGATGTCTCACAGCCATGCTCACATTTCAGCCAGCAGGAAGGACGGCGGCAGGGGGGTTGAAAGGGAAACAGAGCATTCCTTCACAATCTTTGAGAAAATGGTTCAGTAATTGTACAGATCACTGATGCTCACTCCTGAACTTAGTGAGGACTTAGTCACAAGGCCATATCTAGTGACAAAGGAAGCAGGGGGAATATTCTTTATTGTAGATAGTCATGCACCCAGCTAAAGATGGACAGGATCTATTACCACAGAATTGTAGTTATTAGGGTCCAACTAGTAGTCTCTGGCAACCTCTTTATATCCATTCTCCTTCCAGGAGACAGTGACCATTTCAAAGGATAAATTGTTTTGTATACTGGCCATAAACCATTTAACGGCTTCCCAGTACTCTGAAGATACAAACTAAGATCCTTATTATGGCCTATAAGGCTCTGCATAGCCTGCGAGAGCCCTTGTCTATTTGCTGGTCTCATTTTGTAAGACACTTTCTGCACTCGAGCCATATGAGTTCTGACTCAAGTCCTCAAACACACATCCACTTCCTCAGGAAAAATTTTCCCAGTTACCCCCCCACCCCAATCTCGCTTCCTTTGTTAAAAACATCGAATATAAACCACATCTTTCCTTTGTAGCACTTACCTCACTTATTTGTGCTATTATTTGAATGTCTTTCTCCTCCACAACACTGTAAGCTGTATGAGAAGAGGGGCCATGTGTTTTTGCTTGTATTGTGCTGTGTTCCTAGTGCTAACCCAGTGCCCACAGAGTGGGCACTCAAATACTTGGATGTATACTGCAATAGTTTGGCTTATTTTATGAACTCTAGGATTTGGAGTTTATCTCACAGTGATCTGGTCCACTACATGAAATTTTACTATTATTCAGACATTTTATTTTATACACAAATGAGAGTTTAAAGAAATAAAACTTGGATTTATAAGCCTACCTATAGTTTAATTGCTTTGACAATTTTATATTAAATCATTTAGTCTTTTCCTGTTTTAGTTCGTCCACATAAAAATAGATATTAAAACCTTGTTAGGGGCAACATCTACCTCCTAAGCTACTAGGAGTTAGATGCAATAATCTCAGAATCACATCAGGGATATTCAAATTCTTTAAAAAGTGCTGCTTTTCAATGAAGAAAAAGATAACATAGGGGCGCCTGGGTGGCTCAGTTGGTTAAGCATCTGACTTCGGCTCAGGTCATGATCCCACGGTTCATGCGTTCAAGCCCTGTGTCAGGCTCTGTGCTGACAGCTCAGAGCCTGGAGCTTGCTTTGGATCCCATGACTCCCTCTCTCTCTGCCCCTCCCCCACCCATTCTCTCTCTTTCTCTCTCTCTCTCTCAAAAAAAATGAACATTAAAAAATTTAAAAAACAGCTAAAATATTATATATTTCTTTTTTGAAAAAAAATCACTGAAAGGTGAAAGTTAGGAAGAACACTAGCAGTAAAAAATACACCTGGGATTAAAATATTCCCACTGTTTTTTGTTACAATGAGCTGCTATAACTGACAAATGGTCTAATCATATTAAAATGTTCACAGAAAATTACATCTTCGTGAAAGACATAACAATATCACAAACACATTTTCAGTGTTCTAATAACTATATTAATAGACCTAAAGAATTATAGAATTGGATGGGACCATTATTGTGCAAATTTTATGGATAAGGAAATGAAAGCCAAGCAGTTTAAGTGGCTTTCCTTAAAACTTCACAGCCATTTAGTGACAGACTCGTGGCTAGCTTTAAATCTGTTTTTTCAAAATCTACTTTTTATTTCTTATCATAAAGGTAAACAAAAACCAAGTGGTATCAACATAACAATGTAAGAATGAAGATAATATAATGAGTGGTATGACCTGGACCAAGAGATAAGTTTATATGCAGTGTTCTTATTTTGGACAATAGTCACAAATATAATATGACTTGATTAGAAGATAATCTCAAAGAACTGAAATCTTCAGATAATACCCAAATCTTGTTTTGCTGATCACTTTTTAACCTTTTTTCCTAAAATTTCTTTACTAAAAGCAGTTGATTACTAAAATAATCAGGACCAAATAATACATATTTCACCTCCCATCAATTTACCTGCTAATTCTTGGGTAGGAAAGCTTAAAAAAGAAAAATAAAGGAAATGTAAAGGAAACCAGTGAAACAGCAACCTGTATGAACCATACAAATGATTTTAAAGTTTGTTTATTTAAAGAGAGAGAGGGAGAGAGAGAATTCCAAGAAGGCTCTGCACCATCAGCACAGAGCCCATTGCCAGGCTTGATCCCATCACTGTGAAATCACGACCTGAGACTAAATCAAGAGCCAGACGCTTAACCGAGCTACTTGGGTACCCCAAAATGACTTTAGAATAACAGAATTCGTTATAACCGACAGTCCATATTGGCAGAGGGCATATAGCTAAAAACATCAAATGTTAAGGGTGACACTAATTTGTTAAAAATCCCTTTATTGACATGAATAAAATGAATGCAGGCTAATTCTATGAAGAAAAAAATGGCAGAGAGAAATGCTCATTTTTTTTGTTGTTGTTACTTTTGAGAGAGAGAGAGAATGAGAATCTGAAAACAGGCTCCAGGCTCAGCTGTCAGCACAGTGCCTGATGTGGGGCTCGAACCCACGAATGGCGAGATCATGACCTGAGCTGAAGTTGGATGCTTAACCAACTGAGCCACCCAGGTGCCCCAAGTTTTTCTGATGGTAGCTTGGTATTTTTCTTGGGAAACTGCTACCATAGCTATCCAATTTTACAACCAGAAATGTGGACACAAATGTTTTACTGCACGTACAGATAGAAACAGTGCTAGAATATAAAATAAATTGCCAGGGAAGTTGTTTTTAATGATCCTAAATTTTCAAAAATAGTCATATTTCTCATTCAATATGAGAATGGAAATTATACCTGTTAAAGTGTATAGCTTTGAAATCTCAGCCTGAGGTTTTTAGTCAATAGCTGTTTAAGTATTAATTTTTCCCTTCCCCAACACTTACGTGTCAGTAAAACTGAATTGCCTTTTAAAGTTTATAATAGTTTTGGGCCCCTAGGTGTCTCAGTCGAGTGTCTGATTTAAGCTCAGGTCATGATCCCACGGTCTGTGAGTTCAAGCTCCGCATGGGGCTTGCTGATATCAGTGCAGAGCCCGCTTTGGATCCTATCCCCTTTCTGCCCCTCCCCAGTTCATGCTCTCTCTGTCTCTCAAAAATAAATACTTAAAAAAAGGTTTATAGTAGTTTAATACAAAAACCCAGATTCTATCTGATAAGTCTTCAAACCATATGGAAGAATCATATTGGCTCATTTATCAAGTACATTTAGGTCTATTATAGGTCAAAGATACAGAAGAGAGACATCAAATACATTCAAAATGAGACAAGAGACCAAAAAAGTTATTTTGTTTTAACTTTAATAATACACTCAAAATTTTAACACAAGGATTCACTATTTTAATTAACATTTAAACACAATTATAAAGAACAAAAGGCTGAGCACATTTATGAACAAAGTACAGCATCTGTCTTTAGATTTGTGAGCTGCACAAAAACATTTCAAGTATACAGCATATTAAGTCACTGAATCACAGGGCTAGAAGAAAACCCCACAAGTTAACTGCTGAACTACAATCAGATTGATCTTGACACTGAATATTTTTTTCTCATGTGATGGTCATTTTGGCTCATCTAACTAATAACCACATAGATGTCAACCACAGGGCTTTGCAAATGTGGAATGGCGATTTATAGTTAAAATGAAGTAAAATAGATAACCAGAATAAAATCAGTTCTCTTAGTCACTGTTTTACATTTTCAATATGCACACTTAAAATATTAATAGGAGATAAAATTTCACTATTTAAACTCACATTACATGTACGAAAACTACAAATCAATACACCAAGAAAAGAGGCATACTGTAGCCTCTGGCTTTAAGTTCACACACTGGTCAAAATACTTAGAAATGCAAAGGATATAAGGTCACAATAAAGAGTTGAAAGCCTAAAGACAATTTAATACACTCATTGTACAGCTGACCAAACTGAAGTCCAAGGCAAATGAACCCTAACAATCCATGTGTGCTTTTGAAAATGACAGTAACTACCATAGTTGTGAGAAATGCAGGTTGACTACTTTAGGAGAATTTAATCTTCAAATAAGCAATGTAAAATTTGCCACTATAGGTGAATAAAAGTGAAAGCATGTTAAGTGTTCAAGAGAAGTTACTCTTCTAAGTCAGGATGCCTTATGCTGAGGCTTTCAAATAAAGGAACACCACAAATAGAACAGTGAACACAAATTAGTACAAGATAATAGTTATATAGAAGGTAAATTTTCCTGATACACAAAATCTGTTTTAATGAACTTTTCAGTAATGAATTTTAAATGAAGTGCATTAGCTCCAAAGAAATTGAACATGAAACCACTTAATAACTTTAAAGCTTATGCAATATTCTTACTGAAAAACAGCTGCTGAAATTACCAACAAAATGACAGAGTATCTTTAAAGCAGTGCCTTCCTTATAACCTGTAACCATTTCATCTGCCAACTTTTAAGAAGTATTAGTTGGGCTATAAATTTTGTGCAAGTAGACTTCTACCTTGTTGTTACCCAAGTTACAGATATCCAAGATACAGATGATGCGCACTTTATCCAGTTTAGTCACAGCTTTGATAATATCACCTGAAAGTAAAAAGCAGATGGTATTGTAAACTACTTAAATATTTACTTGGATTTAGTATCACATAAGCTGACTTTTTTTTTTTTATAACATTAACACTGTCCCTCATCTTCTCCCTCCTCCCTCCAATTTATCACAGTTATCAAAGTTATGTTATGCTAACTGCACACAACAGTGAACATACCAAACAGATGCCACTAATAATGTCAAGATATGGGCTGGTATTCCAAAGTCATATTTATTTATTTTTAACTTTTTTGGGTAAAGTCAGTCTACATATATTTTCAAGTTATTTATACGGTGCCAAGTCAACAACTTATTGTTACACTTCAAGGAAGTACAAAAATAATATTTTGTATTTTGAAACTTATCAGTTACAAAATTTTTAAGACATAAACTAAAATCCATATATGTAATTTAAGTTTCTTTTAAAGTATATTTCCTTTGGGGGCACCTGGGTGGCTCAGTCGGTTGAGTGTCTGACTCTTGATTCTGGCTCAGGTCATGATCTCACAGTTCATGGGTTCGAGCCCCGTGGCTGGCTCTGTGCTGGCAATGCAGTGACTGCTTGGGATTCTCTCTATCCCCTCTCTCTCTGTCCCTACCCTGCTTTTTCTCTCTCTTGAAAAAAACTTAAAAAACTAAAAGAGATCTGGTTTGAAACTCAGCTTATTACAAAATAATAAAGTATATTTCCTTTGAGGCAGCTTTATTGACTAACACATAGCATTGGATACTCTCAAGAAGCTTTATCAAAAAATGAATCAGGTGAGTGACACTGCTATAAATGGCAGAATAGGCAATTTAAGGGCTGGGTCCCTCCACTAAAGCAACTTACAGGCTGGCAAAAACTCTCAGATGAACTTCTGCAGAACTCTGGAATCTATACACAAACTTAAAATGATGGGTAAAGGATTAATAAAGAAAGAGCTGTTTCACTGTGGTCAGAATGTGCTGCGATATTTTAAGTTGCCCACAACCAGTACCCGTATCAGCAGCAGCCATGAAGACGGCAGCTTGCATGCCTGGTGCCAGTTGCTAGTACCAGACAGTGTGATGCAGAACTTATCCTCAAAGATGTGGCTGTATGGGGCGCCTGGGTGGCTCAGTCGGTTGAGCGTCCGACTTCAGCTCAGGTCATGATCTCACTGTTTGTGGGTTTGAGCCCCGCGTTGGGCTCTGTGCTGACAGCTAGCTCAGAGCCTGAAGCTGGTTTCAGATTCTGTATCTCCCTCTCTCTCTGACCCTTCCCTGCTCACGCTGTCTCTCTCTCAGAAATAAGTAAAACATTAAAAAAAATTTTGAAAGATGTGGTTGTGTGTTTTGCCTTGTAAGGCAGCTCGCTCCAGGACAGATGCAAGGGCTTGTTTTCATTTCACCTGATTTGGAGCATTTCCATAACTGGGGTGGCTTCCCCTGTGGCTTTTGTTGATAACACATTAAGAAAAAAATATTAGACAGTTGGAGCAGAGTATAAAGCTGGGACAAGCAATAGTCAGACGAAAAAATCCAGGGACAAAGGGGTTCAGAAGAGATATGTGTGTGGGGGAATAAGGGCTTTTCAAAAGCTCCTGTATACACTGGGGCATCAAGAAGGATACATGTACACCCAGTGCTGGATCCATGCTCAGAAAAGGCCCGAGAAAAACTCCATTTGTTTACCTCTGGCTGACTAGCAGGCTCTGCACAGCAGGAAGTGAAAGCTAAGACAGAGTTGTAAACAACCTGGGTAAGCACTGAAGGGGTGCCGCAACACAGATCCAACTGCAAAAGCTGAAGATAATTTTTCCTTGGTTTTCTTTTCTCACCTCCTGGTGTTTAAGGAAACTCTTTCAAAACACTAACTGACAGCTACCAAGCTAATGGATCACAGACTTCAGTGGCTACATGTGATAAAGACTGGATTTTAGATATGAAAAAATGGTATCACTTAGAGGTTAAATAACTTAAGCAAAGTCACATGGTGATTTTAATGTACACAGTCTGACATCAAGGCATGTGATTTTAACCTTTGTATGCTAGGGCTACATCTCTGTGAAGTTGTACCTAGGGGCGCCTGGGTGGTTCAGTTGATTAAGCATCTGACTCTTGGTTTCGGCTCAGGTCATGATCTCACAGGTCCCTGAGATCCAGCCCTGCACTGGGCTCTGTGCTGACAGTGTGGAGCCTGCTTGGGATTCTCTTTCCCTCTCTCTCTCCCCCTCCCTGCTCATGTGCACACGCTCGCTCTCGCTCTCTCTCTCTCAAAATAAATAAATAAACATTTAAAAACCCTGTACCTAAAAGCCAGTGGTGGATCTAGGTTTTGTGGGACCTGAAGGGCATACTATTTATGAAAATGAGTATGAAATACAAAACACTACCAAAGCAACTGAGGGCTTCAGAAGCCTAGGCTCCATAAGCTTCATAATTAATTTTTTTTCAATGTTTATTTTTGAGGGGGGGGGAGAGAGAGAGGGAGGGAGGGAGGGAGGGAGGGAGGGAGGGAGGAGAAAACGTGAGCAGGGGAGGGGCAGAGAGAGGGAGACACAGAAATCTGAAGCAGGCTCCAAGCTGTCAGCACAGACCCCAAGGCAGGACTCAAACTCATGAACAGCAAGACCATGACCAGGGCAGAAGTCGGATGCTTAACTGACTGAGCCACCCAGGCGCCCTATGAGCTTCATGATTAATTCGCCTTTTCTAGACATGTCATGAAATCTGATGAATGATTTAAAACTATGCAAGTTTTGGGGCGCCTGGGTGGCTTAGTCGATTGGGCGTCTGACTTTCGCTTAGGTCATGATCTCGCGGTAACTGGGTTCGAGCCCCGCGTCGAGCTCTGTGCTGACTGCCGGCTCAGAGCCTGGAGCCTGTTTCAGAGTCTGTGACTCCCTCTCTCTCCTACCCTCCCCTGCTCACGCTGTCTCTCTCTCTCCTAGAAATAAATAAAAAAAAAACATAAAAAAAAAAACTATGCAAGTTTACTAATGCACAATGAATATAATAACAACTGCTGCTACTGTATAACTTTCTTCTTTGAAGGGGATGAACTTTAACCTAGATGTTTGGAAAGATTCTGACAGGTCTAGATTTGATGCCAACAGCAACAACCCAAACCTTAATAATTCTAATTGTTATCATATATTGACCTTTACAAATAATGACTTACAGGGTACCTGCAACATAAGTCTAAGTAAATCTACCGTTTAGGTGCGTGGCTCTGCCTACTTGTACTAACACTTTGAGCAAATTACAACCTTTCAATCTGTTCATCTGGTACTACAACACAGAGGTTGTGAGGATTAAATACTCAGGCTGTAAAGCACTTCAGATGGTGGGTGATACACAGCAAGCACTCAAATAACAGCAACAATCATTTTTTACTTAAGAAAACCTAGTATGAAATTAGGATGTTACTATTTACATCACATAGATTCTTTTAAAAGGACTACAGATTTTTACCTATAAAATGAGCTTCTCTAAATTTCACTTTAAATTGTTAGTACTGTTTACAAAAATTGTACATTTTTAGAAACATCACAAAAGCAAAAAAGTGTGATAAAGGCAGTGGGGTGTTCTCCACTCCATTTTCTTATGGGTGATCACATGGGAAGACAAAGTATCCTGGCATCTCTTATAGCTAGGTTGGGATCATATAGGTAAGTTCTGGGAAATGAGAATGTGAATAGAAATGATGTGTCACTTCCACTCCAATGTAATTAAAAGCCAGCGTCTCCTTCATCTCTTCCTTCCTCTGCCTAGACAACCCTAGAAGCCACTTGTTCCTGCTGAAGCTGCAACAAGGTGGAAGCAGACTGGATTTATGAATCACCACTAAGAAGAAAGCTAATGTCTGTTTGCATCAGATTTGACTTGAGCAAGAAACAAACATTTATTGTGCTAAGTCACTGAGACTTTGAAGTGGCTTTGTACTGCAACAACATCTAACCTGTCTTATAATACAGTACAGTATTCCTGCCTGTAAAAATAATATGGGAAACCTGATTACATAAGGAATAATAAAACTCTTTTTTTTTTTACATGTGTTAAAACTCTTCCATATCATGCTTCTGAAATGTTTAATCAATGGAGAAGTTAATGCTTTCAAAGAGGAAGAAGGTGTGTGTGTGTGTGTGTGTGTGTAGTTCATAGTTAAAGATGGTACCAATTAGGACATCATATCAGTATACATGATTTGGGAAACAGAGCTAACCACTTGGAAAAAAATAAAGCTGGGTCTATTTTTCACTTTTCATACCAAAATAAATTCCAAATGGAGCAAAATTTTATTTTATTTATTTTTTATGGTTTATTTATTTTTGAGACAGAGAGAGACAGAGCATGAATGGGGGAGGAGGACAGAGAGAGGGAATCACAGAATCTGAAGCAGGCTCCAGGGTCTGAGCTGTCAGCACAGAGCCTGACGCAGGGCTCGAACCCACGAACCGTGAGATCATGACCTGAGCTGAAGTTGGACGCTTAACCAACTGAGCCACTCAGGTGCCCCCAAATCGATCAAAATTTTAAACTATAAAAATGAAGACATATTAACAACAAAACTCCAAACAACCCAATTCAAAATGGGGAAAGGACTTGAATATATACTTCTCCAAAGAAGATATACAAATGGCCACTGAGCATATTAAAATATGCCCCAAATCATTCATAATTAGGGAATGCAAATCATAAACAAATGAGATACCACTTTAGGATGGCTGTTAAAAACAAACAAACAAACAAACAAACAAACAGGGGTGCCTGGGTGGCTCAGTCCATTAAGTGGCTGACTTCAGCTCATGATCTCATAGTGTGTGGGTTTGAGCCCTGAATCAGGCTCTCTGCTGTCCAGTGCAGAGCCCACTTCGGATCCTTTCTCTCTTTTTCTTCCCTTCCCATGCATGTATTTCTCTCTCTCTCAAAAATAAACGTAAACAATTTTAAAAAACAGAGAATAACAAATATTGGTGAGTATGTGGAGAAATTGGGATCCATATGCATTGCTGATGGGACTAAAATCGCACAGCTGCTGCGGAAAATAGTTTGGTGGTTCCTCAAAAAGTTAAATACAGAATTACCATATGACTCAGCAATTCCATCCTTAAGGATATTCCCAAAAGAACTGAAAGCAGGGATTCAGAGACTTGTACACCAATATCCATAGCAGAATTATTCACAGTAATTATTCAAAATAGTTGAGAGGTAGAAACAACCCAAATGTCCATTAATAGATGAATAGATAAACAAAATGTGGTATATACATACAATGAAATATTCTTCAGCTATAAAAAGGAATGAAATTCTGGTATATAGTACAACATGGATGACCAAGTGACATAAGTCAGACTCAAAGGGCAGAGACCATATGATTCCACTTATATGTGGTACCTAGAATAGGCAAATTCATAGAGATAAAAAGTAAAATAGAGGTTACCAAGGGCTGGGGAAAGAGGGCCAATGAGAACTAGAATGTAATGGTACCAGAATTTCTGTTTGGGATGATGAAAAAGTTCTAAAAATGGATAGTGGTGATGGCAGCACAACACGGGCAGTGTACTTAATGTCACTGAATTGGACAATTAAAAATTGTTAAAGTGGTAAATTTTATGTAAATTTTGCCACAATAAAAATTATATGAGTAAAAAAATGAAACTATCAAAGTACCAAAAACCCACAGTGAATTAAAAAAATAATCTTGGACTAAGTGATCCCTTTTTGAGTATGACATAAAATCAGCAGCCACAAAAATAAAAGATTGATATATTTGAGTGTATAAAAATAAAATTACTTAAAATACCAAAAGAAGCCTCCCACTGAACAAATTTAGTCAAAATGGGTAAAAGTATTTGCAACATACAATAAAGGGTTAACTCTAATATACAAAGAAAACCTACAAATTAATAAAACTCTTATAGAAGAATGGAAAAAATAAAACTAGCATACAAAATTCATAGAAATAAGAAATATAAATGACAAACATGAAGATGTTCAAGCTTAGAAATAAGAAATGCAAATGAAAACAATGATATAATAACTTTTTTTTTTGCCATCAGTCTGCCAAAGATTAACAAGAACATAATACTTATTAGCATTTTTAAGGGTGTGAGTAAAGTGACACTCTTGCCTTTGTCAAAAGTGTAAATTGGTATGAACTTTTGGATGACAATGTGACAATATCTACCAAGATTTTAAATGCCTACATCTTTTTAAACACCTACATCAGTGATTTCTCTTCCAAGAATTCATCTTACAGATACGTATATAAGTACACAAAGATTATATATACATATACCCAGAGATAGACAGATAGATACTCATTTCAATACTCTTTGCTAAGAGCCAAAATATTTGGAAACAGTCTCAACGTTCATCACTAGGGGATTAAGTAGATTCTGGTACATCCACACAGTGATGCATTTATAGGTATTAAAACAAATCAAGTAGCTTTCTATATGCTAATATAAAAGCTATCCAAGATATATTGTCCAAAGGAAAAAGGTGGTTATGGAACTATATGTTTACTATAATTCCATTTGTGTGTACTCCCTTAAGACTGTGTGTGTGGGCAATCAAGTGAGATTTATTCCTGGAATGCAAGGATGGTTCAACATTTACAAATCAATCAACGTGATACATCACGTCAATAAAAGAAAGGGTAAGAACCCTATGACCACTTCAACAGGCACAAAAAAACAGTTGACAAAGTACAACATCCATTCATGATTTAAAAAAACTCTCAGAAAAGTAGGTTTAGAAGGAACTTCAACATAAATGCCATGTATGAAAAATCTGCAGCTAACATAATCCTTATTGGGGAAAAAACTGAGAGCTATTCCCCTAAGGTCAGAAACAAGACAAGGATGTCCACTGTCACCACTTTTATTCAACATAGTACAGAAAATCCTAGCCACAGCAATAAGACAACAAAAAGAAGTGAAAGGCAACCTAATTGGTAAGGAGGAAGTAAAACATTTGGTATTTGCAGATGACATGATACTATATGTAGAAAACCCTAAAAAGACGCCAACAAAAAGCTACTAGAAGTGATAAATAAATTGAGTAAAATTACAGGATACAAAATCAATGTGCAGAAATCCGTTGCATTTCTATACGGTAATAATGAAAACCGCAGAAAGAGAAATTAAGACAATCCCAACCAAAATAATAATGTTACCTAGGAATAAACCTAACCAGAAAGGTGAAAGATCTGTACTCTGAAAACTATAAAATGTTGATAAAAGAGATTGAAGACAACACAAAGAAACAGAAAGACATTCCATGCTCATGGATTCAAAGAATACTGTTAAAATGTTTACACTACCCAAAGTAATCTATACATTTAACGTATTCTCTATCAAAATACCAACAGCATCTTTCACAAAACTAAATGAAAAAATCCTAAAATTTATATGGAACTACAAAAGATTCAGAACAGCTGAAGCAATTTTGGAAAAGCAAAGCAAAGCTGGAGGCATCACAATTTCAGATTTCAAGTTTTATTGCAAAGCTGTACTATTCAACACAGTATGGTACTGGCACAAAAATAGACACATAGATAAACAGAACAGAAAACCCAGAAATCAATCCACAACTCTATGGTCAATTAATCTTTGACAAATCAGGAAAGAATATCCAATGGGATAAAGACAGTGTCTTCAATGAATGGTGTTGGGAAAACTGGAGAACTACATGCAAAAGAATGAAATTGGACCACTTTCTTATACCATACACACAAATGAACAACAGAGATTAAAGACCTAAATGGGAGACCTGAAATCATAAAAATCCTAGAAGAGAGCTCATGCAGTAATGTCTCTGACGGGCTGTAGCAACATATTTCTAGATATGTCTCTTGTGGCAAGGGAAACAAAAGCAAAAATAAACTACTGGAACTACATTAAAATAGAAAGTTTCTACACAACAAAGGAAACAACAACACAAAAAGCAATCTAATGAATGGGGAAAAGATGTTTGCAAATGACATATCCAATAAAGGGTTAGTATCCAAAGTATATAAAGAACGTATAAAACTTGACAGCCAAAACCCAAATAATCTAATAAAAAAATGTGCAGAGGACATGAATACATATTTCTCCAAAGAATACCTACAGATGGCCAACACATACATGAAAAGGTGCTCACCATCACTCATCATCAGGGAAATACAAATCAAAAGTACAATATCACCTCACACCTGTCAGAATGGCTAAAATCAACAACACAAGAAACAACAGGTGTTAAGGATGTGGAGAAAAAGAATCCTCTTGCACCGTTGGTGGTAATGCAAACTGGTGCAGCCACTCTGGAAAACAGTATGGAAGTTCCTCAAAAAGTTAAAAATAGGTCTACCCTATGATCCAGTAATTGCACTACTGGGTATTTACACAAAAAATACAAAAACATTAACTCAAAGGGATACATGCACCCCTATGTTTACTGCAGCATTATTTACACTAGCCAAATTATGGAAGCAGCCTAAGTGTCCAAGGATAGATGAATGGATAAAGAAGATGTGATATATATGTACAATGGAATATTACTGAATCATAAAAAAGAATGAAATCTTGCCATGTGCAATGACATGAATGGAGCTAGAGAGTAAAATGCTAGGTGAAATAAGTCAGTCAGAAAAAGACAAATACCATATGATTCTATTCATATGTGGAATTAAGAAACAAAGCAAAGGAGCAAAGAGAAAAAAAGAGAGAAACAAGTCAAGAAACCGACTCTTAACTATAGAGAACTGATGATTACCAGAGAAGAAGTGGTTGGGGGGATGGGTGAGATAGGTGATGGGGATTAACAAGTGAACTTGTCGTGATGAGCACCAGGTGATGTATGGAATAGTTAAATCACCGTATTGTATACCTGAAACTTACGTAATACTCTGCTAGCTATACTGAATTTAAAAAAAATTGCGGGGTGGGAGGAGAAATATATACTGCTACATGCAAAAATAATTTCTTAAAGGATTCAAAGAATACTGGTAATCTCTAGCGAGAAGAGTGAGTTGGCAGCAGGGGATGGGCCTGCCTAGGCAGGGAGAGGAACTTTCACTTTTACCCTATAACTCTGTGTACTGCTTGAATTTTTGAACTGTGATCATATATAGCTTGTGTAATAAAAAAGAAAATAGGCTATAGGAATGTTTAAAAGATGACACTATGTTAGCATTTAATTATTCTGTACTTATTTTTATCTTTCAGTTTAGAGTTATGGAAAGAAAGGAAATGTTTTGAATCTGACAGATCTGAGTTTAAATGATAGCTGTGACCCATGCTGGTGAATCTCTGTTTTATATTCTAGCCATCTATAAATAGGGAATAACAGTGTTTACCTTGCAAGGCTTTTATTAGGATTAGCTGTAACTTATGTAAAATGCCCAGGCACAATGCTTGGCACAGAGCTAAATGGACACTATTATTATTAATTCTATGTTATGAAAAACATGACATATTCTACTTGAAACAAATCAGATTGCTTTTTTTAAATATCAAAATTCTATTTTTTAATTTTTAATTTTATTTATTTTTTGAGAGAATGAGAGAAAGAGCAGGGGAGGGGCAGAGAGAGGGAGAGACAGAATTCCAAGCAGGATCAGTGCTGTCAGCACAGAGCCTGACATGGGGCTTAAACTCACAAGCTGTGAGATCATGACCCGAGCCGATATCAAGAGGTGGACACTTAACAGGCTGAGCGACCCAGGTGCCCCATTTTTTTTTCATTTTTTTAGTTTGATTGATTTTGATTATCACATCACTTTTCAAGTAATTCTTGTCATTCATGTCTCAAGTATTAACTGCTTTGGCAGAAGGGTGTCAGGTGTTTTCATTTGACCATGTTAGTGACTTCTGGAGAACAACTGGCACTAGCAACTAGTAAGGAGCTGAGAATTTTGCCTTGAGATTTCATAGCAATAATAACATACAATTAGCAGAAGAAATGTAATGGAAGTAGATGTTGTATGAAGTAAGAAAATGAGTGTATAAATATTTAAACCATGTATTAGAGCACTAATTAAGAAATCTGGAATTTCTAGAAATCTAAAGAGCTGCATTGCAGGAAGTAATACTGCAAGTCAACTAATACACCGTCTCTAAAATGAACTGGAAAAAGAAGACTCCTGTCAAGTCAGATATTCAAGCTCAGTCTGCAGTAACCATTACTGCCAAGAGTTACTTCATCACAAGACATAGCTCATAAGACTTGTTTAAAAACAATATATACTCAAGAGTTTCATCAGCTTACAAAGACCCACCACAAAATCCCCAGATAATAATGGCTGTCTTAAAAGCTCTTTTAAATGTAAAATCCTTATAAGCTCAATGAAAACTGCCAGCAACTTTACTACATGCTTAGGAAGTACAAATGACAATAGGAATTAGATAATTATAATTGGACACATAATTTAACAGGAATATAGAAATAATTTAAAGTTCAGTTTATTATGTAGCAGCCTAAACAATTAGTTGGTTGAAGGTTTCCCTACTGGGATTACATAAACTCCCAACAGTCCTCAAGGAATCTATTACATAGCACACGAATAACAACATTTATAAGAGAAAGCAACCATACTATCCTATGCTATGGAGGTATTAAAGTTTCAGGCAATTGTAAGGTGAAAGAACAAATCATCTCGCCTGACTTAAAATGAGGAAGAGCCAAATTTGCACTGTTCCATGTGCATACCACTTAAATCTAATGAACATTTACATTTAGAAATCTATTATAAGAGAAAATTTTTAATGCCTGTCTGGAATAAAAACCATTAATTTATATAATTTTATTTAAAAATGAATTCTTGTGTATAGTTAAGATGTCATTACTACCCAAAGCACTCTACATGTTCAATGCAATTCCAATCAAAATTGCACCAGCATACTTCTCAAAACTAGAACAAACTATCCAAAAATTTGTATGGAACCACAAGACCCCGAATAGCCAAAGTAATACTGAAAAATAAAACCAAAACGGGAGGGATCACCATCCCAGACTTTAGCCTCTACAACAAAGCTGTCATCATCAAGACAGTATGGTATTGGCACAAAAACAGACACATAGACCAATGGAACAGAATTGAGAACTCAGAAGTGGACCCAAAAGTATACAGCCAACTAATCTTTGACAAAGCAGAAAAGAGTATCCAATGGAAAAAAGACAGCCTTTTTAACAGATGGTGTTGGGAGAACTAGACAGCAACATGCAGAAGAAAGAAACTAGATCATTTTCTCACACCATGCACAAAAATAAACTCAAAATGGATAAAGGAACTGAACGTGAGACAGGAAACTATCAATACCCTAGAGGTGAAAGCAGGAAACAACCTCCTTGACCTCCACCACAGCAACTTTTTTTTTATTTTTTTTTTAATTTTTTTTTCTAATAGTTTATTGTCAAATTAGTTTCCACATAACACTCAGTGCTCATCCCCACAAGTGTCCTCCTCCATGCCCATCCTCCCTTCCCCCCAACATCTATCAGTCCTCAGTTTTTGTCAGCATTCAAGAGTCTCTCATGGTTTGCCTCTCTCCCTTTCCCCCACCATTTCCCCCTTCTTCTCCCCCTTGTTCCTCCATCAAGTTCCTCCTAATCCTCCTATACGTGCACACATATGATATTTGTCCTTCTCTGCCTGACTTATTTCGCTCAGCATAACACTCTCAAGGTCCATCCATGTTGCTACACATGGCCAGATTTCATTGTTTCTCATTGCCATGTAGTATTCCACGGTATAGATAAACCACATCTTCTTGATTCGTCTGTTGATGGACATTTAGGCTCTTTCCATGTTTTAGCTATTGTTGAGAGTGCCACCGCAGCAACTTCTTACTTGACACATCCCCAAAAGCAAGGGAATCAAGAGCAAAAATAAACGATTGGGACCTCATCAAGATTAAAAGCTTCTGCACAGCCAAGGAAACAACCCACAAAACTAATAGGCAACCAACGGAACGGGAAAAGATCGTTGCAAATGACATATCAGATAAAGGGTTAATATCCAGAATCTATAAGGAACTCACCAAACTCCATGCCCAAGAAACAAACAACCCAGTGAAGAAATGGGCAGAAGATATGAACAGACATTTCTCCAAAGAGGACATCCAGATGGCCAACAGACACATGAAACGATGCTCAGCATCCCTCCTCATCAGGGAAATACAAATCAAAACCACACTGAGATACCACCTCACACCAGTCAGAGGGGCTAAAATGAGCAAATCAGAGAACTCTAGATGCTGGCGAGGATGTGGAGAAACGGGCACCCTCCCACACTGTTGGTGGGAATGTAAACTGGTACAGCCCCTCTGGAAAACAGTGTGGAGGTTCCTCAGGAAACTAACAATAGAACTCCCCTATGACCCAGCAATAGCACTGCTAGGAATTTACCCAAGGGATACAGGAGTGTTGATGCATAGGAGCACATGTACCCCAATGTTCATAGCAGCACTCTCAACAATAGCCAAAACATGGAAAGAGCCTAAGTGTCCATCAACGGACGAATGGATCAAGAAGATGTGGTTTATCTATACCATGGAATACTACATGGCAATGAGAAACAATGAAATCTGGCCATGTGCAGCAACACGGATGGACCTTGAGGGTGTTATGCTGAGCGAAATAAGTCAGGCAGAGAAGGACAAATACCATATGTTTGCACGTATAGGAGGATTAGGAGGAACTTGACGGAGTAACAAGGGGGAGAAGAAGGGGGGAAATGATGGGGGAAAGGGAGAGAAGCAAACCATGAGAGACTCTTGAATGCTGACAAAAACTGAGGACTGATGGATGTGGGGGGGAGGAAGGATGTGCATGGAGGAGGGCACTTGTGGGGATGAGCACTGAGTGTTATGTGGAAACTAATTTGACAATAAACTATTTGTAAAAAAAATTAAAAAAGAAAAAAAAGTGTATTCTTGGGGCACCTGGGTGGCTCAGTCGGTTAAGCGTCCAACTTCGACTCAGGTCATGATCTCATGGCTCCATGAGTTCAAGCCCTGCATTGGGCTCGGTGCTGACAGCACAGAGCCTAGAGCCTGCTTCAGATTCTGTGTCTCCCACTCTCTGCCCCTCCCCTTCCCGTGCTCTGACTCCGTCTCAAAAATGAATAAACATTAAAAAATTTTTTAAAATATATATTCTCATTTATAAGTCTTAGGTACCTGTGCCAAATAACCCTTTAAATTATATTAAATGTTGGGGCTGTAACTGTTTATATGGTAACATCTTAAGATTAGAACTGTTTACAATATTAATTTTGTCTTCTGGGTGAAAGGAATACCAAGATGCTCTTACCTGCAAGTGCTCTTGGCAGTCTGTCATTTTCAGGTGTTTCCCGCGGATACACACAGCTGTAATTCATGCAGGTTAGTAATGTGTCGATTTGAGATGTACGGAGATCTTCCGGAGAATACATGGGCAGGAATGCAACATCAATTGCTATCTCATGGTTCAGACCTGTTATAGAAAAACCATAGTTAGTCAAAAATGGGATAATACATGAAGCTAATGAGGCCAGGTTTGCTGGTTAGGTCCTGATACATGCCAAACAGCTTTACACATATAGAAGCATAATTTCAAAGCTAGGAACTAAACCCTTTGCTGTGCAAAACTTTATGAATACATGCTACTGGTTGAAAGAGAAGACACTTCAGTGCAGTCTATCACCACTGCTGGAAATAACAATCCAAAATGTTTTACCTACTGATAGAAGATTAAAATTTTAATATCCAGAGTATGGCCTGGTCACATAAATGAAGACATGTAGAATATTTTCTTGGTCATTATGTGAGGGGCCATTATAGGATAGAATAATTCAGAGATGACTACTGGTTCCCTTATTGCCATTTGGACTTAGGGATGTATGACTCAAGCAAAGCCAGGATGATAGTAGTGACAGGGTCCCATGTGCCCTCAATTATACATTACAAACTTCAATTACTCATTATTAGGGCAATAAGAAATTGCAGTAGAAGAGTGGCTATGGGGGAAAAACCAAAGTAAATCCTGACCTGTGACTGTCATCTCTTTGTATGGGTCAATGTCAGCTAGGGTGGATAAAAAGGACTTTTCAGAGGCAAGGCTTTGAGCTGGGTACTAAAGGATGAAAAGCATTTAAATAGAGAGAAGGTATTTTAGGCGGGGCAGAGAGTAGCCAAAAGTATAGATCAGAGTAAGGAGACTATCTTGACTGGCGGAAGGGTAAACACACAGGGCACAGCTTGTAAACTATGAATTCCACCCAGTCACACGAAACAGAATCCTGGAAGTTATCCTTAACTTCTTCCTTTTGTTCTTCCCTGATACTTAGCAAGTTCTAGAGTCTATGACCTTAATATCTCTCCTACTCATTGCTACAGCAATTCTTAACTACTGTTCATGAGGCAATGATAGGTAAACTCCTTCCTGTTAAACTGTAACTGATCCAGAAATGTAAGTCCATTCCTTGCTTTTTACATGCAAATGATACTAAAATTCCACAGCTTTAATTTAATATACAACTAAGGGCTACTTAAAGGTTTTAAGGAGAACCAAAATGTGGTATTAATGAACTATGATTGTCATGATGTCTAGAATTTATTGAAGATTTAAATTCAGTATTATAAGAAGTATAACTACCCCATAACTCTTAGCAATGTTGCAAAACTCATGTTAATGTGCACATGCTTTATCTTATTTCTTTGATTCTAAGACCAAATTTAACTCTAAGATATACTATCAACTAATGGTTGATACAAAACTGCTTTATTTTTATTTATTTTTTAAAACATTTTAACAATTATTTAAGAGACAGAGACAGAGCACAAGCAGGGGAGTGGCAGAGAGACAGGGAGACAGAGAATGCAAAGTGGGCTCCAGGCTCCGAGCTGTCAGCACAGAGCCCAATGTGGGGCTTGAACTCATGAGCCATGAGATCATGACTTGAGCCAGAGTCAGACCCTGAACCGACTGAGGCACCCAGGTGATCCCAAAACTGTTTTTTAATACTTTAATAAAAGTTTTTTTTTTTTTATAAAAGTTTTAATAAAAAGGAAACACTGCATTAAGTGTACCCATTGCCCATAAGATGCATTCCAACCTGCAAACGTAAAAAAAGAGAAAAGGTGCCTTAAAATGGAGAAAATATCAGAAATTGCAAATCCTGATATTCTCAGGAAGGTAGCTTGATTATCAGTGTGTCATTGATACTATTTTGAGTTATTTTTGAAATTACAAAATACTGTGATTTTAGCTTCATCATTACTGATAAAATCTGTTGTGAGTTCTTTGGTTAAAACTAGAATTCAGAGGGGGCAACTGGGTGGCTCAGTCAGTTGAGCATCTGACTTTTGCTCAGGTCATGATCTCATAGTCCGCGGGTACAAGCCATGTGTTGGTCTCTGTGCTAATAGCTCAGAGCCTGGAGCCTGCTTCGGATTCTGTCTCTCCCTCTCTCTCTCTCTCTGCCCCTCCCCCACTCAGTCTGTCTCTCAAAAGAAAATAAAGACATAAGAAATTAAAAAAAACAAAAAACAAAAAACCTAGAGTTCAGAGTACAAATGTGTAAGTAAACAGGCCTCAGGGACTCCATACTTGCTGTTTTTGTGCCTAGGATGTTCTTCCCTCAGATAACCAGACTGTTATGGTCCTTCACATCTATAAGAATTCTGATGAAATTTTAACTTCTCAGGGAGACCTCCCCTGACCACTCCATTTAAAATGCAATCCTTTCCTACTACAGTACTCTCCAACCCCTTTTTTCCACCACTTACTGCCATCTCTTTTACCACCAAGCTCTTATATCTACTGTGTTCACTCATGTAACCTTAGCATTTAGAACAGTGCTAGGCACACATTAGGTGCTCAGGAAGTATTTGTAAATTGAACAAATGAATGTATATTTGTGTACTTTTTACCTACAATTTTCAAATACTAGACTTTAAGAAATTTGTGCATTAAGTGTTCAAATATGGATTTATCTGTATTCCTGTTACCAAAGGAGATGAACAAAAATATCCTCCCTGCAGTGGCATATATATGTGTTTCAATGGAGACTTACTGCTTATGCATTACTGAAGTAACTTACAACATACTATCTAGGTAAATGTGAGAATATATCTAGACTATGTTTAAAATTACAGGAAAATATCAAGCAAGGAAGCTCATATTGCTCTTTGGAAGGTGTATCATCTGCAATCTATGTATCTTCTTCCTCAATTCTTTGTTTTCACCAAATTTCTTTCCTAAAAAAAGTGAGTGAGAGAGAGAGAGAAAGCGAGACAGACAGACAGACAGACAGACACTGTGTGTTGGATGGGAGGCAATCTGTGATTCCAGCACCTAGCATAATGCTTGGCATATACCATATTTTACTCAATCTAAGATGTCACTAAGAAAAATGCTACCGACTAAAGAAAGGCATGACTTCAATTGCAAGATGCATATCAATTTTCAAAGACGTTAAAATATAGGGAAAAAAGAGTGTCTTATGATGATGAAATCTGATAGTAGGTACTTCAGAATTCATGATCAAATTACAATTACCTGCTGGAGGGGAGGTGGATGAGGGGATGGATTAAATGGGTGATGGGCATTAACGAGGGTACTTTTTGGGATGAGCACTTGATGTCGTATGTAAGACATGAATCACTGGTTCTACTCCTGAAGCCAAGACAATACTGTATGTTAAATTGAATTTAAATTTTAAAAATTACAATTACTTTTATTATATAATGAAATAAGGGACATAATTAAGGTGCAACAATAGTAATCTAGCTCTGGAATCCATATGATCCAGTGTACTACTCCACTGAGATAGAAGAGTGGGAAGCATCTCAGTGGGATAGGATATCCTGAATATGTAGCCAGTGAGGGAACCAACAGTGAGAAAATCCAGTTCTACTTAGCTAATGGTTCAAGTAGGCTTTAATAAGGAAGGAGGCATACCTCATGGGTATAAAAAATTGGTCCTGAGCCAGTAGGCTAGTACCAAGGAAGGGGAGGAGGTAGTTATGTTGGTCTGCTTGGTTACTTTAATAGAAGAAAAAAGCCAAGGTAAGTAAATCCTTATTACTTCAATATAACTACAGCATTTGAAATTGCTTTGATGCTACAATTAACGGTATTAAAAATGTTAATTATGATTTAAATGCATTTTGCAAAAAAGGAAAAGAACAAACCATACAAAAATTGGGCATGGGTTCTCTTGATTTCCAAGAGACAAAAAGGATGACCTTCAGAGGCTTACAAATGGCTGGCTGGATTATAATCCTTAATGCCTAAATCAAATGTAAATTGAAGAGAGGACTCTTAAGCTTTGACTGACTCACAGCATTTCATGGGTAACTAAATCAATGCTAGTAGAGCCAATGTTATACTAATCCCACCTGGAAGTTCAATCTAGGTTTGGAAAACTGTTTTCTTATATTTAAAGAAACTAGTTCTTAAAATCAGGAGAAAATGACCAATAGATTCTGTATCTGGGCTTAAAGGCACTGAAATTTTAGTCTGTTACTTCATTACAGTATCTTCTTTTTGAAATGTGTGTTATTCCATAATAAGCAATGGACTGAGGTTTTAACGCTTAGAGGTAATACCAGAGATATCTATTTATTTCAGGCAAGTGAGATGGCATAGCAAGGATTTTAATACAAGAATGTGCATTTCTGGAATAGGTTTCTGATGTTGCAGCAGTACTGAGCTGGTTGTTGGGAGCCATTAGAACTGTGGGAAGGAAGATTAATCATTTCATTCAATGTTCTCAATAATGATTCACCCTAGACCAGTCAGAGATAATGACTGTAAGAGGGCAGTGGTGTAAATAACCTTTCTGTCTATCAGAATAAGACACGTCAAAATTACTGGGTCCTCCAGAGATCAGCAAGATACCACAGAGGGATAATCAATCACTGGAAGATAGTACCAGTGTAGGTGGAAAATCTTTATGTTGGAAGAATTTTAAATATCATACAGATTTACCTGCCTGGATTGGTTTAGCTAGTTTTATCTAAAAACAGAGATCTAGAACAGGGGTGAACAAATTATAACCTGGGGGCCAAGTTGAGCTTGCACTAGGCTTCGTACAACCCATGAGCTCAGAATGTTCTTTTTTTTTTTTACACCTTAAATGGCTAAAGAAAAAAATCAAAAGAATATTTTGTGATATGTGAAAATTATATGCAATTCAAATTTCAGTGTCTATAAATATTTATCCCCAAAGAGCATGCACATTCATTTATATATTGTCTATGGCTGCTTTCACACTAAAAAATCAGAACTAAGTAGTTTGGACAGACGCTGTATGACCTGCAAAGCCTCAAACATTTACTACTTGGCCCTTTACAGAACAAATTTACCCCCTTGTACAGAACACACTTAATATTATCTTTCAGTTTTAGGATCTTACCTTTTAACAAATAGTACGGTATTAAGAGATGTAATCCTCTCTTCTAATTTTAATTTTTTTAATGTTTTTTTATTTTATTTTTGAGAGTCAGAGAGAGACAGCAAGCAAGGGAGGGTCAGAGAGAGAGGGAGACACAGAATCCGAAGCAGGCTCCAGGCTCTAAGCTGTCAGCACAGAGCCCAATGTGGGGCTCAAACCCACGAACTGCAAGATCATGACCTGGGCCGAAGTCGGATGCTTAACTGACTGAGCCACCCAGGCGTTCCTGTAATCCTCTCTTCTGAGTCTATTGCTCATGCCATGCTTAAAATGGAGAGACCATTTGTCTGCTCTCACAATACAACTTCAGTCTGATACTTTCACAAAAGTTATAATCAATTCACTACCTTCACATCTGATATTCACCACTTATTTTAACCAAAACCTGGGAATATCTATATACTCCCAGTGCTAGTAGGAGAATAGTATTTATCAATCTCAATTCCACTGGTGCATACCTCACAAGCTGGACACACTGTTGTCATTGGCTCTGGTGCAGCTCTAAGTCTCCCTTAGGCAGATAATGGAGACTGAACAGGCTGCTTCTCTGGAGTGTGCCAGAATTTTAAGGAGTGTAGATATAAAAATCTTTGAAATGCATTTTCTTTCAGCCATTAAATTACTAATGACTTTTCCCAATTCTTTTATTTTAAGGTAACACAACCTTCCCTTAAGATACAAAACAATTAAGGGGCACCTGGGTGGCTCAGTCGGATGCCAACTTAGGCTCAGGTCATGATCTCACAGTTCATGGGTTTGAACCCCCATCGGGCTCTGTGTTAACAACTCAGAGCCTGGAGCCTGCTTCGGATTCTGTCTCTCTCTCTCTCTCTCTCTCTCTCAAAAATAAACATTAAAAAATTAAAGAAGAAAGATACAGAACAAATAAAAAATTTTTTCCTTGATTGTGAGAATAGCTTAATTTGGCTTTTATTTTAGAAATTTTTTTGTGTGTGCATTCTTCAGTCATTGGAAACAAACATAAGATTAAATGTAAGTTTAAAAATGTGTTAGCTTTTTAAAAAGTTTTTATTTAAATTCAAGTTAGTGAACATAAAGTGTAATATCAGTTTCAGGTAATATAGCGATTCAACACTTCTGTACAACACTCAGTGCTCATCACAACAAGTGCCCTCCTTAATCCCTGTCACCTATTTAATCCATTCCCCTCACCCACCTTCTCTGTGGTAATCATCAGCTTGTTCTCTTAAAAAAAAGAAAAGTGTTGCCTTTTAAATTTCTGTAAGTTCTATAGCTACTTCTCAGTTTTGAACAGCCTGAGAAAAACAGTTTATTTTCCCTTATAGACCCAGGGAATTTTATTAAAGTAGCTTCTTTCTGTTAAAACCTGAGTTAGTGGAGAATTTTATTTTCTTCAAGGGCTAACCAGATCTCTGTTCATTGAAGCCTCTCTCGATTAGTACGATGGTACCTTTTTTCTTAAACCTACATTTTACCCTTCAACAGTTCAGATACACTGAGAAAGAGGCAGAGAACATGAGTAAGAAAGTGGTGGCTAAAGAAGAACAAAATCAGTGTTAGAAGTAGTCAGGTTGTCAGGGGTGAGGAAAGTTCCCTTGGTTCCCATTCTTCTCTGCCCAAATACTTTCCTAGGACTTGCCAATGTTTAAAAGTCCACAGAGCTTAATATATTCCAGAGTTAGTGCTTCATTCCTTTGGTTTGAGCCAAGCAGGAGCTCTCCTTGGACTTTATTTCTTTTGGAGGGGGGAGCATAATTTCTTAAAGCAAAATAGTATCATGTATATTGAAAATATATAAAATTAATAGTGTTCAAATAAAAGAACACTTGACTTACCTAGGATGGTTACTTCGAAATGTCCAAGGCTTCGGGCGCTTTTGAAGTCTTCAAGTTTTGGGGGCCTTCCCTCTGGTGGTACGTATTTTGCAGGCTGAGAATTAAACTGCTCAGCGAGAAACTTCCTCTGCTCGAAAATAAATTTCCGTGGAATACTTTCAGGATGAACGCAGCTGTAATGCAGATGATCCATTAAGCCAAACTTTTTCTCTCTCCACAGTGGACTTTCCCATCTATCACTTATAGTTTTTCTCGCTTTCCCTTGCATACTAGCGCTTGTGCTTTCTCGGCCTGTTAAAGACACAATGAGACAGATACAATGGACCTTATTTGCAAACCAACCAAATCAAGTTGTTCAGTACAAAAAAGCACAGATTAATGAGGAATAGTTTAGTTAACTTTAAAAATTAAAAAAAAACACTTATAAAATATAAATTGAATACCCAAAAGATAATCCTTATTACAGTGAAGAGTGAACTAAATTCATTTTTAAAATAAACGTTTACTCCAAAATAATAAACACTGATATTGTTTTCTCTGTTGCTGGGATTATGAAGATTTGTAATTACCTCCCTTATACCTTTTCTGTATTTTCTAAATTCTCTCAGATAAACAAATATTTCTTTTATATTCAGTGACAAATTCAAATTAAGTCAAATTCATAACTGTTAGAGATGAGACCACCGCTCACTATTGGTGGAATGTAAGCTTAAAACTTTGTTAATCTTTGCTAAAAGCAGCTTGAACAAATACAAAATACAGTCTTTTTCATGGATATAACTCTCCTTCATGAAGACCATGTATTATATATGATACTCCTTTTGGATCTAAATAACATGGAAAAGAAAGAGGGAACTAAACTGAGATGAAAGATCCCTTCAATTCTTGATTGTTTTCTATCATCAAGTCAGTTTATCACTTATGTACAATTTATCTAACACATTTAGTTTCTAAGGCAAATACTTATTGATCACTTTATTATAAATATTCCAGGTACTGTGCTAAGGACTTTGGTAAAATAATGTTTTAATTGAATAATACACCCTGGGAACTGAAGACAAATGGCAGAATCAGACTCTCTTGTTAACAGTTCTGGTAGCTGAGACAAGCTGACAGCGACTCTGTTTCAGAGTTTACCAAGGTTGCTGAATTGCTTCCTTGCTGGTGGCCTATGCCTTGGTGTTCATTATTATCCTGGCATAAAAAAACCTTGCTGAGGCTGAAGGGAGTTTTAACAGCAAGGTTTCAATGTGGTTAATATATCATTACTGCTTTTGAAACATACCCTATTCCTAGACTACTTTCTTAGGATTTTAAACCTACCTAGAGACTTAATAAAATTTATCATGAGGTAAGATACTAGACTGAGTTGTAAGAGAAGATGAAGTTGAGTATGTACTTCTTACTTACCAAGAATTCAAAATACTTCAATATTACAAAGGAGTTTTTTAATTCAAAATTCAGATGATGAACACTTAACTTCCTATAATAATGCTTGATAACAAAAGGATAAAAAATTTAATTGTACATGAAAAATAAAGGAATCAATCAAAGCCAAGAGGAAAATTCAGTTAATAGGACTAAACTGAGAACTGTATAATGACTTAATCTTTTTTATCACCTAAAATAAATCTCCTTTCCCCAAACTTATACAAATACATAATTAAAATAGCAGTAAGTAGCTATTACAATGATTCAAGTTATAGTTAGCATTCCTGACTTATTTGTTCTAAAATATAGCATGCAAGAACCAAGTATAGGTTATTCCACATTTTAAAAATTAAATAATTACATCTATCTTACAGAAAAATATCCTATGATTGACCCTGACAGAAATAAGTCAGAATATTTTCTATGCTTGTTTGAGTGTCGATATCAAGGACTGGCAAGGTACAGATTTTTATTTGAAAAATTTCTTTGACCACGAGGGAGAAGAAGGAGGAAAATAGTTGGGGAGAGGGAGGGAGGCAAACCATGAGAGACTCTTGAATGCGGAGAACAAACTGAGGACCCAAGGGGGTGGGGGAGAGGGGAAGGGGGGTGATGGGCACGGAGGAGGGCACTTGTGAGGATGAGCACTGGGTGTTATATGGAAACCAACTTGACAATAAACTATTTAAGGGGCGCCTGGGTGGCTTAGTCGGTTAAGCGTCCGACTTTCCCTTAGGTCATGATCTCGCGGTTCGTGGGTTCGAGCCCCGCGTCGGGCTCTGTGCTGACTGCCAGCTCAGAGCCTGGAGCCTGTTTCAGTCTGTGACTCCCTCTCTCTCTGACCACCCCTGCTCACACTGTCTCTCTCTCTCTCCTAGAAATAAATAAAAAAGGTTAAAATAATAAAAATAAAAAATAAACTATTTAAGAAAAAAAACAAAAAACAAAATGTACTTATTGAAAGTAATTAAATGGAAACGAAAATCCTTCAGAAAAAAAAAAGAAAGAAAAATTTCTCTAAAAAATCCTGCTTTGTTTTTTATAGTAACTTGGGACTGTAACTACCTACCACAATTATATGCTCACAATTATTACAGATGGGTATGAATTCAATACAAGAGATACTGGCAGTCACTGGCTGTGAAAAGCAGATTTCAAAGGCAATAATTATGACATAGAGTTCAGGTTTTTCTTAAGATATGATGGAAAATTATGAACTGGAACTCTTTTAGTTTGAATACTACTACAATTACCATATGAAACACATGTTAAACCTAACACACAACCAAGATACAGGTTAGTTACCTAGCTAAGCTGTGTGTGTGTGATTCTATGTTATAACTCATTTGAATGATTCATTTTACCCCAATTTCTGGTGAGAAGAGAATCATGTCTTAACGGGGAAAATTTGAGTAGAAGACCACATTTCAGTTGTGAGACAAAACAAACAAAAAATCCCCCCCCAAACCCAAATTATAAATGTATGGATGTAGGCATGATGATTTTGTTTCCTGACAAAATCTACTCTGAGAATTTCTCATTATATAAATAAAAGTGATGGGCAGGGGTGTATAGAAGCATTTGGAAGGGAGGGAAAACAAAAAGAAGAAGAAATAGAAAATCTCCACATATCTATAACCGGAGATTGAATGAGTACTTAAAAATCTGTCAACCAAGAGAAATCTAACATCAGGTGACTTCAGTGGTGAGTTCTATCAAATATTTAAAGAATTAACACCAATACATCTCAAAATCTTCCAAAAAATAGCAGATGAAAGAACATTTCCAAACTCATTTTATGAGTCCAGTATTACCCTGATATCACTAGAAAAAAAAATGACAGACCAACATCTCTTATTATTATAGATGCATAAATACTCAACAAAATACTAGCAAACCAACTACAATAACTTTTTAAAAGATTATACACCATGACTGTGTGGGATTTATCCAAGAAATGTAAGGGTAGTTTAACAGAAAAGATCAGTAAACACATAATACATTGTATCAATAGAATGAAGAAAATACTACAGAATCATTTTATTGATCCAAAAAAGGCATCCAAGAGCCTGAGCTGGAAGACGAATGTGGGAGGAACATTCCCTAGCTTAACAAACATCCTGTCCCAGGACAGGCTAAATTAACAGAAACCAGGAAGGTTTCTCGTATGTTCCAGGAAGGAAGAAGGTAACAATTGAGTAGGAAGACCCTAGACATGTCTTATCCCATGAACACAAATACAGAAGTTAAAATCATCCTAAATGCTGGAGAAATGGACCTGAAGACTGATAGAAAAAGCTCCACAACTGAAGGGAGAGAAGAGGCTACATCAAAGATGGAGCAAGAGACATAACCGGCTTTTCTAACACAGAGAAAGAGGCAGAGACTTAGACAAAAATGACAATATGGAGAAATTTATTCCAAATGGAAGAATAAGATGAGGCCACAGCCAAAGATCTCAGCAAAACAGATATAAGTAACATGCCTGATGAAAAATTTAAAGCAACAATAATGAGGATACTCACTGGGCTTGAGAAGAGAATAGAAGACAGCAGTAAGACCCTTCCAAGGAGATAAATGAGTAAAAAAGAATCAGTCAGAGATTAAAAATGAAATAAATGAGATTGGAAATAGGCTTGATGCAATGAACAGTATAATGGAAGAAGCAGAGGCACAGATTAGTGACCTAGAAGACAAAATAATGGAAAATAATGAAGCTGAAGAAAAGAGGGAAAAAAGAATCATGTAACAAGAGAATAAATAGACTTAGGGATAACATTGGTATTATAGGAGTCCTAGAAGAAGAAGAGAGAGAAAAGGTTGGAAATTTTATTTCAAGAAGTAATAGCTGAAAATTTTCCTAATCTGGGGAAAGAAACAGACATCTAGATGCAGGAGGCACTGAGACCAGCCATCAAAATCATCAAAAGCAGACCAACGCCAAGACACTGTAATTTAACTAGCAAAGTACAGCGATGAAGAAAAACATCTTAAAAGCAGCAGCACAAAAGAAGTCCTTAACCCACAAGGAAAATCCATAAAGCTAGCTGGTGATATCTTAACAGTAACTTGACAAGCCAGAAGGGACTGGCATGATATATTCAAAATGCTGAATGGGAAAAATCTGCAGCCAAGAGCACTTTATCCAGCAAAGCTATCACTCAGAATTTAAGGAGAGAGAAAGTTTCCCAAAGAAACAAAAACTAAAGTAGTTCGTGACCACCAAACCAGCCCTGCAAGAATATTAAAGGGGAGCAAATAAATTTTTGAGTAGGAAGGAAATACCAAATGTGACAAAGACAAGAAAGGAAGAGAAAAAAAATCTCCAGAAACAACAACAAAACAAGTAGTAAATTGGCACTAAATACAGATCGATCAAAAATTAGTCTGAATGTAAATGAACTGAACACTTCAATAAAAAGACAAAGGGTGCCAAAGTGCATAAAAAACAAAACCCATCGATATGCTGTCTACAAGAGACTCATTTTAGATCTAAAGACACCAGCAGATTGAAAGTGAGAATGGGGAAACACGCAAAGATTCTTTATTAACTACTAGCAAACTTAATCCAGTAGTACATTAAAAAATCATTCACCATGATAAAATGGGATTTATTCCTGGGTTACAAGTGTGGTTCAATACACAAATCAAAGTGATACATCACATTAATAAAAGAAAGTATAAGAACAATATGATCCTTTCAATAGATGTAGATAAAGCATATGACAAAGTACAACATCTATTCATGACAAAAATTCTCTGCAAAGTAGGTCTAGGGTGAACATACCTCAACATAATCAAGGACATATATATAGAAACTCACAGCTAACATCATCCTCAGTGGGGAGAAACTGAAAGCTTTTCCTCTATCACCAGGAATAAGACAGGGATGTATACTCACTGTTATTTAACATAGTGCTAGAAGAGCTAACCTCAGCAATCAGACAACAAAAAGCAATAAAAGGCACTCAAACTGGCAAGGAAGAAGTCAAACTTTCATTATTTGCAGATGACATGATAAACTATATAGAAATCCAAAAAAACTCCACCAAAAAAACTTCTAGAACTGATATATGAATTCAGTAAAGTTGCAGGATACAAAATCAACATAAAGAAATCTGTTGCATTTCCATACACCAATATGAAGCAGAAGAAAGAGAAATTAAAGAAATCAATCCCATTTCTTTTGCACCAAAAACAATAAACTACCGAGGAATAAACCTAACCAAAGAGGTGAAAGACCTGTACTCTGAAAACTACAAAACACTGATGAAAGAGATTGAAGATGACAGAAATGGAAAGACATTTCATGATACAGATTGAAAGAACAAATATTATTAACATGTCTATACTACACAGAACAATCTACTTATTTAATGCAATCACTATCAAAATGCCAATGACATTTTTCATAGAGCTAGAACAAACAATCATAAAATTTGTATGGAACCACAAAAGATCCAGAATTGTCAAAGCAATCTTGAAAAAGAAAAGCAAAGCTAGAGGCATCACAATTCCAGACTTCAAGTTATCTTACAAAGCTCTTCTAATAGAAAAAATATGGTACCAGCACAAAAACAGACACATAGATCAACAGAACAGAATAGAAAACCCAGAAATGAACCCATGACTATACGGTCAATTAATTTTTGACAAGGCAGGAAAAAAATATCCAAAGAGAAAAAGACAGTCTCTTCAACAAATGGTGTTGGGAAAACTGGACAGCAACATGCACAAGAATAAACCTAGACCAGTTTCTTACACTATTAAAAAATTAAAATGTATGAAAGACCTAAATAAATGTGAAACAGGAAACTATCAAAATCCTAGAGGAGAACACAGGCAGTAACCTCTTTGACATCATCCATAGCAACTTCTTTCTAAATAAGTCTCCTGAGGCAAGGGAAACAAAAGCATAAATAAACTATTGGGACTTTATCAAAATGAAAAGCTTCTGCACAGCAAAGGAAACAACCAACAAAACTGAAAGGCAACCTATGGAATGGGAGAAGGTATTTGCAAATGACATATCTGATAAAAGGTTAGTATCCAAAATATATAAAGAACTTATACAATACCCCCCAAATGAATAATCCAATTAAAAAATGGGCAGAAAATATGAATAGACATTTTTCCAAAGAACACAGATGATCAACAGACCCATGAAAAGATACTTAATATCACTCATTATTAGGAAATAAGAAATCATAACTACAATGAGATATCACTTCACACCTGTCAGAATGGCTAAAATTAACACAAGAAAACAACAGGCATTGCCAAGGATGTGGAGAAAAAGGAACCCTCTAGCACTGATAGTAGGAATTCAAACTGGTGCTGCTATTCTGGAAAACAATAGAGTTTCCTCAAAAAGTTGAAATAGAACTACCCTATGATCCAACTATTGCACTACTATCCATTTACCCAAAGAATACAAAAACATTAATTCAAAGGGATATACACACTCCAATCTTTATAGTGAATTAGCTAATAATATCCAAATTATGGCAAGAGCTGAAGTGTCCATTGGCTGATGAATGCAGAAGGAAGATGTGGTGTGTGTGTGTGTGTGTATACATATATAGTTGCCACACACACACACACACACACACACACACACACAGCCATTTAAAAGAATGAAGTCTCACCATTTGCAAGGACATGGATGGAGCTAGAGAGTATTTTACTAAGCAAAGTAAGTCAGTCAGAGAAATAGAAATACCACATGATTTCACTCATATATGGAATTTATGAAACAAATGAGCAATGGGGAAAAAAAGAGGCAAATCAAGAAGAGACTCAACTATGGAGAACAAAGTGATAGTTACTGGAGGGGAATGGGGGGATGCGTGAAATAAGTGATGGGTATTAAGTCATACATGTGTTGTAATGAGCACCAGGTATTGTATGGAAGTGTTGAATCATTATATTGTACACCTGATACTAATATTACACTGCATGTTAACTAATTGGAATTTAAGTAAAAACTGTAAAAAATGCATCTTACAAAATTCAACAATCATTCATAATAAAATAACTCAGAAAACTAGGAGTAGACAGGATTTTCCTCAATATGAAAACGGGCTTTTACAAAAACGGCAGAGCTAACATAATACTCAATGATAAAGTACTGAAAGTTTTCCCCCTAAAGATGAGAATCAAGACAGGGATGTCCACTCTCACCAATGCTATTCACCATTGTACTAGAAGATTTAGGCAAAGCAATTAGATATGAAAAAGAAATAAAACGAATCCAAATTGGAAAGAAAGACATGAAATGACCTCTGTATGCATATGCCATAATATCATGTATAGAAAATCTGCAAGAATCTACAGAAAGGCAACCAGAGCTAATAAACCAAATCATCCTATTTCCAGGTTACAAAATCAACACACACCAGTCAGATGAGTTTCTATAAACCAACAATAAACAATCTGAATAGGAAATTAAGAAAGCAAAGAAAGCAATTTCAATTTTGAAAGAAATTTCAATTTCAAAATTCAAGATCTATTTATTTTGAGAGAGAGAGCAGGGGAGGGGCAGAGAGAGAGGGAGACAGAGACTCTGAAACAGGCTCCAGGCTCCAAGGTGTCAGCATAGTGCCCAACGCAGGGCTCAAACTCGTGACCTGAGGTGAAGTCAGAGGCTTAACTGACGGAGCCACCCAGGCACCTAAAGCAATTTCAATTATAATAGAAACAAAAAGAATATAGGAGTATATTCAAGAAAGGAGATAACAGAGTTGTGTACTAAAAGCTACAAAACATTGCTGAAATAAAATAAAGCATACCTAAATAAACAGAAAGATATCACACATTCATGGACTGGAAAACTTAATATTATTAAGATATCAATACTATCTGAAGTGATCTACACAATTAATGCAATCCCTATCAAAATTTCAAAAACTTATTTTGCAGAAATGGTAAAACTTGATCCTCAAATTCATATGGAATTACAAAGAATCCCGAATGTTAACACAATCTTGAATAAAAAGAACAAAGTTAAAGGACTCACACATCCCAATTTCAAAACTCAATACAAAGCAACAGTAATCAAAATAGTGTGCTACTGGCATAGGGATATTTCAACCAATGCAAGAGAACCGAGAGTCCAAAAATAAATACATGCATCTATGACCATTTGATTTTCAACAGGAAAACCAACTCAATTCAGTGGGGAAAGAATTGTCTTTTCAACAATTGATACTGTGAGAACTGAATTTCCACATACCAAAGAATAAAGTTGAACCCCTGTACGCTGCCCTATTTAGCAACGTATTTAGGTTGCATTCTTATATTTAAGACCAACAACCTAAATACATGAGCTAAAAACCATAAAACAAAAGTAAACAGGAAAGAATCTTCACGATCATTGATTTGGCAATGGAATATTAGATATGACACAAAAATCATGAAATTGAAAGAAATATTTAGCAAAGTATTGATAAAGATGTAAAGAAAAAGAAAAAACTCACAAACTAGTTGATTAAAATAAGAGTAAACCAAGAAGGATATATTTTACCTTGCTAATGAGTTTGGACTTTTTTAACAAATGGGAAGCTAGTAAAATGTTTTAAGCAAGAAATATGAACTGGTTAGTGTTTTGAAAAGATTGCTTTGATGTCAGTGTGGAGAATATATTTAAATGTCTCTTATTATTACTGAAGTCTAGGAATTTTTATCCCATCAATATTTTATGGTTTCATTGTTATAAATAAACATTAATATGTGCAAAAAAAAGTTTTGTGCATTAAAGGCCATTATCAGGGAAGTGAAAAGAAAACCTATAGAATAGAAAATTTGAAAATCATGTATCTGATAGAGATTTAATATCCAGAATAAAAAACTCCCCAAACTGAACAATAAAAAGGCAAATAACTCAATTAAAAAACCATCAAGGGGAGGGAGTGCTGGGTGGCTCAGTTGGTTAAATGTCCTACTCTTGATTTTGGCTCAGGTCATGATCTCACAGTTCATGAGACTGAGCCCCACATCAGGCTCTGTGTGGACAATGTGAAGCCTGCTTGGGATTCTCTCTCCCCCCCTTTGCACCTTACTGCTTGTGTGCTCGCTCTCTTTCTCCCTCTCCTCTGTCCTCTCTTTTTCTCTCCCCTACTCTCTAAGAAAAAAAAAAAAAAAAACAAGCAAAGGAAGTCAATGCATAACTCTTCAATGAAATCATACAAGTGCCTAAAAAGCACATGAAAAGATGCTCAACATTATCAATCATTATGGAAATACAAATCAAAATCACAATGATATATCACTTCTCACTGACCAGGATGGATATAATAAAAAATAAGAAAAAAATAAAGGAAGTTCTGGCAAGGATATGGAGAAGTTAGAACCCTCATACATTTCTGGTGGGCATGTAAAATGCTGCAGCTGCTACGGAAAATAGTTTGGCAGGTCCTCAAAATTTAAACAAAAAGGCTATCATATGACCCAGAAATTCTACTTCTAGGTGTATACTCAAAAGAATTGAAAACAGGGATCCAAATACCTGTTGACCAATGTTCACAGCAGCAATATTCACAATAGTTCAAAGGTGGAAACAACTCAAGTGTCTATCAATGGATAAATGGTTGAACAAAATGTGGCATGTATGTATATATACATTCATATTTGCATATACACATGTGTATATATCTCATATATATCTCAATATATATATATATTGAGAATATGTATTATCAATTTTAATGTTTAATATATATACTAAAGTTTATTTTGAGAGAAAAAGAAAGCACATGCCTAAGCAGGGAGTGGGGGCAGAGAGAGAGAGACGAAGAGAGAGAATCTCAAGCAGGCTCTCTAGAGCCTGATGCAGGGCTCAATCCCATGAAATGTGAGATCATGACCTGAGCTGAAATCAAGAGTCAGACGCTTAACCGACTGAGTCACTCAGGCACCCCAAGTGTGTCTCTTATATGCAGCATATAACTAGATTAATTTTTAAAACTGATGCATGAAAGTTTAACATGTTTTCATTTGTTGAAACTGTTGATGTATTTGGAATTATTTTTGTTATATTATTTTGTGGTTTTTCTTAATCATGTTTCTTTTTTCCTTTATTTCTACCTTCCACTGTCCTGATCGAATTTTCACAATTCCCCTTTTTTGTGTGTTGCTTGAAAGTTATACCCCCTATACCTGTTCTTTCAGCATGCCCTTAAATTTTTAACTTTCATGTTTGAATTTACAAAGCCTACAGTTCATCACTTTCTTTCTCCATAAAGATACAATGACCTAACAATGCTTTAATTCTCGTCTTCCCACCCATCTTATTTTAAGTAGTATTTTAGTTTTACTTTGCTTCAAATCCCATGAAATTATTTACCAGTTATTAATTTTTACTGCCTGCTTTTAGTTATATTTACCAATATTTTTCCAACTTCTTTGCTCATTTCTTCTTGCATTTTGATACATTTTTTGGTTTAATTCTTTGGTAACTCAGCCATTGAGACAATATGAGTAATAACTCTCATAGTCTCTGAATATCTAAAAAAATATGTATTTCACCCTCAAAGTTTGTTTAGTTAGACACAGAATTCTAAGTTGGAAAACATTTTCCTTCAACATTTTGAAGACATTTTCCATTATTGAAGGCATCTATTGTTGCTGGTAAGAAATCTTCCAGTCTAATTATATTTTTTGTAAATGAACAAGTGTTTTATTTCTGGAAATTTAAGATTTTTTAAAATGTTTTTATTTTTATATTTGAGAGAGACAGAGAGAGCAGGGGACGGGCAGAGAGAGACAGAATGTGAAGTAGGTGCCAGGCTCTGAGCTGCCAACAAAGAGTCCGACAAAGGGCTCAAACTCACGAGTCATCAGATCATGACCTGAGCTGAAGTCAGACGCTTAACTGCTTAACTGACTGAGTCACCCAGGCACCCCTCTTTCTGGAAGTTTTTAAGATATTTACCATCTGTGATGCGGTGCAGTTTCACTACGATGCGTCTGCATATAAATTTAATTCTGCTCAGGATTCACGGTGGTCCTTCAATCTAATGATTAATATGTAATCCTTAATTTTGAAAATGTACCCCTTCAAATATTGCTTCTTCTTGATTATCATGTCCTCCTGGAACTTTTATTAGATATAAGTTGAATCTTCTCACCCTATCCACCATGTCTTACAACTTCTCTTTTACCTTGCCAATCTCTTTACCCATCTCTGGTGTGATTTCCTCTGTATCTCCTAAACGTACTAATTCTCTCTTCATCTACATTTGCTTCCTCTTCAACCCATTGTAAATATATAACTTACAGTTTTATTCACTCCTTTAACTTTTTAAACATGTATTTACTTGAAAGCCTCTTTCTCACTGGTTTAGTATTTCCCAGGCTATAAAATTTTCCTACATATTACATCTGATCACATTGCCTCAAATGAGTTCATTTTCTTGGAAAATCTATAATTTTTTTTACCATGAATCTTCTGCAGAATTTTTTTTATAGGAGTCCCAAATTCCCTAGGTTATAAGATGCTTCCTTTGAGGCAGTTTCACACTTACCCTTGTCAAGACCTTAAGGGTTTCACTGATTTGAGACTAGGTATTACTGTTAACTCCTTAGCTCAGTGTCCTCACCATTATAGTCCATTGAACTGTGACCACACCTCCACAATGCACAGGTCTAAGATTCCAATTTATCTCAGGTGACTTTTTCTTAACTATTGTCCAGAGAATAAAGAAACCTCCTTGATACTTCCCTACACCAATGGGCATACTTTCTCTAGTCCTTCATAATCTTCCAACTTTATTTTAGTTCTACTTCACATGCAGGAGGCCTGTGGTCTGGATTCTCCTTGCCATACAGTTACTACACCTCAGCCTATAATCATTCATGCCTCTATCTAGTTCTGAAATGCCCAAGAGCAATTTTAATTTTAGTTCCTACTCAGTCTTAAATTTAAAATGTTTTATATCTGGCACCTAAAGATTTTTCATTCTTGTTCTGAGCTTTGTCATATATTTATAGTGTAACGATTTTCCCCTTATTCTCCATGTTTTAACTTTTTGCAGGGGATGCAGACTTCATATCCTTTTGTGGGCTTTTAATCTGCCAGACTGATAAGAAATCAACTGCAAAATAAGAATAACTCAAGGGGTGCCTGGGTGGCTCAGTAGGTTGAGCACCTGACTTCAGCTCAGGTCATGATCTCGCTACTTGTGAATTTGAGCCTCATATTAGGCTCTGTTGTGATAGCTCAGAGCCTGGAGCCTGCTTTAGATTCTGTGTCTCTGTCTCTCTATGTTCCTCCCCCACTTGCATTCTCTCTCTCTCTCTCGCTCTCTCTGTCAAAAAAAAAAAACACTAAAAATTTTTTAAAAAACTCAAAAAGCATGAAAGACATAAAGTGTTAAAAAGTCTAGTCCAGAGAGATGACCCCTTAGAAGATCAGATTTAAACCAATCGCTCTGAGGCACTAAATTGTCCTACAAAATTACTTCAGAAATGAGCCCAATATTCAAACCAGTCAACCAATAGCAAAGAAAGCTTTACCTATGTTTATTTAAGCTTTACCTATATTTATTTTCAAATAAAAATTGAACTTCCTACTTTATTCTTCTGATAATTAAACAGTATATTTGAAAGGATGTACTGTCAAATAAATTGGTAAGCATATAAGTTTGTTTACATTTACTTTCACTTTGGTGATGATACTAAAATATTTTAAAGCTGGGACCAGCACTTTTCACAAGGACCTAAGCTAATATAAATAAAAATAAAAACAAAAATAATTAGCTATGTATCTATTTAAAGTATTTTATTATGCTAAACACAGGCATTACACAAAAATGCAAAATCAAAGCAAACAGTAATATGTATATAATAATGTTCCATAAAGATTTCAAAAATAATAATCAACATCATCAAAGCAACATACATTGGAAAATGTTTGGTACTTCAGGTCTATTACCTCTTGTCTGTCCAGAAGTTTCTGGCTGAGGTACAGGAATTCTACAAAAGATAAAAAGAAAAAAGGATTATCAATAGTTACAAAAAGAGACTTAAATGGAAAAAAACCTAATTGGTCCATTCAGAATTTATTCTAATTCAATAAATTTAGAAATTATATAAGTTTAGTTTCTTTAAGCAATGCATTAAAAATTTAAGAAGAATATATTCATATTATGAGCAAGCATGTATATATAACATAATTCAAACACTGTGGTAGATTTAAATATTCTTTTAATAAGATGTATCCCACAAAAGGAAGTATTTACCTTTGTTAAATTTCAATGAAAGATGGCTATATATAATATGTATGTGTATATATTTCATTCTTTTGGACAGAAATTTAAAAATTAGTTCAATGGCCTGTTTTCATGGTTGCTTTGTTCAAATATTCTGGGAAACCATCTGGCCTAATTCTCCAGCCTCAGTTCAAAGTTTTCTATAAGCCTCATGCTACTTCGAGTTCATATTCCTCTTTCAAAATTTAACTCCAGTATTATTTCCTAAAAGAAGCCATCCTTGATCTCTAGTCAAGGCACACTGCTTCTTATACATGCTGTCATACCACCAGGAATAAACTTGCATCATAGCATTCATCACTCTGTATTGAAATTACAGGTTTATGAGACTGTTTCTTCCACCAGATTCTGCTATGAGGTCTACAAAAGTATAGACTTTGTTTTTGTATCTCTATAGAAAAGCTACTCAATAACCTTTTACTGAACTGAAATAAATGGAGCAAAGGGAAGTATCTTATTTTGAAACTGAGGAGAACCCTACTTTTATAGGGAAAGATTTCCATCTTGTGGGCTATTAGCGTATTTCTGTGATGAGATTTTTCTACTGTTGAATTTCCAAAACTAAAAGCATAAAGTAAAACAGAAATGTCATATTGTCAAATGCCACTATAATATTGCTCAACTTATTTTATCAATGGATTTTTTTCTCATAATGGTAGTATTTGTTACTTTGCTAATGAGGTATACTAATGAACTAAAAAGAAGGAGCATTCGTAAAGGAAGAATGCATCCATTTCTTTACCTTTCCCCAGCAAATAAAGGCATGTTTTACAGTTGTAATTTTACCTTTTTTCAATTACCAAAAATATGGTATTTCTAGAAAATAGTGAAAGAAATCTAACTAAAAAATAGTTAAATTACATGTATCTTGAGATCCTTTAACAGCATGTATCTACTGCTTAATACATGTGACTAGGAAGTGACTTTTTCCATCTGAAACAAATTAGATGAAATAGTTTCCAAAACCCTAACAGCACTATTATATTGTACAGAACTTTGAAAAAAAAAAGTGGCTTGGTGGCACAAAAACAGACACATAGACCAATGGAATAGAATTGAGAACTCAGAATTGGACCCAAATGTATACAGCCAACTAATCTTTGACAAAGCAGCAAAGAGTATCCAATGGAACAAAGACAGCCTCTTTCACAGGTGATGCTGGGAGACCTGGACAGCAACATGCAGAAGAATGGAACTAGATCATCTTCTGACACCATACACAAAAATAAACTCAAAATGGATAAAGGACTTAAATGTGAGACACAAAACCATCCAAACCCTAGAGGAGAAAGCAGGAAACAATCTCCTTGACCTCCACCGCAGCAATTTCTTACTTGACACATCCCCAAAAGCAAGGGAATCAAGAGCAAAAAGAAACTATTGGGACCTCATCAAGATTAAAAGCTTCTGCACGGCAAAGGAAACAATCCATAAAACTAATAGGCAACCGACGGAATAGGAAAAGATAGTTGCCAATGACATATCAGATAAAGGGTTAATATCCAACATCTATAAGGAACTCACCAAACTCCACACCTGAGAAACAACCCAGTGAAGAAATGGGCAGAAGAAATGAACAGACACTTCTCCAAAGAAGACATGCAGATTGCCAACAGACAAATGAAATGATGCTCAGCATATCCCTTCTCATCAGGGAAATACAAATCAAAGCCACACTGAGACAACACCTCACGCCAGTCAGAGTGGCTAAAATGAGCAAATCAGAGGACTCTAGATGCTGGCGAGGATGTGGAGAAACGGGCACCCTCGTACACTGTTGGTGGGAATGGAAACTGGTGCAGCCCCTCTGGAAAACAGTGTGGAGATTCCTCAAAAAATTAACAATAGAACTCCTCTAGGACCCAGCAGTAGCACTGCTAGGAATTTACCCAAGGGATATAGGAGTGCTGATGCATGGGGGCACATGGGTCCCAATGTTCATAGCAGCACTCTCAACAATAGCCATAACATGGAAAGAGCCTAAGTGTCCATCAACGGACAAATGGATCAAGAAGATGTGGTTTATCTATACCATGGAATACTACATGGCAATGAGAAAGAATGAAATCTGGCCATGTGTAGCAACATGGATGGACCTTGAGGGTGTTATGCTGAGTGAAATAAGTCAAGCAGAGGACAGCTACTATATGTTTGCACGTATAGGAGGATTAGGAGGAACTTAACGGAGGACCATGGGGGAGAAGAAGGGGGAAATAGTGGGGGAGAGGGAGGGAGGCAAACCATGAGAGACTCTTGAATGCTGAGAACAAACTGAGGACTGATGGTGTGGGGGAGAGGGGGGTGATGGGCATGGAGGAGGGCACTTTTGGGGATGAGCACTGGGTGTTGTTGGAAACCAACTTGACAATAAACTATTTTAATAAAAGTGGCTTGGGAGATTTTTACTAGAATATGTAATTTGTATAACTTAAATGTCTTAAAGGTGAGGGGCTACATGACAGAAGTGGAGGTATAAAATATTGATGGGTATCAACTGAGGAAACTGAAAAAAGAAATGAAGTATAGAAAAATAACAGGGAGAAAGGGAAAAGAGCTAAAAGAAGAGAACATTGCATATGCTGAGTAGTAGCAGAATAATGTAGAAATTATGTCAGAGGCTTGAAGTTGTACTCTAACCTTGTCCTTTTCACCAACTTATTGACCTTAGATAGAAGTCATTCAGATGCTAAAGAATGCCATTCCCTCATCTGAGTAACAGGATTATAATTAATATTACTGAAGTCTTAGAAAGCGTCTCATGCAAAGAAATTAAAAGTACTTAATATACATACACACACGTATAAATCCTATATTTTATCTTTTCTGAATCTTAGATTCCTCTTTTGTAAAATTGAAATTATTATTCTGTGCCCTCTTCACAGGGATGCTGAAGATCTAATGAGGTAAATAATTTTGCATTGTATATCGAATTGCTCTATACAATTAGATAAAGGAATATTTTCAGTGCCTTCTACCTAAAAAAGCAAAAGACGCTATGCAAAAAGGACCAGAATACAATTTTTTTTGAAAAGTTGTTAATATAAGCAAATAAGTTATAATTTACAATGATCAAACATGCTGAAGTCTTTGTGATCATTAATTTAAAACAGCAAATGCTTTTCAGGCAATGACTATTGTTTAAAAACTTTTCATATAGTGCCCTTTGCTTATCTTAGGAGGAAACACTGAAAATGATTTTTAAGGATTCCTCTAGCCATGGTATGATGAAGGTTCATTTTCTCTATGGAGTAAGTATTATGAGTAGAATGAACTGAAGAAGTTTAATGTCTGTTGATTATATTTTATTTCTCAGTGCTAACTGGAATGAGTAGATGGACTTTGACTACATCTTAATATCTAACAGTGAGCACCATAGTTCACTACCATTTGTGTTAAATGGTTAATATAACCTCTTAAATGGTCATATTTCCTATACCAACAGAAGCAGATCAACAGGTGACCTAGACACTGGAGTTAGTAGGTCACAATGTAAAATATGATTTAATGTGTTCAAGAAACAAGGAAAGATGGACAAAGCAGATACATAACCCCAAAAGAGAATATCTAAAAAAGGAACAGCAGCACCTGGGTGGCTCAGTAGCATCTGACTTTGACTCAGGTCATGATCTCAGGGCTCATGAGTTCAAGCCCCATGTCAGGCTCTGTGCTGACAGCTTGGAGCCTGAAGCCGCCTGGCTTCAGATTCTGTATCTTCCTCTCTCTCTGCCTCTCCCTCTCTCACACTGTCCCTCTCTGTCTCTCAAAAATAAATGCTAAAAAAAAAAAAAAAAAAAAAAAAAAGAATCAAATGGGCTTTCTAGAGCTGAAAAACAAAACAACTAAACTTAAGAACTATGGCACATATCTGGTCTTTGTTTCTGGTTCCTGGTTCTAAAACCCTTAGAATTTCCATAATGACAAGGGTGCCTTTATTATGCTAATGAGGTAACTCATGGTGAGCCACTAGACAGCTTGAAGATGCAAACGGTTATCAGACACATCAAGCATATTATTCAAAGTATGAAACACTGAACCAGCCCAACTTCTATTAAGGTGAGGGGGATGAAGATCAACTTTAATCACATGGCCAATGATTTAATCTATCACACCTAAGTAATGAAATAACCCCCAAAACCGTGGACATCAAGATTTGGTAAAACTTTGTGGTTAGTGAACACACTGATGTGCTAGCAGAGTGACATGCCTGAATTCCATGAGAGGGCACAGAATCTTTGTCTTCCATCTCAGGCCTTGCTGAATGTGTCTCTTCATTTGGCTCTTCCTGATGTGTATCCTTTAAAATAAAACTGTGATTTTAAGTATGGTGCTTTTCTGAGTTCTGTGCATTATTCTGGTGAACTACTAACTCTGAAGGGTCAAGGGAACCTCTGAATTTGTAGCCATTTGGTTAGAAGTATGGCTAGTCTGAGGACCAGCTGAAGTATGGCCAGCATCTGAAGTAAGGGCAATATTGTGGAGGACTGAGTCCTTAAACTTGTAGACATCAATGCTAACTCTGGGTACTTAGCCTCAGAAGTGAATTGCAGTAGAGCTAATTGGAGTGGACACAAAATAAGAATTCAGTGAATTCAGATTTAATAGTAGATTGGACATAGTGAAGAGTAAATGGAAAGGTCAATAAAAAATATCCAAGCAGAGGCAGAGAATAAAAAGAAGAATGATACCTACATCTGAGTTGATAAAGAATAGAGTATAAAAACTTGTAGGTCACAGTTATAAGTACTAACATATATAAAAGTGGAATCATAGAGAGGAAATAATGAGGCACAAATGACCTTTGAAGAGATAATGGCAGAGAGTTTTCCAAAACTGATGAGAAACAGTAATCCCCAGATTCAAGAAGCTCAGCAAACTCAAAGCACTAAAAATCAATCAATCAAACAAACAACTCTCCTTGGCACAACACACTTAAGTCTGTCGAAAATCAAAGAAAAAATATTTTTTAAATGTTTTCTTATTGAGAGAGAGAGAGAAGGAGAGAGAAGGAGGAAGAAGGAGAGAGAGAGAACACAAGAGTGGAGGAGGAGCAAACGGGGAGAGAATCCAAAGCAGGCTCCGTAGTGTTAACTCAGCGAACCATGCAGGTGCCCTGAAAATCAAAGAAATCTTAAAAGCCCTTAGAGAAAAAGGATGAAGCATCTTCAAAGGAGCAACTGTAGGACATTAGCCTGACTTCCTAACAGAAACAATGGAAGCAATAACACAGTAGAATCAGACATTTTATAAAACCTGTTACCTGGTGAACATATCCTTTAGAAATAAAAGTGAAATGAAGAGGTTTTCAGACAAACAAAAATAGAGACTGTATCATCAGCCACATTGAAAATATTGCTGAGAGAAATTCTTCAGTCAGAAGGGAAATGATCCCAGAGTCAAGGATAGAAATAAAGGAGAGAATGATGAGAACCTTAAAAAAATGTGGATAAATATAATGAATGCTAACCCTATAAGAAAGACAATACTAATAACATCTCACAGGATTTAAGATATATGCAGAATTAAAATGCAAGTCAAAAATAATGGAAATGGTGATAAATGGAGTTATAGTGTTCTAAGGTTGTAGCATTATCAGGAATATAGGAAAATAATTTGTATTTAATTACAATAAATTAAGTGTTCAGACTGTAATTTATAGAGTAACCACTGAAGAATATGTAACCAACTAAAAGAGGGGAAATTGAATAACTGAAACTATTTGATTGAGTAAGCAGTACAAAAATTAATATAAACCCAAATAGATCACTAATTCTGCTAAAATTGGGGACAAATACTTTAAGTAAAAGACAAAGACTGCCACATAGGATTAAAAAACCAATTACATGCTACTTAAAAGTGACAACCTTAAATGCGAAGACACAGGTTCAAAGTAAAATGGATGGAATATACTGTTAAAGGCGCAATCAAAAGACAACTGCTACAGGTATATTAGCATTAGACAAAGCAGACTTTGAGACAGAAAATACTGTGAGAGATAAAGAAAATTTCATAGTAACAAGGAGAGCAAGCTATCAGGAAGATATCGCAATTCTAAATTTATATGTATCCAGTAACATATTTCCAATATATATTAAACAAAAACAGAACAGGAGAAATAAATCTTTAATCACAGTGGAAGATATTAACACACCTGTCTCACTAGTTGATGGAAAAAACAGACAGAAAATAAGTAAGGATATAAAAGATATAATCAATACAATCAATATCTAATTTACATAATAGGACGCTGTACCCAACAATGAAAGAATTCACATTATTTTCAGGTACATATGAAGCATTTACCAAAATTGTCCCTATGATTAACTTAAGGAAAGTCAACACATTTCGAGGGATGAAAACAATCCACAAATTTTTTCTTTCCAGAGTGGAAATAAGCTGAGATAAATGACAAAAAAGTTAACTAGAAATCCTCAAATGACTGGAATTTAAACTATACACTTCCCCCTGAGTCAAAGAAGAATCACACAGAAAACTAAAAATTGTTTTTAATTAACTGAAAATTAAGTAGGATGTAGCGAAAGCAATGTCTCGAAATATACAGCATTAGATGTATACATTAGAAAAGAGCCAAAATTCAAAGACTTAAGTATCTAGCTCAAGTAACTAGAAAAAGAACAGCAAGACTGATTCAGAAAAAAATAAAACATAAATTACAAGTATCAGAGGATATTAAAATAGATTGTACAGAAACATAACACAATAATAAGATCTTATGAATAATTTTATACCAAATATAATTTAGAGGTAAATGTCAAATTTTTGAAAAATAAAACTGACAGAGGAAGAAATAGAAAATATGAATATTCTAAAATCTCTTAGAGAAATTAAATCAGAATCTTCCCCTCAAAAAATTTCTGATCCAGATAGTTTAACTGAACATTCATTCTAAACATTTAAGAAAATAGTAACCCTCATTCTAGGAATCTATGGATGATCCAATACTCAAAAAATTAATTTAATTAACTACATGAAAAGAAAGTACGTAAAACTCAACAGATCAACAGATTCAGCAAAAGCATTTGACAAAATTCAACTCACATCCATGAGAAAAAATTAGCAAGGTAGGATTAGAAGGAAACTTCCTTAATCTTTGTCTTGGTTATCCTTCTACTTTAGAAAAATCAAAACTTAATCATTTATGATTCATAGTGGATGAAGTTTATATAGGAAAAATTCATGCTTAGATAACTGGTGAACAAATATAAGCTATAATATTTTAAGTTAAAGTAAAATACTTAAATAAATGTATTTTTTGTAATTCCTCCTTTTAAACCCATGGTCACTCAATTCATGATGAGCATAGCAGATAACAGGGCTTCCGTTATGGTTTGAATTATATCTCCTCCAAATTTACTCTTGAGCTCCTAACCCTCAGTACCGCAGAATGTAATCTTATGTGGATATAATTTCACTGACAATACAAATTAGTTAAGGTCATGTGGGGTATGGTGTACCCCCTAATTCAATGTATCTGATGTCCTTACGAAAAGGGAGAATTTAGGCACAGGCACAGATTGGGGGTGATATTTCTGTAAGCCACAGAATGACAAAGATTGCCAGCAAACCACCAGATGGAAGGGGAGAGGCAAGGGCAGATTCCTTTTCAGCAGATTCCTCCTTAAGAGCCCTTAAGACAAACTGACCCTGTGGACACTTTGATCTTGGACTTCTAGCTTACATAACTGTAAGAAAGTACATTTCCATTGTTTAAGCCATACAGTTTGTTTGTAGTACTTGATTATAGCAGCCCTAGAAAATAAATGTGGATTTTGATACCAGCACTACCACCAGAACAGTGGAGTGCTTCTATAACAATTTAAAATGGAGAAGTAGCTTTGGGATTGAGTATTACATGGAAGCTGAAAGAGTTTGAGGTGAATATTAGAAAAAGTCTAGATTTTCTTGAAGACAATGTTCGTAGAAATATGGATTTTGAAGGAGAATCTGTTGAGGGCTCATAAAGAAGAAAGCTGTAGAGAAACACTGTTATCTTGGAGATATATATATATATATATATATATATATATATATATATTATTTTATATATATATATAATGAACAGAATGTTGCTGGAAATATGAATTACTTCTGGCTAGGTTTCAGACAGAAATGAGAAATTGGTTATTGGAAACTGGATGAAGGGTGATGATCCTTGTTATCAGAAATCTTGGCTGAACTGTGTTCTGTTGGATGGCAGGTGAAAATTTTATGTGATGAATTTGCACATTTAGGTGAAGAGATTTCTAAGAAAGGGGTGAAGGAACATCCTGGTTTCTTTCTCCTTATTGCTTACAGTAAAATACAAGAGGGAAGAGAAAAGTTGAAAATAAAATTGTTAAGAAAAAAGGAACCAGAGCTTTTATACTTAGAAAATTCTCAGCCTATGTATACTGCAAAAAATTAGAAAACTTCCTCTGGAGGGAACACTAAGGGTGTTGTTGGACAGTAATTTGCCCAGGAGATTAGGTTTGTGATTTGTGGATCCAATCAACCATCTCAGTAGGCATGCTGCTAGCTTGGACTGAAAGGGACATAGGTAGGATGAAATGAAGAAAGGGCTGTCTGGGATTCTACAGTCAGGAAATGAGGTGATAAGAGATATCCAGCTCTGATCATGTGTTACCCTTCAAGAAAAGACACAATGATCCTGAGGGTAAAGTCCTGCTACTGCTAGGCTTTGAATTTGCTTGTGACCCATGACCCCCCTTCCCTTCCAACATCTCCCTTTTGAGATGGGAATGCTTATCCTATGCCTGTCCCATCATTGTGTTTTGGACAGGTAATTGTCTAGTTTCACAGGCTTGCAGATGTAAAGAATTTTTCCCCAGGATGAATCACTCTGCACTTCATCCATACATGATGTAGATGATGCTTAGATGAGAGTTTAAACTCAGAGCTGATGCTGGTATGGTTTAAGACTTTCTGGAATGTTATGATGGGTTGAATGTATTTTACATGTGAGAAGGATATGAATTTTTAGGGGCCAGATGGCAGACTTTATGGGCTGAATTATGTCCCTATTAAATACCACTATGACTACTAATATAACCAATTACATCTTCAATAACCCTCAGAATGTGATCTTATTTGGAAACAGGGTCAGCGAAGATATAATTGATTAAGGTGAGGTCTTACTGGAGTAGATCAGTACTCCAGAGAAGGTCCCTAATCTAATATGGCTGGTGTTCTTATAAGATGAGAAAATCTGAACACAGATATGCACACAGGGAAAAATGCCATGTGAAGATGAAGGCAGCAATTGGGAGTGATCCTTCTAGAAGCCAAGGAATGCCTGTAACCACCAGAAGCTAGAGGGGAGGCATGGAACAGATTCTTCCTCAAAGCCCTCAGAAGGAACTCACTCTGCCAGTATCTTGATCTTAGACTTCAGCAGCCCTAGAAAACTAATACCGCTTCTAGTATAATTGGTCATTTTACAGGGTAGAAACAAGCCAAAAAAATTAATATGCTATGTGTATACTTAATGCAAATGACTTACAATTTGGCACATGGCCCTTGCAGAATTCTTTTTTTCTTGGTAGGGCTCAAACTTTCATATGTAGCTGGAAAATACTGATAGTCCATAGGATCATCATCATCTTGATGTCGTTTATTATTATCTCTTTCCTGACTCTGATCTTCTCCTCTAGCTGCTTGCGATGTTGAGGGTTGGTTAGCATTCTAAAACCAAAAATTCAGAAAGAATATTTTAAGCTAATCCACAAAAATTATCTTTCTTAAAACACTGTATAATTTTAGTTCATTTTTATAATCTTAAGAGTTATGACAACATTTTAAAATCATAAAAGTGCTTTTACAAAGCTGATTTATAGATAGGTTCATATTTATCCTAATTAATGCAATTGGTATTAAAAATTTTTTTAAAGGAAGATAAACAAAAGTCCTTCTTATGCTAGTATAACTGAAAAGTTGAATTATATATTTATTTCCATGAATATAAATTCTAAAACTAATTTTTGTAAAGATAAATTCATGGAAAAAGTTAATTTATTTATTTTGGTTGTACCTAGATTCCAGTAGTGGCTTTTTCTACTAGAACCTTTATCATACCAAAGTCATTGCTACCTCTTAGAAAATCTGGGTAAATATAAAGGTAAAAATTTCCTGTGAAAGTGTTCCTATAGTTCTCTCGACTGGACAAAAGGAATGCAAAAATCGTATACACCACCTGGGAATTTAAATAATCACAATGGGCTCCAATTATGCAGAAAGCAAAAACAAGATACCAAGTTTTGGGGGCCGTGGGAAATATCAGAGGCTGTGACCTTTACCCAGCCTGCTCCAAAATAAATGACAGAAAAAGGAAACAAACAAAAACATAGATAATCTTTTCTTGTTCTGAGGTTTACCATCTTTAAGAGTCAATACATATGAGTTCAGAATAAAATGTACAAGGTACCAATTGTAATTTTGATCACAGTGCTTTCAGAGATATACTATTAATTCTCTGGCACCATACCCGAAGTGTTTCTGCTCCTGAAGCATTTTCAGTTGCACTGGCATGGGGGATATACTTTATAACAGTAATTATCCCCTGAATTGCAATGCGCTTTTGTTCCCTATACTGCAAGTCTTCAATCTCCTTCCTCACTTCACTTATAGCTGTCAAGAGCGACTCAACTGCAAAAGAATAATTCCAAGGAAACTGTAAGTTTTAAAGAACTGAAATGATAAAAATAAGAATTAGATTTGCAATGTCATTTTACAATATGGAATCACAAACTTGCTACATAAGTTAAATTTGCAAGATTTCTTTTTATACTTGGCATCATCCCCTTATGTAATTTTTATGAAATAGGCAAAATATACTTATCAGTTAAACTGTGATACAGTTTTCTAGCCTGTTAGTCTTGATTTGAAACAGAAATTTTACATACTGAATGGACAGCTGACCCTTGAACAACATGGGCGTTAGGGGTACCAAACCCCATGCAGACCAAAATCCATGTATAACTTTGGACTCCCCCAAAACTTTACTAAAAGCCTACTGCTGACCACAAGCCGTATCAACAACACACAGCAGATTAACACATATTTTGTATATATACTATATACTGTACCTTTACAATAAAGTAACTTAGAGAAAAGAAAATTTTAAAAAATGTAAGAAAAAACATTTACAGTACTGTCTGTATATTTACTGAAAAAAATCACATAGAAGTGGATCTGTATAATTCAAACCTGTGTTGTTCAAGGATCACCTGTAATTTACATATTTGAAACTATAAAGTGTTGCCTAGCCACTCCACAGAAACACACATTTTAATATAAACAACCATATGCTACATATTGCTGGCATTATGAAGATCAAGAGGGTGCCAGTATTTATCTGATGATAGGTTAGTAACTCAAAGTTTCTTTTTTCCCCAAGTCATGCAATTATCCCACAGCTTAAAGAAAATAATGTATTTATTTTAAACTTTTCAACCATCATATCTTAATTCTACTAAAATAAATTAATGTTAGGCCTTTCATCAGTACTTACTCTGCATCTCATTTATTTTGGTGTCATTTTTATTTAAAGGCAGTGTTCAACTGTGTAATATCCAATATATATCATTCCACAAGAATAGCATAATACAGTGTCAGTATCTTGATATCAAATTATCCAGTCCTTTGGTATCTTTAGTTTCTCTATGTAATGTCATAGGAATTGGGATTTCCTAAAGTCAGATTTTGTCTCAATAACATTAAATCAAGATATGATGCCCAGTTAGTCACCATCTATGTTCTCCCTTCTTCTAGTCTAATAAAATCCAAATATTAACCTTTAGGAGTCATGACACGTATTTTTAGGTCTACATAAAGACAAAATTTTTATCAGTGAGCACTGCCACACGTTATGACATACATATATATAGTACATAAACATATACATGTCTAGCAATTATATTAGTACCTTTGACAGAACTACTATACTTCGAAAATGTCTCTGGCACTGGTGGATAGGGATAATATCCACCAATAACAGTAGTCCTCACTTGCTCAGCATCGGTCCTTGTTTTAATCCAATGAATAAAGTTTTTTACCTTGATATCGTTGGTGTATGGCTGGCCTCTATGACCTTTTGTAAGAAAGATAAAACCAAAAAATGAGAACAAAAACCTCGCTGTAATGAATTGTAAAGATTTTTTTTGTATTAAAACAGCTTAATATTACAAGTCTCTTATGTCACCAAGAAAAGAAGTCAAGTTCACTTATTCACTGTGTAACAGACTACACTTAATATATATACAAAAATTATCAGACACTAAACCAATCCTAAATTGAGAAGGAAATCAAACATACTGGAATTTAAGTGGACTAAAGTGCAGCTGTCTATAGGAGACTGAAAAGTCAAAACAAAAAGAAAACTAATAATCTGTATTTTTCTAACTATCAAAATGGTTGGCATCTTCTTAAAAATTGATTTTTAAATCATGTATTCACCTAAAGGCATGACATCATGTTGAAACGGAACTGCCTATAATATAGCTCAGCATTTAAATTCATGTTCTTAAAATATATGTAACAGTGCCATTTACATCTGATATTGTCAGTATTTATAAAAGGAAGTATTGACAAAGATGTGTATTACATCCTTCCTAGGATTCTTCTATTGACAAATTTCTTAATGATCAACATGGTAGTATTTTAGTAAACCCACCACTCCATACTATTTCTTTACTCACTGGCAAACTTTTATCTCTATTGTTTTAACCCTGTTATCAGAAAGAATAGTGAAAAATAATGTACTTGTAGAAAACTCGTGAGATTCTTCTTGGTATATAAGTAAAATTTGAGATCAGGGACCAAAATCTGATGTACATTATTATTTAAAAATAGTTAATTGTATCCATATTGTGATAAAGGGCCTGACAGTCTTCAATCTGTCAAGCAATTTATGATTATCTACCTCACATCAGGTAGGAATTAATCTTAACCAAAGTACATCAATTGAATTCTCCAGTGAGTCACAAAATCATTGTTTCAGTCATAAATAATCCAGAAGCAATGTATTTCATGGGCTAAATATTCTTTGCTAAAACATTCTCAGTGATTAAGGAGATCAAAATAAAGCTATCTTGTGGTTAAATGTTTTAATGTAAACATTAATTTAGTGAATAGAAAATATGTTACATCTCCAATAAAATATAAACAAATTGCTCACCAGTAAGAAACACTCGACTCTCATTTGTAGTGGTTAGGTAAAGCAGTTTAGGTACTTGAGCATCATTCCTGACAAGTTTCAACTGAGTACACACGAAATACGTCACTGTAGAAAATAAAAACAGTTAGGAAGGAACTTCTGCATTTAAAGGGGAAATACCAAGATCAGGATCTAACACAGTGCCTCTCAAACCTTAATGAACACAGGAATCACCAGGGACAGTTGTTAAAATGCAAATTGAGAATCAGTAGTTTCAGAGTGGGCCCTGAGATTCTCCACTTCTAACAAGCTCGGGGTGACCCTAGTGTTGCCGATCTTGTGACCACACTTGGAGCAACAAGGATCCAACACTTAACGTTTCCTTTAGATATGGGATCTAACACTTACTTTTTCTTTACAAAGTACAATGGCTGCACCTAACTGAAGTCACTGCTCCCTGCACAGTTGAAGACTGCCAACAGTCTTTCTAATCAGGCACACAACCAAGTGTGAATAGTTATTTCCTACAGAGAAAAAAAGCTTAGTTTCTCCAGAATGCTTTTACTGATTAACCCAATCTAACACTGATCCCTGAATTACTCTGACTCCTTCCACCAGATAGGGATATGCACTATTAACTTAGATTTGTTTATGTAAGTGTTCATCTTAATGAGACTTTAAGCCTCTTGACAGGGCTTATACAACCCCCTCCCCCCATTCACCTTGCTGAATTGTTTTTCACTGTCAGTTACTTAGGTAAAGTTTCTTAAATCCAACATATTTAAATTTTTAACTCATCACACACCCAAACAGTTATGGTCTTATGAACTAGGAAATGAAGAAAAAATGTAAATACTTGTAATTTCACAATAATGGTAAGTTCTCATTTGAAATAAATTATTTCCTTAGAGTATGATAATAACTATAAACTCATTTACTGTATCCAACATTTCCTATTTCTTTATTTGGTAGCAACAAAAATAAGGGAAATCTGTTGAAATGACTAAGAATAATTCCTACTTTATATTACTGTCCCTTTATTTCAAAAATCATATGAATATGTTACTATTCATGGTTAAATATGTTGACATAGGAATATTAAAGAAATGTCTGCTTCTTACTTCTTGACTGTTAAAAACCAGACATTCTGACCTGACACCTTTTAGCTGTTTGACATCCAGGAAGTTACTTAACACCTCTGGACCTTTGTTGCCTCACCTGTAAATCTGTAAGAACATCAACTTTTAAAAAGGTCACTAGGAGCACAAAATGAGATAGCATCTACAAGCATCTGGTATAGCAAACACTCAATATTAGTTCCCCTTACCGCTTTACTTTCTGTAATCAAAAGTAAAAAAGATGCCCTACTCCCAAAGGATTCTGGTATTATTTCAGAAGACATTGGGTCATGTTCCCCTTCATAGGTCTGAAGCTTCCTTAATACTCATCATTCATTTAATAATTTTTTTCATCTTGGTCAAAAGATGAAAATAAATTGTGATTATTTTCAACTACTGTACTAGAGTAAATCTCACCAAGGTCACCTTTCTTAGAGAGACGCATTTCACATTATCATAAGAAATAGAACATGCATACTTGGCAACATTTCTGTGAAAAAATCACTATCTGAAACTTGTGCCAGCTTATTGGTTGAAGTGGCTACAAAGAGAGAGGGCTCTGGCCATAAAACCCACATAAAATGAGGTAATAGAATTGTCATCAGAAGTCATCACTCTCAATCACTTATGCCCTGAGAGAAGTTACATGAGACATCATAGCCTGGCTTCCCTTGGAAGCCCATGCCTTGGTTTAGCCAAAACTCTTTCTCCCCTCTCTCTCAAAAGCTGGGGTGAGGTTTAGTTCTACTCAGATATTTTTTTTAAAGTTTTAATCTCACAAGCAGATGACAGAATCTAATAAGGTAATAACTGAATGGTGTATAATGCTGTTTTGCAATAGCCATTAAAGGGGTAGCAGAGCAGCTCTGTATATGGACTCTACGTATCCTGATACTCTACAATTTTTACCCTGTTGCTGATTTTTAAAAATTACAGGTGGTCAAGATTGGGAGTTTTCCCAATGTTGGCAAACATTTCAAAATCAGTATTTTATTCATATAATCACTTTAAAAATAGTAAAACAGCATACAGTATCTTTAACAGCTTTATGATACAAGCTGATATAAGGGAAAATTCACTTAAGTTGTTAAAAAGTATTAAATATACTTCCGTTCTTATCATTATAGATCATAAGACTAACTTGTGTAAAATATATAGTAGGGCATACCTAACATGCTTTCAAATGAATAAAATTAGTGGAAAAATACATACATATCTGAATAAATGCAATTGGAAAGGTCAACACCAAACTAAGTGAAACACTGACCAGCTGCTATAATATCACCATTCTAACATTAACTTAAAACTCAAATGAAACCATACTTACATTGTCCTTACTTAATTACATAGTCTGTCAATCCTCTACCAATTAATTATATACTAGTAAAGTCTTCATTGTCTTTTTGGGGGTCTACTTAGTCAATTTTTAAATACATTCAAAGGGGATTGATTGCCTATGCTTTACTTTCATGGAATGTTAAGATTTTATGCCTGAAACGATAATAATGAGCATTGATAAGAGCACCTGTTTTCTGAAAAACTGGTTTCAATCCCAAATCAATTCTGAATAGAAAACCAGAGGTGGTTAATTTCCATAACACCAAATATAATAAAGGAAAAAATTAAACATGCTATCACAACACTCCTTGAATTTGCTAACTCAGTATCATGCTCCTCTCTAAGTCAGTACACTCTTAACATTTTTTAAAAGTCAGTGCCCCCACTTCCAAAAATAAAAAGATAAAAATATTGGACTGAATACTTGGGTAAATATTTTCAAAGATTTCCGGCTGAGATGTAGAAAACAGCTCCACTATAAATGGTTGTTCTGAAGTCCCGTCAGCAATGTGAATCCAGCGATATGACCAAAAATCTTCACGGCTTTCTATATGGATAGAATATTAGAATAAATGAAGGTAACCAATTATGCATATATGAACACAGAACTATTCACTGAAATACTTTTATGACTTTCAATTTTAAAAGCTTACCCTTCTTTTTTGACCGCTGGACCCTTCCTACAAAAACTAAAATGCCAATAACATCACAGATATGATTTTCTGGCATATCATCCAATTCTGACCTAAAAAAAGGAAAATTGTTAAATACTGTATCTTTAAACAGTGAAAAAGCATTCTAAAATTATGACCGTGAAAATGTATATCTATGTAATTGATAGGGCATAATTTGGGGTAGATTTTGAGCAACAATAATACATTGTTTCAGTGTCTAATGTTAAAAATTAATGCTTAAGGTATTTTACACAAGTCCATTTTACCTTGTGATAAAGCGGTGATTTAATTTTGGCAATCTCCATTCAGGTTTCACCTGCTTTTCTGGAATGATAATTATGTTAGTTGGAGGATCTCGGAGGTTCAGGCAGATTTCTGAAAAACAAATATATTACTTTAATATGACATTTAATACAGATAAAAAAAATATACGGGTGTACAAGTTACATAGCACACTATTAGACTGAACTCTTTTAAGGCCACCACTAACCTTAATCAAAAGCTTTCTTCTACTTATTCCTATATTAACATATCTGCTGATCTTTTCACCAAAACTTAGCCACTGCTGAAATTTTGTGTTTTATGATTTTTCTTTAAAAAGTTTATCACTTATATACTTTTGCACAAAATACTGTCTTTGTTCTTTTTAAAATTTTTATGTTTTTATTTTATTTTTGAAAGACAGAGTACAAGCGGGGGAGGGGCAGAGAGAGAGGGAGACACAGAATCCTAAGCAGGCTCCAGGTGCTGAGCTGCTGGCACAGCCGCATGCGGGACTTGAACTCACAGACTGTGAGATCATGACCTGAGCTGAAGTCAGATGCTTAACCAGCTGAGCCAGCCACCCAGGCGCCCTTGTTTTTTAACTTTATATGGATGGACTCAAACCATATCCAGTGTTCTAGGGTTACACTTTTCACTCAGCATTATGGTCCTAAAAATCATCCATGTAGCTGCATGTAGGGCTTTTATTTTCTTATTCCCACTGCTGAATTATGTTTCAGGGTGTTGATATATTACAATTTTACTTACCTACTGTCATGTTGACCGACATTTGGGTTATTTCCTGTTTTTTGCTACTACAAACAGGGTCACTATGAACTTTCTGTACATATCTCCCTATGCACACAGGCCAAATTCTTCTAGGGTATTATACCAAGGAGGAAAACCCTGGATTGGATAATGTGCAAATGTTTCACTCTACAGGAATTAAACCTATTTATAGTTCTACCAGCAATGTGTAAGAATTCCATTGATCAACATCGTCTCCAAATTTTCCTGTCAAATTTATTTTTTGTCAATCTAGTGACACAAAATGACATTTGTTGTAGTCTTATTTTGTACTTCCTTATCATTAATCATGTTGAACAACATTTCATATACTTATCATTCATTCATGCATCCTCTTTTGTGAAATACCTGTTTGTGTCTTTTGCCCACTTTTCTATTAGATTGTCTTATTATTTAAAGGACTTCTTCATATATACTGAACACTAATACTTTGTTGATTATATTATTGCAAATATATTCACCCACTTTGCAGTTTTTCATTCTTTTTATGGTGTCTTTTGATGAAAAAAAGTTTCTAATTTCAATGTAGTTAGGTTTAATAATCTTTCATATACAAATACTATTTCCTGTATCCTATCCAAGAAATCCTTCCTTATCACAAGGTCAAACGCATATTTCTTACAAGTTCTTCTAAAAATTTCGCTTTTTACATTTGACATATCTGGAATTTGACTTTTTATACAGTATGAGATAGGTATATGTCATTTTTTCACCAATTTTTAATTAACTGTTCCAATACTATTTACAGAACAGTTCTTCCTTCCTTGATTATCTGTACAACACGTATGTCCTATTAAAATGTTGTGTGCTTAGGGCTATTTCTCAATTGAATTATGATTTGCTGATCATTCTGTCTATACCAATGCCAATGTTACATGGTCATAAATCTTTATATCAACTCATACTATCTGTAGAACAAGTCTTCATTCTGCAGCCCCCTACTATTTTTCTTCAGAACTGTCTTGACTGCTCTTGATAATTATGTGCCTCCATATAAATTGTAGAATCAGTTTATCAGTTCAAGGAAAAAAATATTTTCTGGAATAGGCTTGAATCTTCAGATCAATTCAGATCAATACACTTACAAAATTGATACTGACTTCCTACATGGGATATTTCTCCATTTATTTAGAGAATCTTTAATGTCCTTCAATAAAGTATTATAATCTTCTCCAAACAGGTCTTACTTATCTTCTGTTAGATTTATTTCTAGATACCTTGTAGTTATTATCAAGCTATAATTTTAAAATTACAATTTCTGTTATTGCAGTACACAAAATCAAGTGACTTCTGTATACTGGTCTCATTGCTAACTTTGCCAGTATCTTACCATTTTTAATACTTTGTGTTATTTTGGATATTTTGTAGAAAATCTAATTTTGAATAATGACAGTTTTGTGCTTTTCTTTAAATTCCTTATGATTTTAATGCATTTTGTCTTCACACTGGCTAGGGAAGCCAGTACAACATTAAACAAAAATAGGAATATGAGACATCCACATTCTCTATTTGAAAAAGTAGTGTTTCTAAATTTTCCCTACTTAGAGTTGTGTATGTTTTGTTTTGATTTTGTAAACATCCTTTACCAGGTTAAGGAAAAGTTCCTTCTCTTGCTATTTTCTTTTTTAAATTTATGAATTGGTGTAAAAATTTCACAAATGCCTCTTGTGCCTCTATTAGGATGACCATTATCTTCTTTAATCTTTTGATGTGATGAGTGACATCACAGATTTTCATATGTAAAATAAACTTTGCATTGCTGGAGAATGATGCAACTTAGTCACAATGAGTAATCATTTTTTTTAATATATATAACTGAATTCAGTTTGCTAATATTCTACTTAAAATATCTGTATATATATTCAAGGCTGAAGTTAGCCTTTAATTTTTTTCTTTCATACTATTCTTTGGTTTTATCAAGGTCATACTGGTAGCAAAGAATGAGTTATAAAGTATGCCCTCTTTGTTTATTTTCTAGAATAGTTTTGGAATGATATATTCTATGAATTTTGGGTAGAATTTGCCTATAAAATGACCTATGCTTGGTATTTTCTTTGGGGAAAGATTTTAAAACTTTGATTCAATTTCTTTAATAGTTATACAGCTATCTGGGCTTTCTATCCCCTTTTATGCAGTAGGTAATATTTTCTAAGAATTTGCTGTGTATGAAACAGAGATTAAAATAGAACGAAGATACTTAATTTTTCATCCTATTACCAGATATGTGACTATAAAATTCAATTCACCTTTATGAGTTTTAGTCTTTTTGTATATAATGAGGAATGTTTGTGTTACATGATATTCCTGCACCCAGACAACAGTCTGCAGTTTACAAAGCACTTTCATAGTCATAGTTACTTGATTATATTTAAGTTCCCTTCCAGCTACAAAATGCTAGGATTTTTAATGAAATAAATAGCCCCTTCCCACCAAAACCGAAAACACTTATCTCAATAGGTATTATACAAAACAGTCTGAAAAATTTCAAGATTTTTAAATGTTGGAATACTACTTGGTGATCAAAAAGAATGAAATCTTGCCATGTGCAACAACATGGATGGAACTAGAATGTAATATGCTAAGATAAATAAATCAGAGAAAAACAAATATATGATTTCACTCATATGCAGAGTTTGATAAACATAGCAGAAGGGAAGGAAAAATAAGATAAAAATAGAGAGGAAGGCAAACCAAAGAGACTCTTAAAGAGAACAAACTGAGGGTTGCTGGAGGGGTAATAGGTGGGGGGATGGGCTAAATGAGTGATGGGCATTAAGGAGGGCAGTTGTTGGGATGAGCACTGGGTGTTACATGGAGGTGATAAATCACTGGGTTCTACTCCTGATTCCAATATTACACTGTATGTTAACTAACTTGAATTTAAATAAGTAAATTTAAAAAAAATGTTTATGTGGGTATGCTAGCTGAGTACTATTTGATAAAAGGTAGGACAGAATGATACCCAAAACACCAGTATATAAAACCATACATTACCAGCAAATATGTTCTGTGTTTTATGACACACTTATTTGGCCTTTAAAAAATTACATCTCAGTGTCTCTTAGAAACACACGTAAATATGAAAAAATAAACCAAAATAATTACCCCAATAGTTGTCTTTTAACATCAGCATCTAGAAAGCAGTGATGGTACCACAAATTTATTCCCTTACTGTCCAATCCTAGCCCCCACTACATACTCTTTCTCATTTATCCTATTCATAACACTTAAACTACCTTGATACTGTTCCTAATCCCCACTTAAACTTTCTCCTATCCAATTCATTCTCCTACTCTCCCAACCATTGATTCTTTCTTCAACTGCATTTCTGTTCATTTCCTCTCCCCTTTTGTTCATCATATCTTCTTCTTGTTTACTGTCATTAATCTTTCATTTTACTGTAATCTGTTCATCTTACTAATGTTACTGTCAGACTAATTTTTTTCCAAAAAATTTTTTAAATTTGTGGTTAATGTACTGTGTAATATATTACTGTTAGACTAGTTTTTTAAGAGTAGAACTCTGCATTACTTACCTTTGTATCTCCTGCATCTAGAATGGTTTACAGAACTGTCATTTCTCTTCAAAGATCATTAATTCATTTGAGCTTTTTAAAGATCACAAATCAGTAGTTCTCAACTCTAGCTGTATATTAGAATCACCTGAGGAACTTTTTTTTTAATTTTTTAAATTATTTTTTAAAATTTATTTCTGAGAGAGAGAGAGAGAGAGTGAGCAGGGGAGGGTCAGAGAGAGAGGGAGATACAGAATCTGAAGCAAGCTCCAAGCTCTGAGCTAGCTGTCAGCACAGAGCCTGCCGCAGGGCTCGAACCCACCAACCGTGAGATCATGACCTGAGCCGAAGTTGGACGTTTAGCAAACTGAACCACCCAGGTGCCCCAAGAGTAATTTTTTTAAATGTTTTTATTTATTTCTGAGAGATAGAGACAGACAGCATGAGTAGGGGAGGGTCAGAGAGAGAGGGAGACACAGAATCTAAAGGAGGCTCCAGGCTCTGAGCTAGCTGTTGGCACAGAGCCCGACGCAGGGCTCAAACCCATGAACCGTGAGATCATGACCTGAGCTGAAGTTGGACACTTAACCAACTGAGTCACCCAGGTACCCCCAACTGAGGAATTTTAAAGATGCACCAATATCTTGGTTCCCTCCTCAGAGTAATTAAATCAGAATCTCTGAGAGTGGTATGCCTCCAGTTCTTTAAGGCTCCCCAAGTGATAGTAATGTCCAGGCAAGGTTGAGATCTGAGTATATGTGTAGGCTCAGCAAACTATAGCCTGCAGATGGTTGATTGTCTTTGCAAATAAAGTAACACAGCCATGTCCATTCCTTACATATTATCTATGCCTTCACTCTATAAATGCAGAGTTGAGGGGGTACCTGTGTGGCTCAGCCAGTTAAGTCTCTAACTTTTGATTTCGGCTCAGGTCACGATCTCATGGTTCATGAGTTCAAGCCCCGCGACGGGCTCCATACTCACAGAGCAGAGCCTGCTTGGGATCCTCTCTCCCTCTCTGCCGTCCTTTGCTCATTCTCTTCCTCCCTCCCTCCCTCTCTCTCTCTCTCTCTCTCAAAATAAACATTTTTTAAAAAGGCAGAGATGAGTATTTATGAAAGAAACTATATTGCCTGCACATCCTATAATATTTACTATCTGGCTATTTACAGAAATAGCTTGCTGACCCCTGATAAAGAGGAAAAAAGTCCTATTATCAAAAAGGTACGGGATAGGGGCACCTGGGTGGCTCAGTCGGTTAAGTGTCCAACTCTTGGTTTCAGCTCAGGTCACAACCTTCTAGTTTGTGAGTTTGAGCACCACACTGGGCTCCATGCTGACAGCTTGGAACCTGCTAGGGTCTGTCTCTCTCTCTCTCAAAAAAAAAAAAAATAAAATTTTTAATAAAAGGTATGGAATAAAGTAGACTGATGCTAACACTGATAAAAAATAAAACTGTTTTCAAGACTAAAAGAAACATTTTCAATATATTCATCAAGGCTCTCGTTTAAAAATGTTTTCTGTATTTGCAATTATTTACTTGAAAGTATAAATAATCTCTCATATCTTAAAGAGTTTCCACTCTTTAAGATGAAAATCTGGACCTAGAATTTTATATAGCGGAGGTAGCATAAGTGCTTGATTTAATTTCAATGTTAAGTGTTAGTAGCTGTTTATCTATTGACCACATGCTATCTATTGTTCTACTTTTCATATGTTTTAAAGGTTTAGAAACAGCTATTAGTACCAGATACATTTCTAGATTTCCCACAGCCATGTAAAAATTGAGATTTGAATTAATTGTCTTTATACCAGGAAAACAGTGTCTCATAAAAAGAACACTAGGTTAGGTATCAGAAAAACTAGGTTTTCACTATGTCAGTGATTTATTATGTGACATCAACAAAGCCACTTACCTTACCCCTTATTGGCAAATGTCTCATTTTTACTAAGGCAATTTTTTCACACAGATATGCTTGGTTACGGAAAGAATTTAAAAATTGATAGATATAATATAATAAATGTTGTGAATTCATTTCTTTTTGCCAGTTTTTACTGTACTTTTCGAGTAAGTCCCAACATCAATATCATTAAAATTTCTCACCCTTCTATAATAAAGAGTAATGAGATAATGGATTAATTGTACCAAACTACAGGTAAAATAACTTGTTTATTCAGCAAGACATGATTGATGCCTACTAAATCCTTATGATTTTAACAAGGAATCATATGAAATTTCCCTAAACAAACATATATCTAAGGAAACACTGAACAAAGTCTGTGTATTATCTGCACATCCTGTAAGTAATTAAGCTTAATGCATCAGTAGGGAATTTAGAATACAAAGAAATACAGGTTTAGTATAAAAATGTTATGAGCCAAAGACAACACTTAAACTTGTTGAATGATATAATCTACAATTCTAAAAAATAGAAAGACAAAAAATTCATATCCATATCTGAAAGGAATCACTTAATATATTAATTTTAATGCTCCAAAAATATTTAGAATGATGCCAAGATGTCAAAACTTTGGTTTTAATACTAATTAGGAAAAGCAGCAATTCAATTGCATTTGAATACTGACCACAGGTTAGATAACATCAGTTTATCAATTTTAAATTTCCTGAATTTGATAACTGAACTGTGATTATAGAATACAATGTTCTTGTTCTTAGGAAATTACACATTGAAATATTACTGATGTGTTTTGAGATAAAAGTATGTGTGATGGCTGCCACTTACTCTCAAATATATATAATATATATACAAATTTGTAATATATACATATATACTTGTAATATATATATTTAGATTTATGGAGGCAGGGAATAATAAAGTAAAGGTAAATGTTAACAACTGTTGAATCTGTGAAAAGGGTATATGGGAGTTCTTTATACTATTCTTTCAACGTTTATGTAAATTTGAAATTATTTCAAAATAAAATGCTGATGAAGCCCTTTTGAATAGCACCTTATAGTAACAGAAAATTATATTTAAGTCATTAATTCAGTATTATAAAACAAAAAGTAAACAAATATAAGTATATCCTAAGTGGCGCTCATTCATTAATCAATAAGTATCTCACATACTTTTTCTTAATAAATGTATTAATAAATATAGTTATTAAGTGATTGCTTAAAAATGTTATGGATAAAGGAATTTAAAAGTTTACCAGGTTCTAACAGATTCAGCAATTTTTAAGAGCCTTTGGCTGACATAGTTCTTTTCACACTTATACAAACAAAATAGCCATAAAATAACACGTTTATTGAATACTTAACCCATTGTAGAAATTAGTTTGATCTGTGGATCCACAGGGAGAGGCTGCATCCTGAATGGATAACTCTTTTTAACAGAATAATCCTGAAGCAGAAGAACTAAGCCAACCCGCAGACTTTTATACCACTCGGGACATAGGGCATTCCACATGATCACTGACACCGTGCCTGAACTGTCAGCAACTTCCAAAAAGGTCTAGAAAAAGAGTTAAAAAGCACATGCATATTTGTTACTTCTATCTACAGGGCATTCTAATGAATGAGAATGAGAAAGCAAAGCTACACGGGAATGACTGAATAAGTTATTACATGGTAAAATCTGTAACTATGCAAAGTTATGAATGAAGGATTTTTAGTGATAGAAAATACTTAAGGAAATGTTAAATAATACAAAACTGTGTATACATATGATTTTCATTTTGTAAGATAATTTATCACATAGTCATGCAATATATGATATGCATACATATACACATAGATGTGATCTATACTACACATATCAAAGATATGTGCATATGTATGATATGTATATATGTGTGTAAACATATGATATATTCATACAAAAATGGGGATGAAACACACTTTATTAACAGTGATGCTCTCTGGTAGAATTTGGGGTGAATTTTTCAGATTTATATAGCTTTCTTTTGAAAAAATTTTTTTAATGTTTTATTTATTTCTGAGAGAGAGAGAGGCAGCGTGAGCAGGGGAGGGTCAGAGAGAGAGGGAGATACAGAATCTGAAGCAGGCTCCAGGCTCTGAGCTAGCTGTCAGCACAGAGCCCGATGCAGGGCTCGAACTCACGTACCGTGAGATCACGACCTGAGCCGAAGTCAGACGCTAAACTGACTGAGCCATCCAGGCGCCCCATGATTTATATAGCTTTCTACATTTCCAAATTGCCTCCAAGTATGTATAACTTTTATAATGAAAGCCTAATAAAACACCTAAAATGATTCTTAACAACGTGAAAATATAGTAAAATGTCAAGTAAAAAAACAAACAGGACAGAAATCAATGAAGTAGTTCTCATTGGCATTATAGGTCACAGAGAGGCAAGATAACAGGAAAGTATCATCAAGATTTGACAATTAAAAGGTTTCTAGTGAGAGCCCAGCTGAAGAAAAAAGCCAAACCAATGTGTTTAGAAGCAAACAGGAGGCAAGGAAGTGAAAATATCTAGTGGAGACAACTCCTTCAAGGAGCCTACCAGAAGAAAAGGAGAGAGGGAATAGAGGAGTCCTGAGGTCAAAGGGGATTTTTTTTTTCTTTTTTAAAATGAAAGGCCAGAGTATGTCTATATGCTGGTATAGAAAGCATAGTAGAGAAGAAAAGGTTGAAGATACAGAAAAGAGTACGAAGGAGACCAGCTGAATCAGGGAACTATAAAAAGGTGTCAATACAGAAAGAATTTCTTTTTGTACAAGAAATTACATAAAAAATACCCTGAAAATTATAAATTATTAAATTACACTTATAAAATATAATTTGAACATTAATTATCCTAATATGGAGTTGGGTCTGTAAGTTATAACCTATAGCTGTTACATTAACATGTCATATATTATCATTATGTATACCTGGTATGGCTCAATCATCTTTTTATCAGGTTTTCCATAGTATCGCAGTTTGGATTTATGTAAGATTCTCACAAGCAATGCAGGAAAATTTCTTCTGTTAGACCAGGTCATCTCAAGGTGAGAAAGGGAAATTATTTTGGTATCTAGAATAAAAAAAAAATAGAATAGAAAAAAATTCTACTTAATGTCATGGTAATTTAAAAATTCTGTTTTAATGGTTAAAAATGGTAACCACATCATCCCCAAAGCAACTCCTTCTCACCAGCTAAGCCAGTCTACATACTTCTCACATATAGAACTTAACAATACACATTATCCTTAATAATAATAGCATATATATATATATATATATATATATATATATATATATGCGCCTTACTATATGCCTGGAACAAAGGTAAATGTCTATATTAACTAACATAGTGTTCTATCTCAAATGCCCTCCACCTGGTCAAACTGGGTAATTACTTCCTGAAAGACTTGAATCTAAATTCATCCCCCCTAGGTGGGGGGAATGGGTGAAATAAAGGGGATTAAGAGAACATAAATCCTGATGAGCACTGAGAAATACATGGAATAGTTAAATCATTGTATTGTACACCTGAAACCAATATAACACCATATGTTAATTATACCTCAATAAACTCATCTCCCTTAAGAAATTTTGTGGGGAAAACTCAATACCATGGAATGTTTTCCCACTACTAAGCACTTACATATTTAATTTATACAATTGTTTAATGACATATTTATGTACTGCCCTCATCGTAGTTGAATATGTGTAAGTTCTATAATTCCCAAACTTGCCAGACGTAGTCCTGCATCAGGGCCTTTGCACTTGCTGTTCTATCTGGAATGTCTTCTTAGATACCAGAGTGACTTCCCTCCTCCTCTCCTTCAGGTTTTGCTCAAAGGTCACTTTCTCAGTGATGTTATCCCTTACTACCCTACTGTAAACTGATCCCTTTACTTATCTCTCATCCCATCTTATTTTTCTACATAGCACTTATTATCTTCTCATATGCCATACAGTTTACTTTGAAAGTTTAATCTCCACACCTGCTGGCAAGTACAAAAACTGCATAAAAGCTATTTACCATCTTTAAAGATTAACTTGTAGTTTTTATTTTATTCTTCCTTGGGTTAAGAGAGGGTCCATTTACATTTCCCTCTACAATTTTGCTCCCTCACAGGTCAGCCCCATTTTTTAAAACCTGAATTTGTATTTGCTAAATATTTTATTTCACAAGATACCGTGCACTTCCGTTTTTATTTACATAATGTATTGCCTACTCAACATTTTGGCATGAAACCATACTTGTAATTTCTTTTTAAAAGAATTTAAATGGAATGTTGTAGTTATACCTGTATCATAAAAAATACTATTTTTAGAGTTAGGACATCTTGTATAATTTTCCTTCTAGATTCTTCCAATATATGAATAGCCTAGAATCATAGGTCCTAAAATTTGAACTGACATTATTAAGTGATTTCCTTTTTAATTAGATCAGACAAATTGTGGATCAGATTTGAATTATCTGGAATGTATGTGGAACACTCTTGATCAATGAAGGCACATACAACTTCACCAACTAGAATAAATTCAAGAGTTACATGCTTTTGTAAAGCCAGAGTTCTAAGAGACACTTCTGCTATAATTGGGTCCAGAGAGTTAGCTGTGATCAGACATCTGCCTGGTTAATGTTTTCCCAGTTTGGATTTTTAACTCACAAACTCCATAGAATATATATATCTCTCAAATCAAAAAAGAAATTACTGGCTATACATAGACAATGAAGAATCTGTATAAATTCACAGAAATGTGTTCATTACAACCCAATATAAAATGTTAGATAGTAAGCAACAGAACAGTGATTCTCAAACTCTCTGGTCTCAGGAGCCTTTTACATTCTTAAAAATTACTGTTATTATTTTGTCTTCCAGAGGAGACGTAAGGAGAATTATTGTCGTTTCCAAGGTAAAACGCCACTAAATGATGAAGCCAAGTCATAAGCTTAAGACAGTCTTATTTCAGAGCTAATTAAAAAAAAATAATACAGTTGACCCTTGAACAACCATTTGGTTCACTTAAATGCAGATTTTTTTCAATAAATATGCATACAGCACTGTAAAAAGAAACTGTAGCCTTCAAAAAGCTTTTATTTACGTATCTATCAACACTTGCCATATTACAAAGCAAAACTAAGAAATAAAGAATATTCATGACTCCTTTATATATATATACATACATATATAACACATATGTATATATATCATTTACATATGACTATTTTCCAAAACAGAAAATGTAGTGAGAAGAGTGGCATTGGTTTACATTTTTGTAAATCTTTTTATTTTAAAAAATTTTTAAATGTTTGTTTATTTTTGAGAGAGACAGAGCGCAAGTGGGAGAAGGGCAGAGGGAGAAAGGAAGACATAGAATCCGAAGCAGGCTCCAGGCTCTGAGCTCTCACACAGCCCGATGCAGGGTTTGAACTCATGGACCGTGAGATCATGACCTCAGCCAAAGTCAGACACTTAACTGACTGAGCCACCCAGGCATCCCTGTAAATCGTTTAGTGTTTAGCTTAACAGAAGACAGCTGGATACTCCTATTCTTTGGCATTCAGTCTGTTTCAATGTCACATGTCATGTAGCCTCTGGAAGATTCCACTGTATACTTTCAGAAAATTAGAATGAGAAAAGGTAAATGCATATTATGAAAACAGTTTTGATGTTGTGAATCCCTTGAAAAGGTCTTAGGGGACACTTCTAGGGGTCCTTAAACCATACAATAAAAATCACTGTAAAGGAATGCCAAAAGGAGTAAAGAGCTGAAAATAAGTTATTAGTAAAAAGTAGAACTGTTAAATCCGATTCCTTGGAAAAGTAAATGAAAAGGTAGATCTCTGACAAGTACAATCATGATGACAGAAAAAAATATGTTTGAAATGTGATCAAGTATAAACCTAGAGAAAAACTATTGTCATATACGATTATATATCACTAAACTTGAAAATATCAGTGAAATAGATAATCTTCTAGGAAAATCTGAATTATGAATATTGCTTCAAGAAGCAGAAGAAAACTGGAATACGTCAATAACCATGGAAGAAAATGAAAAAGTTCACAAATAATGACCTCCAAAGATGGCACCAGGTTCTAACAATTCATTTAAAAAATGTAGATCATTCCTGAAAAATTATGACAGAAGTAGTACAAAGAAAAAAAAACCCTATAAATCCAAATCATTTATGATGGTAAATAACCTAAATCAAATACTTTCAAATCCAATACAGCAGTATGCCAAATTGCATTATGACCAAGTAGAGTCCTAAACACCTTGTATTGTTCAGGAGGAAGAAAAAATAAATTGTGACTAATAAATTGTGAATAATTCTGGAGATTGGCACAAAAATCTTAAGTTTAAGTAATTTTGTTAAAAAACTAAGTGTAGCCACTAGGAAAATACAAAGTAATGGATAACTTCTAAAGCACTAGAAGAAAAAAAAATTTTAATCTTGCAAAAGTAAAAACAAAATCATCATAAAGGCATACAGTAAACATACAGTAGTTTTGCAAGGACAGGTACGAACATCAGTAATAACTTTAAATTTAATTGTGGATTAAATTCATCTGATGGGGCACCTGGGTGGCTCAGTCGATTCAGCATCTGACTTCAGCTCAGGTCATGATCTTGCATTTCTTGAGTTCAAGCCCCTCATGGGGCTCTGTGTTGACAGCTCAGAGCCTGGAGCCTACTTTGGATTCTGTGTCTCCCTCTTTTTCTGTTTCTCCCCTGCTCGCATTCTGTCTCGCTGTCTCTCTCTCAAAAATAAATTTTAAAAATTAAGAATAAAAAATTTAAACAATAAATTCATCTGTTAAAAGAAAAATAACTGGGTCAAAACCACAAAATCTTAGCTATATATGTTTTTAAAAAGACAAATGTAAAACAAAATAGAAATAAAAGGATGGACAAAGATACATACACTAGGTCAGTTCTCAAAATGCGGCATTTGTACCACCAGCATCATTACCAACAGTGAACTTGTTAGAAATGCAAATTCTGAGGTACTACCACAATCTACTGAATCAGAAATTGATGGGGGGGGGGCAGAAATCTGCATTCTAAATACTTTTGAAGTGATATAGATGCCCATTCATGTTTGAGAACCACTGCCCCAAATGCCAACTGAAAGACAGCAGTAGTAAATAGTGCTATCAGACAAATTAGATTTCAAAGCACAAAAAAAAAAGGACAAAGAGACAAGCTGCATACTGATAAAGGGTAAAACTCACCGAGATATTACTGTGTTATGAAATGACACATTATAGTAACGTCTAAATCAAAAATTTTTATAAATACAAGGAAAAATGAATAAAAATACTGTCATAAAGAGAAGTCAATATTCCTCTCAAGGAAATGGGCAAATAAAATAGATTTTAAAATAAGAATATGGAATACTTCAAGTAAATTTTTTAACCTTGGTATAATAGGGGCTTTGTATCTAATAAGTAACCTTTTTCTAAAATTTTGAGGATTGAAGGGGAACTCAAATTTAAACTCAGAAAATATGAGTAATGAGTGAAAAAAACATCTCTATCCTTTAAAGCCTGGGGTATGCAGCCAAAGCAATATCCATGGGAAACTTCAGAATTTTAAAAAGGTTTTGAAAGAAAGAAACAAGGAAATAAATGAATCAAGAATGTAGTACAAAAAAATATATATGAACAAAGGAAAGTAAAAGATAGCAGAAATAAAGTAGAAAACATCTCCTCAATATAGACTTAATTAGTAAAGCCCGAAGTCTTTTTTTTTTTTTTTTAAATAGTAATAAAACACACAAACCCCTGGTGAGGCTGATCATAAAAAAGATGAGCACACAGGGGCCCCTGGGTGGCTCAGTAGGTTAAAAGTCGGACTTCGACTCTAATCATGATCTCACAGCTTGTGGGTTCGAGCCTTGCATAGGGTTCTGTGCTGCACAGCCTGGAGCCAGCTTTGGATTCTGTCTCCCTTTCTCTGCCCCTCCCCTACTTGTGCTCTATCTCTCTCTCAAAAAAAATAAACATTAAAAATCTTTTAAGAAAAAAAGGTGAACACACTAACATTAGGAATGTAACTGAGGATGAAACAAGACTAAAATATTTAAAATATATAAACTAAAATTTAAATTACATATGTATATGTAAATTATATATGTTAAATTTAAATAAAAATTTAAAACTACTGCATATAACTTTGAGATCTAGGTGAAATGAGATTTCCTAGTAAAATATCAACTCTCAAAAATGGACTCAAGAAGAAGCACTATTGATTTCATTACTTTTTCTGCAAGAAATTGAAAAGGAGTCATTCTTCCAACTCCCAATCCTGGCCCAAGGCCCAGGTTCAAATACTTTTGGGAGTAAATTCTACCAAATCTTCAGTGAACAAATGATTGTAAGTAGAGAAAAACAGGCAAGTTTCCCAATTCATTCCATGAGGCTAATCTTAATTAACCCGATATCAATACTGGACTAAAATAGTAACCCCTTTAAAAAATAAAATATATGAAAAAAAATAAAATAAAAAATAAAAAATAAAATACATGAAACAAATTTGCTTTAAACATACAGATATTGTAAATATAACAACCATGACCAAGTAGAAATATAAAAGTGTTTCAACATTAGAAAATCCATTCACGTAATTTATGCATTCCTTTATTCAACACTTACTGAAAGCCTATCACGTGACACTGTTCTGGATATAAGAGAAATTCCCACAGCCGTGAATGAAATAGTCCTTACCGTCATAGATTTCATAAACCAATGGGAGAAAAAAGAACAACAGATATGATAATTTCAGAGTGTTATCAATTCTATGAAGAGCATTTCCATGGTGATGTAATAATAAGTGGGGAGGGAATACATATTTTGATCAGCTCTCTTCTAACCCGTTTTATAAATCTGAGTTAAAATCTGAGGATGGGAAGGAACATTCTAGAAGGAGGAAAAAGTAGGAGCAGTGTACTCGATGCAGGAAAGAGCAAGGAGGTTCGAGTCCAAAATGAAGGCTAGTATTTCAGAAACAAAATGGTGGAGGAGAGGGGTTAGAGAGGTGAGAAAATGGGTTCTGTAGGGTAGGGGTCTGCAAACAACAACCCATGAGCACAGCCAAACCCGTTCATTTACATATAGCCTAAGGCTGCTTTCCCTACACCAGGGCCAAATTGAATAGCTGTGACTGGAGACCACACCCTGTGGCACAGAAAAAGATTTATTATGTGGCTATTTAAAGAAATCTTGCTAATGCTGCAGGGCCTCCTGCATGCCATAGGGGGTCTGGACTGTAGTCTAACTGCAAGGGGGGAGACACTGGAGAGATTTAGGCAGGAGTGTCATTAACTAACTTCCATTTTGAAAAGCTGTCTTTAGATCACAATAATGGTTACCTTTGGAGGAAGGTATTGACCAGTAGAGGGCATGAGGGAGACTTTTGAAATGCTTAAAAATGTTCTAGATCTTGCTTGATCTGGTAAGGTGGTTACCAAGCTTTATTTTTAAGTTGTATTTTCTTTTGGTATTTCAAGCTGTATTTTTAAGACTTTCCCACTTTACTCCGTACATATCATGCCTTAATAGAAAAGTTTTAAAAAGCACAAAAAATGCACCATAAACAAAAGTTAAGAGAAAAGGGACAGTGTGAGAAATTTGCAATACATAGCACACAAAATAATTAATACCCATTAGCAAAGAAATGAGAAAAGCCAAAAGATATAATTTAAAAATCAGTACAATATGGGGAAATGGGCACTCATAGATCTGTTAGTGGGAATGTAAATTAGGAAAACCTTTTCAGAGAATGATTTGTCAATATCCATTAAATTAAAAAATCTAAAATACTCTTTAACCTAGCAATTTTGCTTCTAGGAACCCATCCATTTAACAAAAATACTTGAACATAATGGGCAAATATGTATATATCCTAATGATGCTCAGCGCGGATCTCAACCAGAAAAGCCAGAAACTGCCCAAAATTGATAATTACCCTTTCACATTGGTATGATTATATAAATTACGGTACACTCATATTAGGGAAGTATGTATATGCAGATTTACATTAAAGATGCTTAAAGTGTAAACAGCAAATCATGCCATGCCATAGAATGCTTTTTTCAATGATACACACCAAACTGCTGAATGTTTGTGGAGTTTTAAGAGGAAAGCTGAAGGCATAGGAGGAGGTAAAGGGGTCTTTCATTGCACCCCAACATCTTATTTTTAAAAATTTCAAACATACAGGAAGCCTCAAAGACCACCAATATATACCTACTTCTGAATTTTGTCATCAAATTTTTACTATACTTGAGTCTTGCATTTTTAATAAAATACACTTTTTTATGTTTACACAAATAAAGTGCTTTTAATATTACCTTGCACAAATGTGTTTGCTTTTCAGTCTATAATGCTTTTTTTCTAGTCAACAATCTACTTTTAAATATATAGTTTGGCTTTTTAGCACATGGACATTGCCTTTTGTAATAAAAATATGGTTTCAATAATGAATAAATATTCCTTTCATAGAATAGGATTTTTACAAATGATTATTCCTCTCTTGATTCTTCTAGATACCCATTTTCATTTATATATTCGATCCTAAAAATAAAAATGATAAGCACTTAAGAGGTAGTGATGCACTGCTGCTTTATTCCACGCTTGAGATAAAATTCATTTCATTATTGCATCCCTGAAATAACTATCTTGCTTTTCAAGCTTGTTATTTAAATCATCCTCGTTTACGCATTTCTGTAACATTTTTCCCTGGATATTACTTTAATTGCCTATTTTTGACTCAGTCATCTTTTCACTTTCAAGCCTGTTGCTGTTACGCGTCATAGTAAGATCATATATGAGCTAGTATTACGACTGCAATATAAAAAGAAAAAAACCTGAAAAGCAGTAAATGTAGAAAATTATCATCTCTCTTCCTCCAGTATTTTCACTGTTATTTTTTTTGCGTATTATTTGTTCCCCATCCCATACGTGAACGTGCCTTTGGTACTATCATTCCCCTTCCATCTCTGAAAAATACGTTTTACATCAGTTGCTGATGACGAACAGACATTTTCACGTTAACTTCCTACTTCTGGTACTGAAGAATTAAACTTCTCAGTCAGTATTGTCTGTGATACACAACAAGAAACATAAAAATGAAAATTCTAAGCCTGCCCACAAAAATCACACGCTCAAAAAAACCAATATTTACATAACTGCTACACTCAAAGACATAAAAATGGCGTTTCATTAATGCAAATTATTAAGGAATAAATCACGCAACATTCTTTCTTGAATGACGGTTAAAACACACAAACCCACACATATTTACGACTTCCATGGCAATTTCAAATCTATATCCTCGCCGACGAACACAGAAAGTACTATTTCCACAAACGGAATGGGAACGAAACGAAGATTAAACCGTAAGCAAACGCACATACGCTATGTGTGCCAGATGCAATTTGAGATGTATTCAGACACTTACTGAATGGCCACTTTAACAATCAAAGCCAAGACACGGGTTGTGCAAATTTAATTAATTAAGCGAGTGTCAATCTGACAGAGAGGAAAACTTGTCTATTTCCACCTGCGGCTTGAAATGAACAATACCAACGCACCCTCGTTTCCTTTCTCATTAACACAAGCTCCCGAAAACTATTTTTTTAACCCCTCCGCCATTCCCTCCAATTACTTACTGTTAAAATTGTGCTCCTCAGGTTGCTTGTTGGTTAACCAAATATCTCCATATGGGTCTTCGTTATTCCACAGGGCCAGGTAATGACTCTTCCCGCCTCTTAAAGGCCTCTCCGGTACCTCCTTGTGCGCACTATTTCTGAATGGAGTTTCTAAAGAAATCTCCTCCAAGGGGTCTCCACAGTGGACATTATCTATGCACAGGATCCCCTGGCCTAATCTTTTCTCGTTGTAAAGACACGAGACTCTGGAAATTTTCATTTCTATGCCCACTTTAAGAATATTTTTATATACGAGAAAGTTCAGGCTGGGGTCCAGGTAGCACTTCTCCTGGTACACCCCGTCTGAGATCGTCACATCATAGCAGTAAAGGGGAGGTTTCGGTATCGTGTCGCGTGGCTCATCCTCTAACAGGTATCTCTGGACGGCCAGCACAGCGACAGGCACCACCTCCGACGGGGTGACCCATTGCAGAGGTGAATCCGTTATTTGCTCAAGAACCTTTTGGATCCAGGACCTGCGCCCTTGGGCACCGACCCTTCGGATCACCCCTCCCGGGACCCCAGCCCGATTTCTCTCAGGGTTCGGCAAATCTAGCCCAGCATGTGAGGGGCCGGCCTGAGGCTGACCTAACTCACCAGACATTTTTAGGTAACTGCGTACTCCTCACTCCGCAAAGCTAGCCTGTCCCGTCAGAAGCGGAGACCATGAAACGGCGCACTGGCGACTATCGCTATACTCTGATCCCGCCGACTGCTAAGGCTCCTCCCCAAAGCCTGGCTGCGAAGACGTTCCGCGCGCGCGCGTCAGCTCTCTAGCCCCACCCCTCCCTCAGCGCGCTTCCAACTCACAAGCGCTGTTACTAGGCAATCACACGCGTGGTTACGTAGCAGATCCTCCCACCTGGTGCTCGACAGAACGTCTGGGGGGATGGAGGGGAGGGGGGCCAGGGATATGCATTGGTCGCCATGGTACCCAAAATGTAGCAGGAGGGAGGGGGAGGAGCGCTCTGGGCTCTTCTAGAAAGGAGGGTGCTGAGAGGCAATGGAAGGGAGAAAGTGTCTGGAAGCGGGTTATGTAGTCGTAGCTCAGGTGTTTGGGGGGGTTTGAGCCTTGGGCCAGCTACAAAAAGTAAATTAGAGTTTATTAATATACATGAATGTGATACCACAAGTCTTCAATAGTATGAACGGAACCAGATAATATATGCACAGCCTTCAGGAAAGACCTTCGCACAAAAGTGCTCCCTAAACCTTGGTTGTTATCGCTATTAGCATTATTAGCATAATTGTCTGTAGTGACTCCCTGAGTGCAGGGTTGGTGAATTAGTGATTAAGTGCAAATGAAAACAGAAAATTATAGAACTGGCTTGATAAAAGAGCTGTCTTTAGAATTCTTAAAACGTACTTATGTTTTACACAATACCTGGCTTAACAGACAGGTAGGGAATAGAATATCAGAAACTGCATTTCTAAACTACAAGACATGTATACAGAATGAATGCAAGGTGAAAACGCTGATAAGAAAGTCCAAATTAAAAATAAGATATTTATTATATGTGCCCACGTGTGCTAGTATACAGACATAACTCTAAGATGTTTCGGGTTTGGTTCCAGGCCACTGTAATAAAGTGAATATCACCATAAAGTGAGTGAAATGAATTTTCTGGTTTCCCAATTCATAAAAAGTTATGTTTATACTATACTGTAGTCTCTTAAATGTGCAATAGCATTATGTCTAAAAAGAACAATGAACATACCTTCATTTAAAAATGTTGCTGAAAATTGGGGGATGCCTAGGTGGCTCAGCTGGTTAAGTGTCAGACTTCAGTTCAGGTCATGATCTCACGGTTTGTGGGTTCGAGCCCCACATCGCACTCTGCACTGACGGTGCGGATGGAGCCTGATTGGGATTCTCTCTCTCACTCTTTCTCTGTCCCTCCCCTGCTCTCACTTGCTCGCTCACGCGCTCTCTCTCTCTCTCTCTCTCTCTCAAAATAAATAAATAAATAAACATTTAAAAAATATTGCTAAAAATCGCTAACCATAATCTGGCCTTTCAGTAAGTCATAATTATTTTGATTGCTTCAGTATTGATGGCTGCTGACTGATCAGGGGTTAAGGGTTGCTGAAGGTTCGGGTAGCTGCGCAATTTCATAAAATAAGACAACAATGAAGTTTGTCCCATTGATTGACTCTTCCCTTTCATGAATGAGTTCTCATATATAGCATGAGATGCCATTTGATAGCATTTTACCCACAGAACTTCTTCCAAAATCGGAGTCAATCTTTTCAAACCCTGACACTGCTTTATCAACTAAGATTATGTAATATACTAATTTTTTAATGTTTATTTATTTTTGAGAGAGAGAGAGAGAGAGCATGAGCGGGGGCGAGGGAGACACAGAATCCAAAGCAGGCTTCAGGCTCTCAGCTGTCAGCACAGTGCCTTATGTAGGGGCTCCAACTCAGAAACTGTGAGATCATGACCTGAGCAGTGGGTAGTCGGCCGCTTAACCGACTTAGCCACCCAGGTGCCCCAAGTTTATGTAATATTCTAAATCCTTTGTTGTCATTTTAACAATATTCACCAGTAGATTCCATCTCGAGAAACCACTTTTGTTCATCCATAAGAAGCAACTCCTCATCCCTGAGAGTTTTATCATGAGACTGCAGCAATTCTATCACATCTTCAGACTCCACTTCTAATTCTAGTTCTTTTGCTATTTCTACCACATCTGCAGTTACTTTCTCCACTGAAGTCTTGAACATTCAAGTTGTAAAAAACAGAATACTTCTGAGGCTCAATAAAGTGAAGTGCAATAAAACGAGGCATACCTGTACACAGAATGTAGTAATTGTCCCAAAAATACTTCACAAAGATGGCTATAGGCTTGTTTTGATTATATTAATCTCCTTTTGCTATTTCACCACTGTTTATTAACCCTTTATGAAGTCCCTACCATGGTGCATGCAGTGTTCCAGGCCATTGGGAATAACTGTTGTGAGGCTCCTTTAGCCAAGCTTCTTCTCATTGCTTGTGCTGAAAACTCCTGACATTATTTAACCAATTCATTCATTCTACACATATTTCTTGAGATCTGCTCTAGGCAGAGTACAATCTTCCTATGGAGACCAAGAAACATAATAGGGGAAAGGGAGTGGAGGGGCAAGAGTTAATATTTTATTTAGAATGTGAGGATTAGGGATGGGCTCTCGATGAAAATAGAGACTGAATAGAGTGGTGACCTACAGGAAGTGATGGAGTAGGTGTGTGGGTGTCTTTGGAAAGTACATTTGAATCAGAGAGAACAGCAAGAGCAGATTCCGTAAGACAAAAGGATGCTTGATATTTTCAAGGAAATGCTAAAGCTTTTGGCTGGAGTGGAAGTGGGAGGGAGAGAGTGGTAGGAGATGAAGTTAGAGAGGTAGCAGGTCTCTGTGGGCTTTCCTCTGCTTTGAGGAGGAGAGTGACATACTTCAGCTTGAGCCCCACTTCCTTCATGAAGACTCCCATAAACAATTCATTCTAGAATGATCTCTGTCTCTTATTGGTATCACCTGCTATGTATCACTTATTTAGCATTTATCATCTAAGACCTTGTAATTAGAAACCAAACTTCTAATGTATGTAGTTTGCCCCTCTAACTCAGGGTTTCTCTATCTGGACACTCTTGACATTTTGGGCCACAGAATTATGTGTTGTGGGGTGTCTTGTGCACTAGGCGATGTTTAGCAGCATTCCTGGGTTCTGCCATCTAGATGCCGGTAGAACTAATCTCCCCCCACCCCCCCGCAAGTTGTGACAACCAAAAATATCTCCAGATATGGACAAATATCCCATGGGGGGCAATATTACCCCTGGTTAGGAACCACTAATTTAACTAGACTGTAAGCCTTTCAAAGACCACAAACTGATTTAGTCTTTTTTGTTTTGCATAGTTCTTTCATTACTGTCATGCATAAAAGGCACTCAAGTATTTTAAATAAATGAAACTTCTAATTCCTACCACCTCTCCACCAAAGTGAATATATGTAAGTGTCCCTGTCTATAAACAAATACAGTAAACAACAATTCAGACATACAAAACACAAAATAATTAAGCTCCCTGAGTACTTTGTTAGGTTCGCTGCTGAATCTCCAGTGTCAAAATAAGTATCTAGCATATAGTGGGTGCACAATCGTATTTGTTAAATGAATAAGTGCTATTTTGGATTTTTATTGGACTTACTGCAAGAGACATTAAATATCAGCTATCTCTCTTATTTATGCAAGAGGAATTGTTCAAAATATTTCAAATTTGATCCATCAGCATCCCCTCGACTAAATACTCAGTAAAGTTTAGGCAGAATAGTATTGTATCATCATATTCTAAGTTCTTCCAGCTAATTCATATAAGATAAATATTGGTAGTGGTGCTCAGTGTTTGAGTAGCTAATGGAATCAGGAAAAAATAGCACCTATTTTTTTTTTTTTGCAATACCACACACGATAAAGATGTACAGTGACTATTGGCACATATTTGGAGTCTCGTATTGTTCTATTGACAATCTGCTGATAGTGCATCTCCCTAAGAATTAACTACTTGGGTAGTTACCACATCTATGTATAAATGTTCCCTGGTAGGACATTATAAGTGTCTGTTTTACGGTTACTTACACAATAACAGAATAAGTAAGAGAAATAACACCAATAATGGATATCATTTAGGTTACTGATTTTTTTTTCTCCCCTCATATCTGGATTATCTGTTATAGTGTCCGCCAGAGGGTAAAATAGTAAAAGCAGGCAAGATAATATTTTATTTTATTAAATGGTGATATTCTAGGATATTCAAAGCACTTTAAATACATCATGAAATTAATTTTGGTAGTCCACTAAACTTGGCGTACAGGTAACAGCCATATTAATTTTTCTCACCTTTACAGTTAGATTAATGAAAGTAGTCACGGTTGTTGAAAAATTAAATAAATTCATATGGATAAGTACTTAAAACAGTTTCTGGCACATACCTAGAATTCAATGAATGCTAGTGATTGTTAATATTATTTTAAAAGAAGATATTGACATAACATAAAATCATAGAAAGCTAGAACTGTAGGAACCATTATATATCCACTAGTTCAGTGTTCTTTAAACTGAGCATTGTGAGGCATTAATGAGGTCATGAAGTCAATTTATTGGGTCACAGGTAGCAGTTAGAAGCATGAAAAAGATGGGGCACCTGGGTGGCTCAGCTGGTTAAGCGTTTGACTTCCACTCAGGTCATGATCTCACGGTTCCTAGGTTCAAGTCCCCCATCGGGCTCTGTGCTGACAGCTAGCTCAGAGCCTGGAGCCTGCTTCAGATTCTGTATCAGTACCCTCTCTCTCTGACCCTCCCCTGCTCACGCTGTGTGTGTCCCTCTCTCAGAAATAAATAAAACTTTTTTTAAAAAAGCATGAAAAACAATAGAACAGGGGTGCCTGCGTGACTCGGTCGGTAAGAGTCCTACTCTTGATTTTGGCTCATGTCATGAGTTCAAGCTCTGCATGGGGCTCTGCGCTCCCAGTGCTGAACATGCTTGGGATCCTTTCTCTCTCTCTCTCTCTCAATAAGTAAGTAAATAAATAAATAAACATTAAAAACATAGAACCGAAAATGTCAGGGTGCATCCCACAAAGAAAAGGTAGGGTTGTTTTGTAAAATTTTTGTTTCAGATTTGTTGGTGTGTGTGTATACTGGGTTGTGATGTGAAATGTTTTCCTTACCATAGATTGTGGCCAGAAAAATTGAAATACAACTGCTATATAGTCCAACCCCCTTTTATTACAAATGATGAAATTGAGGCCCAGAAAAGGGAACTAACCCACCCAGTGACAGAGAATCAGCTACTAGCCAAGTCTCCTGATTACTAAGCCAATGTCCTTTCCATGCCATAAAGTTAGACAGATCCTGGATTATCCCCAACTATATCATTTTTTTAATTTGAAAAACCTTAGTTTATTATAACTTCAGTTATTTTCCTTTGAATAACCTTATTTGATCTCATTAATTTAACCGTCCTTTCATTTATTTGCAATAGGGAGACTAATCAAAATCATTTCCTGGCCTGAGGCATTGGGCATTGGAGGTACACTTGTCGGTTCATCGAATTTGTAAGATTCTGTCAGTGTGGGTAGAGATGTGGGGGAGGAAGAAAAAGAAGTGGCATGACTAGCTGGTGTTAAAGAGATGTGGAGAGTTCAGATGATATCTCAAAGAGTATTTAGGTAAGCTCTCCAAACATCACCACGGTAACCGAAGAGGGCCTGAAGGTGGCTGCTTGGCAACCAGAGCTCTACAACCTCCGGCTCAGCGCTGCCCTTTACCAACATCGTTCGTATTTAAGGCTGATCTTGATGATTTTATTAACCAAATTTCCTCTGCATACAACGATGAGTCTGCATAGCTTATAATACCCCCTACCTCATTGGAATCCAGAATGTTCCTGTGTTACCCTTCTGATATCAGAAACGTTTTATTATATAACACACACACACACACACACACACACACACACACACACCAACAAAGGTCTCTAACACAAGCTCACTGTAACAGCAGTTCTAGGCTTCTTTTGCCCCTCAGTTACTCAAATAAATGTTCATATTTGTCCCTCTGCCTTTGCTTATCTTGTGTACATATTAGATGTGCAATCAATAGTTAATTGATGCTCTTCCCTCTTCTTCTGTCCATTCAAATCCTACTATTTTTATAAAGCTCACAGGGTGTTAGCTTTTCTTCTGAATCTCAATATTATCTATCTGTAAGACACTGTTAGAATATGGATTTGATCTTTTTTTAAAAAATTTTTAAATGTTTATTTTTGAGAAAGAAAGAGAGGGAGAGAGAGTGAGCAGGGGAGGGGCAAGAGAGAGGGAGAAGCACAATCTAAAGCAGGCACCAGGCTCTTGAGCTGTCATCATATAGCCAGATGCAGGGCTCGAATTCAAAAGCCGTGAGATCATGACCTGAGCCCAAGTCAGATGCTTAACTAACTGAGCCACCCAGGCACCCCTGGATTTGAGCATTTTTAACTAATTAGGTCTTTGTTTCCCTGGTTGAGAACTGGGTACTGTCAGCAAACTCCCAGGATTCTACAGATTAGTTTATTCCTGCTTGTCCTCATTTGTCATATCCAGCATGCTTCAATGTTTTTATTTCTTCTCTCAAAAATTTGTTTGTTGAAATGTGTGGCTATAATTTTGGAAATACACCAGTATGTATACTGGGTTGCCTTACCTGAAATAGATCTGAGCCAGCAAGCTGGTTCTCAATAGGCTATTTACTTAAAGATGTCCATGTTATTTTAAAAAAAACAACAGCTTTATTGAAATATAACTCACAGACAATACAATTCATGCTTTCATTTTTTAAAGTTTATTATTTTGAGAGAGAGCATGTGAGTGAGAGGAGGGAGGGAGAGAAGCCCAAGTAGTCTGCGTGGAGCCCAATGTGGTGCCTGAACTCATGAAATGCAAGATCATGATCTGACCCAAAACCAAGAGTCGAATGCTCAACCAACTGGGGCACTGAGGCACCCCTGTTCTTCTTTTCTGAGACTGTTTTAAGTATTCTGGGTCCCTTACATTTCCATGGGGATTTTAGGATCAGCTTATCAATTTCTGCAAAAATGGCAGCTGGAATTTTGAATTGCAGATGTTAGCCTATTTACATTTTTCCATCTTTATTGAGATATAATTGACATATAGCACTGTTTATTTTTTTTAAGGTTTTATTTATTTCTAGGAGAGAGAGAGAGAGGCAGCGTGAACAGGGGAGGGTCAGAGAGAGAGGGAGTCACAGACTGAAACAGGCTTCAGGCTCTGGGCTGGCAGTCAGCACAGAGCCCGACGCGGGGCTCGAACTCACGAACCTAAGGATGTTGTAATTGTGAGAAATGAAACTATTAGTAAAACAAATACCCCAGACAAGTTACAAGAGTGTTAAAATGAAATAACAAACAACTTGGTTAATGTAAAAGAAATCAGTAAAGGAAAAAACAGAATAAAGAGGGTAAATAGAAAACAAATAGTAAAATGGTAGATTAAACCCCAAATTTCCCAGTAAATCATATTTATATTTAATAGTTCATTAATAGAGTAAATCGTACAATTAAAAAACAAAGATTGTAGGGGCACTTGGGTGGCAAAGTCAGTTAAGCATCTGACTCTTGATTTTGGCTCAGGTCATGATCTCACAGTCATGAGATCAAGCCCTGTGTCAGGCTCCATGGTGTGGAGCCTGCTTAAGATTCTCTCTCCGTCTCCATCAGCCCTTGCCACACTGCCTCTCTCTTTCTCAAAAAAAAATAAAAAATAAAAAAAAATAAAAAATCCCACAAAGATTGTTAAACTGGATAAAAACAAACTACAACTATGTGCAACGTACAATAGGCACACCTTACCTAAAGACATAGAAGTTTGAAAGTAAATGTTGAAAAAGATACACCATGCAAACGTGAATCAAAATAAAGCAGCTATAGTTATACCAATAGAATACAAATTAGACTTTAAGGTAAAAAGCATTATGAGAGATATTAGACATATCACACTGATTAAAGGATCAATTCAACAAATCACAGAAAACAAAATAAAATAGTTCCAAAATGTATTAAGTGAAAGCTGACATAACTCCAAACATAAATAGATAAATCTACTAGCAGATGTGGAGATTTTAGTACACTTCTTCCAATAAATGATAGAATAAGCAGACAAAAAAAAGGTATGGGTATAGAAGCATGAATAAATCTAACAAATATGTCCTAACATATTTAGAATGTTGTATGGAGTTAATGTAGAAGACACACTTTTCAAATTGTTTCTGGATTATTTATCAAAACTGACCATATGCTGAGCCTCAAAGCAATTCTCAACAAATTTCGAGTGGCTGAAATCAGAGTATGTTCTCTGACCACAGGGGGTGCAATTAAGGTAGAAATCAATAACAAAAAGACTAGAAATCTCCACATATTGAAAAAATAAGTAACAGGATTCTAAATAACCCAATATCAAAGATTCCAAATGGAAACTATAAAATATTTTGAATTGAACTATAATAAAACCATGACATTACAACTTGTCCAATGCATCTATTGCAGTGCTTAGAGCTTTATAGCCTTATAGTAATATATTAGAAAAGATGAAAGGCTAAAAACCAACGATGTAAACATCCATCTCAAGAAGACTGAAAAATAACAAATTAAACTCTAAGAAAGAAGGAGGAATATGATAAGAGCAGAAAACAAAAAAAATAGAAAACAGACAATAAGAAAGAATAACAAGGCCAAAAGTTGGCTCTTTGAAAAGACTAATGAAATTAATAAATCTGTAGCAATACTTATAAGAAAAACAAAGAAAATATAAATTATAAGTATCAGTCAGGAAAAAGGGACATCAGTATAGAATCTATAGATATTGAAAAGATGAGAAGACATTATGAACAATAAATTTGGTGTTTTGCATAAAATGCACCCATTATGTAAAAAATACAACTTACTGGGGCGCCTGGGTGGCTCAGTCGGTTAAGCATCTGACTTCGGCTCAGGTCATGATCTCACAGTTGGTGAGTTCGAGCCCCGCGTCGGGCTCTGTGCTGACAGCTAGCTCAGAGCCTGGAGCCTGCTTCAGATTCTGTGTCTCCCTCTCTCTCTCTGACGCTCCCCTGCTCACGCTGTCTCTCTCTCTCTCTCAGAAATACATAAAACATTTTTAAGAAATTTAAAAAAAAATACAACTTACTAAAACTGATTTCAAGAAGACACATAAAATCCAATTAGTCTTATACATATTAAAGAAATTGGTTCTGGGGTTCCTGGGTGGCTCAGGCTCAGTGGGTTAAGTGACCAACTTTGGCTCAGGTCATGATCTCACGGTTCTTGGGTTTGAGCACGGTATCATGCTCTGTGCTGACACCTCAGAGCCTGGAGCCTGTTTCAGATTCTGTCTCCCTCTCTCTCTGCCCCTTCCCTGCCAGGGCTCTGTCTCTCTCTAAAAAATAAATAAACCATAAAAATTTTTAAAAAAAGATATTGGTTCCACAATTAAATATATTCCCACAAAGAAAATACCAGATCCAGATGGATCTGCAGTAAATTCTCATTAATATTTAAGGGAAAAGTAACATGAATGTTACTTAAACTCCTCCAGAAATTAAAAACAGAGTGAATGTAACATTTCTTTACATGTTTTATGAGGCCATTATAATCTTGACACTAAAACAATATAAGAAAGGCATACCATCAATCAAATCTCTTATAACTATAGATGCAAAACTCCTACACAAAATATTAGCAATATAAATCCAAGGATAATAAGGATAGTAAGTACATCGCAAACAAGTTGGATTTGTTCTATGAATAAAAGAATGGTTTAACATTTAAAAGGCAATAATGTAATCCATCACATTAAAAGAAGAATATGTGATCATCACAATAGAGGCAGGAAAAGTCTTTGATAAAATTCAACACTTACTCATGTGAAAAAATCTTGGAAAACTAGGAATTGAGGAGAATTTCTTAATCAGATAAAGGGTTTTAAAACATTCCCAACATAAGGCATGTTAATGGTGAAATACTGAAAGCCTTCCCTGTGAGATCAGAAATGAAACCTGGTTGTCTGTATTACCATTTCTAATCAAACTTGAACTGGATATTTTAGAAAATAAATTAAGAAAGAGAAATGGATCGGGGCACCTGAGTGGCTCAGTCGGGTAAGCATCAGATTCTCAGTTTTGGCTCAGGTCATGATCTCATGGCTTCATGAGCTGGAACCCCGCATCAGGCTCTGTGCTGACAGTGCAGAAGCTGCTTGGCATTCTCTCTCTCTCACCTTCTCTCTCTGCCCCTCCCCTGCTCATGCTGTCTCAGTCTCTCTCAAAATAAATAAATAAACTTAAAAGAATTAAGAAAGAGAACTGCATCTTATAAAGATTGAAAAGGAAGAAATAAGTGTTTCATTATTTACAGATGACATGGCTGTGTGTGTGGAAATTCTAAAAATATTTACAAAAAACTTATTAGAATTAATAAATAAATGTAATAAGTTTGCCAGATATAAGGTTATTGTATGTATTGGTTATGGTTCCCCAGAAAAACAGAACCAATAGAATATATTTAGGAAAGGATTTATTATGAGGAATTGACTTACACAATTAGGGAGGTTGTAAGTTCCACAATTTGCTACCTGCAGGCTGGAGATCAAGGAAAGCCAGTGATGTAATTCAGTCAGTCTGAAGGCCTGAGAATGAGGATGCAGGCCAGCAGAAGACTGATATCCTAGCTCAAACAATCAGGTAGGAAGGGGTAAATTCTTCCTTTGCTTTTTTTGTTTTATTCAGGTCCTCCACAGATTGGATGATGCCAGTCCACACTGTGGAGGGCAAACTACTTTTTTTGTCCACCTATCTGAATGCTAATTTCATCCAGAAACACCTTCATAGACATACCCAGAAATAATAGTTACTGAAATATCTAAGCATCCTTTGATCCAGTCAACTTGACACATAAAATTAATAATCATAATATACAAAAATGATTTGTATTTCTATACATTAGTGATAAGGAGAAAATAAAATGAAAAATAATACCATTGGCATTATTTTCAAAAATTATCAAATATTGAGGGTTAAAATTATCAAAAGATTGCAATATTTCTACAAAGAAAACTACAAAAACATTGAGAGAAATTAACATAGACCTAAATAAAAAGAGAATTGTACACTGGCCATGGATTAGAAGACTATATTTTAAAGATGTTTATTTTCCATAACTTGATCTTTGATACAAAATAATAATTCCAATAGGCTTTTTTTAAATGGAAATTGACAAAGGGATTCTAAATTTTACATAGAATCGCAAATGGCAATAACAGCATTAAGATCTTGTAGGAAAACAAAGTTTGATGATTTACAGAAATCAAATTACTTTACAAAGCTATAGCAATTTAACCAATGTGTGATTTTTGCAAATACAGAAAAAATGAACAATGGTATAGTAGAGTCTACATGTATACTGTCATTTAAAGTATGATAAAAAACAATCCTTTTTAATGCAGGAGGGGAGAAAATGGTCCTTTTGGAAAGTGGCTATGGATCACCTGGGATACCCAATAAATCCAAATGATCCTTTGCATCTATTTCAAACTAGATGCAAAATTTAATCCACATGGATCACAGATTAAAGTGGAAGGTGAAACAAATGAAAGTTATTGATGATAACATAGGATAATGTCTTAATAACCTTGATATAGTCAGGCATTTCTTAAAAAGGACACCAAAAGCAGTAACCCTAAAAAAACAATAAATTCCATTTTATTAAAATTAAGACATTAAGAGAGTGAGAGGCAGGTCACAGAATGGGAGAAAATATTTTCAATACCTATATCTGAGAGAGGACTTAGATTCAGAATTATATAAACTACAAATCAATAAGGATAAAGGCAACCCAATTTTTCTTTTTTTCATTTTAAACACGGAATTTATTTAAATGACAAGATGCTTGATAGGAACGTTATCTAGGATTCATTTTTTATCCCTACTTAAAGACAGATTGCTCTACACTATATGTAACAGTATGTACAAAAAATTATCAACTTAGTTTTTCAATGGTAAATGAAAAACATTAAAATTCTCCAATCTAACAAGGTGTGCAAGGGTTCTAATGTTGCTCTTTTTATGTTAAACAGTGAGAGCAAAACAACTTACTGGAATATAAAGAGCTGAATGAGCATGCCACTAATGGAGAAAGGGGGCATTTTCACAGAAACAGGGTACTTGCCCTATCCCATCTCCATTTGATGTCAATCAAAACATACTATTGGCCATTTAGTTAAAAAAAATGCAATAAGCTTGTGCGCATACACAGTTACTTTTATGTGCAATAAATGAACAGGGAAGGGGAGAATGAAATACTAGAGAAAACTATACTGTAGTAGTCAGGATGTAGTAGAACCAAATTGTGTGTTTCTATTTGAGAATGCCTTCTTGGTCTGAAGGGACAGAATTCTGGGGTAAAGTAGCAGGTTCCGTTTTTAGTAGACCCCTCCTGTCTGCTGCTGGAACACATCAATTGTATCTTCATCCTCCATTTCCAACTGTGCAGGTGTGTCTGTTTCATTGATTGGCTGCCCATCAAATAGGAACCTAATCTGCCTCATTGATAGACCCTGTCGTTCACAATAGGCTTTCATTAGTTTACTAAGTGGTGTATGCCTCTTAATCTTAAACTGTACCACGGAATCATCCTGCCCCGCCACCTTCAAATTAATATGGTAATTGCTCTTGGTCTTGCCGCCTTCCTTGGGCTTTTTGTCAGCCATGGTGAGCGCCGGAGTCTCCTCAGCTGCCGCTTCAAAAACGAGGTACCAGGTCCACACCTAATGAGCACACAGGCAGCACCAGGAGCAGCAGAAGGAAGACGCAGCCCAATTATTTTTACTGACAAATCTGGAACAGCTGCATCAAAAACACAACATCCAAATAGTCAATAAGACAATAAATAGAAACTCAATTTTGTTAATTATCAAGTAAAGGCAACTTAACATCACCATCTGAGAATACTCTACATGCATTGAGGAATGCTAAAAGTTTAAAAATAGACCTGTTGGGGCACCTGGGTGGCTCAGTTGCTTGGGTGTCCGACTTCAGCTCGGGTCCTGATCTTGCACTCTGTGTTTGAGCCCCATGTCAGGCTCTGTGCTCACAGCTCAGAGCCTGGTACTTGCTTCAGATTCTATGTCACCCTCTCTCTCTGTCCCTCCTCCACTCCAGCTCTGTCTCTCAAAAATAAACATTAAATTAAAAAAAAGACCTGTCAGCATGGTCGGGAGAACCAATACATTGCTGGTGGGAACATAAATTGATAGAATTACTTTCGAAAACTGAGGGGCTATACATATTACAGCTTACCATATTACCCAGTAATTCTAGTCAAGTATATAAACACAACAGAAAAGCCTATATATGTGAACCAAGATAAAAGTATGAGAGTGTTCATGGCAACATTATTTGTAAGAGTCTAAAATACTAAATAACCCAATTGCCTATCAACAATAGAGTGAACTAGTGATGTTATATATTTATCCAATAAAACTGTAGCACAATGGAAAGCAATAAAGTACTATTACAAACAGCATGGACAGATTTCACAAATATAATATCGAACAAGATAACTTAGATACAAAAGGATATGCATGTATGATTCCATTTATGAAAAGTTCAAAACTAGGCATAACTCATCTATGGTATTAGAAGTCAAAATAGTGGTTTACATTGTAATGACTGAGAGGGACATGGGGGAGGCTCTGGGGTGTGTATGATGTTTTATATCTTGACCTGGGTGTTGGTTCCATGGGTGTGTTTATTTTGTAAACAAAAATATCAAGCTGTACACTGAACATACATATACTTTACTGTATGTATGTTATATTTCAATAAAAATATTTACAAAAAACCTAGCGACATCCAGACCTGGAAAGGATGTGTAGAAATAGATACTCTTGCACATTTTTAATTGAAAGTTGGTTGCTACATCCCTTTTGAACTTTGAAAATTTTATTTATGGAAATTTCAAATATGCCTGTCATTGACCAAGAAATTTCACTTCTGGAAATCTATCTAAATAGTCAATATCATTGGTTCCTTACTATTTCTGGTTCTCACTCTATCTGTGTGGTTGGATTGTTCTCAACTTCCTTAGATTTAGGCATTGCCCAACAGACACATGAAACGATGCTCAGCATCCCTCCTCATCAGGGAAATACAAATCAAAACCACACTGAGATACCACCTCACGCCAGTCAGAGGGGCTAAAATGAGCCAATCAGAGAACTCTAGATGCTGGCGAGGATGTGGAGAAACGGGCACCCTCCTACACTGTTGGTGGGAATGTAAACTGGTACAGCCCCTCTGGAAAACAGTGTGGAGGTTCCTCAGGAAACTAACAATAGAACTCCCCTATGACCCAGCAATAACACTGCTAGGAATTTACCCAAGGGATACAGAAATGCTGGTGCATAGGAGCACATGTACCCCAATGTTCATAGCAGCACTCTCCACAATAGCTAAAACATGGAAGAGCCTAAGTGTCCATCAACAGACGAATGGATCAAGAAGATGTGGTTTATCTATGCCATGGAATACTACATGGCAATGAGAAACAATGAAATCTGGCCATGTGTCGCAACATGGATGGACCTTGAGGGTGTTATGCTGAGCGAAATAGGTCAGGCAGAGAAGGACAAATATCATATGTTTGCACGTATAGGAGGATTAGGAGGAACTTAACAGGGGACCAATGGGGAGAAGAAGGGGGGAAATGGTGGGGAAAGGGAGAGAGGCAAACCATGAGAGACTCTTGAATGCTGACAAAAACTGAGGACTGATGGATGTGGGGGGGAGGAGGGATGGGCATGGAGGAGGCACTTGTGGGGATGAGCACTGGGTGTTATGTGGAAACTAATTTGACAATAAACTATTTGTAAAAAAAAAAAAAAAAGATTTAGGCATTGCCATAGACTGACTTTGGCCAATGAAATTTGAGTGGAAGTGACATCCCCACAAACAAAATAAAAATGACTAGTGGTTACATAAAAACCAAAAAGCCCTCCTTCCCTCCTCCGCCCCCCCCCAAACTCCCCAACCTCATTTACAATTAACCAAATCCAAATAATAATAATAATAGGATTTCATTTTTTGCCTCTTTGGATATACAAACTAGAAAAAGAAAGACCTAGTACAATGTTGCAATGAGGCAAGAAACTAAACACTCATGCCCCAGTTCACATAGGTGGAAAGTGGGGCAGCCCAGATCAGAACCCATGTCTATCTGTATTCACAGCAGGTGGGCCTGCTCTTCCTATAACTTATTACTCACTCCTGGTCTACCATCTTAGTGGTAGAATCTTTGAAGGTAGCCCTAACCATGCTACAAATTGTGTCATGTGCTACATTTCAAATCATTAATTCTCACACTACCTCCAAATCTGTCTGAAAAGTAGAAATTACAAATATGTTGAAGCCATAACTGTAGCTTGCATTGTTAGCTGGCAAGAAATCAAACTGAACTACCAGCCAACTAAACCACCATGTCTATAATGCAGTCTTTTTGGATTCAGGGACAGTTTCTCTACCATAAATGAAAAATAAGGAGAAGGGTGTGATACGATGGGGTCAGTTTTCATGGCGTCAATTTGTAGTGTCATTTTCCCCAAAAAGGAATGATTTAACCATGCTATTTTTGAATTTGATCCTTTCATATAATTTGATATCACTCCATACCACTTCAAGGATTTTGGCTTCAATCATTTTATCAGGGTACTTTAGTATTCCGTTGTTTGTATGTGTATATGTATACAGGTGAATACTTCATACAATATCATAACCATTAAGAAAAAAATTTAATGCCTTCTTTCTCTCTTCCTCATTCTTTCTTTCTCCCCTCCCCTCCATGGTCTCTCTTGTCTTCTTAGAAAGAAGAGAAATACTGACAAATAGCATATGCTAACCAGAGCTAGACATCTACATAGGTAGATGACATGGAAGGCACCCCCAGGGTAGTCAGACAACTAGAGACAAAAGATGTATATAGGCTGCACTGCTCAACCATGGAAAATTCCATTAACTAAGATAAGGATGTATGTGTATGTGGGAGAAGATGTGGTGTGTCTAACAAAATGGGATATATCATTTTCAGGTTTTTTTACTCTAATTATAACACTGTGATCTGAAGAGAGAGAGATGACAAGAGTAACACACTCCAAGCAGTCAGACAACTCTTGATATTAAGTACTTTTGCAGCACTGTAATAACCAAACCAGCCCCATGGAAAATTCCACCTTCAACTAAGGATAATGCTCTCTCTCTCTCTCTCTTTCTGTGTGTGTGGTGTGTGTGTGTGTGTGTGTGTGTGTGTGTAACAAAATGTCAGAGGCCATTTTCGGCTTCATAAAAGATGTTCAAAATTACAAAGAATGAAATATATATAATTAGTAATCTTATCAGCCAGAAACATTTGGTATTAATATTTAGTTCTATAAACTTCCACATTTCTATTCTATTGCTATGGCTTGAACTGTACGCCTTTAACACATAATGCTGATGTCCTAATCACTGTTACCTATGAATGTGACCTGATGTGGAAATAGAGCCTTAGTGATATAATCAAGTTAAGATGAGATCATACTGGTTTAGGATCCTAATCCAGTATGACTGGTGTCCTCATAAGGAGAGAAGAAAAGAGATTTGGAGACAGAAAGAGAGAAATGCCATGGGAAGATACAGACACAAAGGGGAGAAGGCCATGTGAAGACAAGAGACAGAGATTGGAATGATGTATTTACAAACTAAGGAATGCCAGTAGTTGCCAGTAACTACCAGATGCTAGAAAAGGCAACGAAGAATTCCTCCCCTACAGCCTTGATTTTTTACTTCTAGCCTTCATAACGGTGTACAGATTTCTCTTGGTTCAACCCACCTAGTTTGTGACATTTTGTTATGGCAGTTCTAGGAGCTAACACAATGTTGATACATTTTAAATAAACTATTTGAAAATAATCGGAAAAAACCTCCACAGTCTATTTAACATCCTTCCATGCTCATACTGTCTATATCATTATTTTGTTAATTGGTTGCAAAAGGAATAATTTCTGCATATTTTCAAATTTTTAATTTCATTTACTTTTCTGAGTATATAGGTAGTATATGTTTAGATAAGCAAATAGCAGGATAAATCTGTAAAATAATATTTAATTGCCCTGTGACCCCACTCCTAGGTCCCTTTCCAAGATATTATCTATAAATAATTTTTGTATATATTACTCCACGTATTTTTCACTTCAGATTCAATACCAAGAGAAATCTCTCATTTCTTCTCTTTCCCTCTGTCACTGTGAGATGCATATGTTTTATTGGTGTCTTATACTTATATTTTTATTGAAGTGAAGTTAATATATAATATTATGTTAGCTTCAGGTGTACAACATAGAGTTTCAACATCTCTGTACATTACAAAATAGTTACAATAAATCTAGCTACTATCTGTCCCCACACAAAATTGTCACAGTACTAACAGCTATACTCCCTACGCTATACATTACATCCCCATGTCTTATTTGTTTTATAACTGGAAGCTTATACCTTTTAATCCCCTTCCTCTACTTTGCCCAACTCCTAACACCTCCGCTCTGGCAATCACCAGATTGTTCTCTGTATCTAGGAGTCTATTTATGTTTTGTTTAGCTGGTTCATTTGTTTTGTTTTTTAGATTCCACATATAAGTAAAATCATATGGTATTTGTCTTTTTCTCACTTATTTAACTCAGCATAATATAATACCCTCTAGGTCCATCCATGTTGTTGTAAATGGTAAGATTTCATTTTTTTATGACTGAGTCACATTCCATTGTATACACATACGACACCTTCTTAACCATTCACCCACTGATTGTCACTTACATTGCTTTTGTATCTTGGCTATTGCAAATAATGCTGCAATGAACATAGGACTCCACGTATCTTTTTAAATTAATGTTTGAGTTTTCTTCAGATAAATACCCCAAAGTGAAATTGCTGGATCATATAAGAATGCTTTGTGAAGCATTGTCTATATTGGCAAAATATTGGAAGATAATATCCACCAATGGGTGGAAGCTTGAACCAATTGTTGTATATTCATAATAGAGCATTTTCTTCAGCTACCAGAGAAAGAATAAGTTACATCTATATTAATGACTTGGAGAGATATCATGATATACCAAGTAAAATATATACACACACATAGAATACTCATAAAAGTATAGAATAATACATGGTAGATTTCTGGAGTTTGGAGGTAAGGAAGGAAAATGTGTGTTTATGTGAAATTATATGTTTTTAATAAGATCATTATTTTATTCCATTGTTTTTAGTGAACACATGCTAATTTTATAATTCTTGAAGAACATTTGATCACAGGTTGAAAAAATATACAAATTTGAAAACGTTTTAATATGAATGTATCAGTTGAAGAAAATATTATTTATTATAAGCTTAAAACTTATAATAACCTTAGTACCTAAAAGTTAAAAAAAAAACATATTGTATAAACTCTGAATATTTAGTGCCATGAACATAGAAAATATGTTTAACTTATGAGTCATTTCACAGAAAAATCTCTATTTGTAATATACACTTTTTTCCTTAGAAGGGCCAAAACATCATTCAAGTAATGTGAATTATGAAATTTTATTTATTCAAAAATCCTCATTGATGACAGATAAAGGTTGGATAAAATTACTTAGGACGTGTTGTAATAGCATTAGCAGAAGCCAGATAAAAAGGATGTTACAAACAGCTCTTTTGAGAGGCTCTTCAGGGTCATTTACTTGCTTTTGCGATGTGTTTCCTTTTCAAATTTCTATTTCACCATGTAATTTTGGAGTAGCCCCTGATTATAGTAAATGACCATTGTTCTACAAAATTTGATATCTTAGCAAAATGAAATAGCCTCTGTCACATTAATTTTCTTCTTGTCAACACATTGCTATCCTCACAGTCTTTACTCTAATTTATTGTGGGGGGTATAACAGTGTCAGTATTCTCCCAGTCTGCTAAAGACTGGTAAATGACTGAGAACTGTTATAGTGTGTATATTACAAGTGGTACTGCCATGATGTTCCAGAGATTATCTGCAGCAGATTTTACTGGTCATGATCACAGCTTAGTGGACCACAATGTCTTTATGCATCATACATTAAATAGAATAATAAATTGAATGCTTCCTGTGTGCCAGGAATTGTGCTAAGCAATGCCCAAGCATAATATCATTTAAAATAAATAATTATCCAATTGGATAGGTATTATTATCTGTACTTTAAACCAAGGCTCAGGGTTTAAAGCCATTTTTCAGGCAGAAAATAGCAAAGCTAGAGCTTGAATTTAAGGCTTATGAACTCCAGCTGTATTCTTATAAACTATACTATTTCCTATAGTATCTGAGATATACATTACTGGAGTTCAGCAGTACCTGGTTCTCCTCCATTTTATGCACATCAGAAGGGTATATTTCCTAGCCCTCTTGTAATTAGGAACAGCTGAAAACAGAAATTGTATTTTTTGTTTTCAGGTTGAAATATTTAATTGCTATGATGTTCATCATCATTATCAGGGAAATGCAAATCAAACTTACAATGAGATATGACCTCACATCTGTCAGAATGGCTAAAATCAACAAGACAAAAAACAATAGGTGTTAGCAAGGATGTGGAAAAAAAGAACACTCATGCAGTATTGGTCATAATGCAAACTGGTACAGCCACTGTGGAAAACAGTATGGAGCTTCCTCAAGAAGTTAAACAGAATTACCCTATGATCCAGTAATCACACTACTGGGTACTTACTCAAAGAATATAAAAACACTAATTCATAGTGATACATGCACCTGTATGTTTATAACAGCATTATTTACAATAGCCAAATTATGGAAGCTGACCAAGTGTCAATCAGTTGACACATGTATAAAGAATAGGTGTTATATATGTATATATAATACTCCATTGTACAATGTAATACAATGGAATATTATTCAACCACAAAAAAAGAATGAAATCTTGCCATTGCAGCAACATAGATGGAGCTAGAGAGTATAATGCTAAGCTAAATAAGTCAGTCAAAGAAAAATACCATGTGATTTCACATATATGTAGAATTTGAGAAATAAATGAGCAAAGGGAAAAGAGAGAGAAAGAAAGAGAGAGGGAGGGATAGGAGAGAGATAAATCAAGAAACAGACTGTTAACTATAGAGAATGGACTGATGGTTGTCATGAGGAGCAAGGGTGATGTATGGAATTGTTGAATCACTATATTGTACATCTGAAATTAATATAACACTTTATATGTTAACTAACTGGAATTAAAACAAAAGACCTAAAAAAAGAAATATTTAATTGCTAATGTGCAACTCTCTTGTCACCTCTCTTTTCTAGTTGCAGCAACTTGCGGAGACATTTTGTTGAGATGCTAGAGCTTCCAGTTTAAAGTAGCTTGATTACTCAGTCACCATATAGAGGGAAGTTATTCTGGAGCTGCCTGAATTCACAATGATGTAATTTGTGCAAGTCAGAAGCATGTTTTTGTTGTGTTAAACTACTGAGACTGTAGGACTGTTTGTTACTATAGCTTGAGCTTAACCCACCTGATTAATACAGAAACTGGTACTAAAAGTGCAGTATTGACATAATGACAACCTGAAATGTGACATTGGCTGAGTGCTTTTATGGTAGGAGTTTTCAGTGGCGATAATTTGGTGAAATTATAACTTATAATAGACCTAGCACATATGATTAGGGAGTTTGCACGTATAAGGGAAGAGTTTGGCAAACAATGCTAGTAGGGAAATATTATAGGGGAAGAGGCTAGAAAACAATGTTATACTGTTCATGGTAGTGATAGTGGTGTTTGTTGATTGCTGCTGGTTTGACTGGTGTGATGGCTCATTTTATGTGTCAACTGGTCTGGGCTAAGGCATGCCCACTTAGCTGGTAAAACACTGTTTCTGGCTCTGTCTATGAGGAAGTCTCCAGAAGAGATTAGGATTTAAATCAGTAGACTGAGTAAACATTGCCCTCACCAATGTGGGTGGGCGTCCATCATCTGTTGAGGGCCTGAATGGAACAAAAAGGTGAAGAAAGGGCAATTCATTCTCTCTGCTTAGGCTGAGACACTCTTTTTCTTCTGCCCATGTATATCAGCACTCCTGGTTTTGGGCTCTGAAATTCAGACTGGGAATTGCACTCAGCCCCCAATTCTTAGGCCTTCAAACTCAGACTGAATTATACCACTTATTTTCCCATTATTCCAGCTTGCAGATGGCAGACTGAGTGACTTCTTGACCTCCATGACAGCATGAAGCAATTCCTATAATAAGCCTCCTTTTATACATATCTATATATGTCCTATTGGATTTGTTTCCCTGGTGAGCCTAGATTAGTATAATTGGCAAGAATAGTACAGGAAAGAGGTGAGCTCAGTAAAGAATTAGCTGATTCGCAAATAGCAATAAAGGGGAATAGAGAGTATATGAATTTCAGGTATTTTACGGTTGGAAAACTCAACTGGGTTTCAACGTTGAACTGTAAAGAAAAAAGTTTGAGAAGGCTTGTGATGGGCAATACCCATTAAGTGGTTTCAAATTATTAAAATGTATCAGAGGAAAATTAGACTAATGGTGTGAAATTCTATAAAACTTTTCAAATAAGTAAAATACTCAGGGTAAACATCTTTTTTTTGAAAGTTTCCATTAAATTTAATCAATTCTGCTATTACAGCATGAACAGTCATATATAACATGTGGATAATATGTGACTGTGTTACAGTACAATTTTATTTGCTAAAACAGCACATTGGTTATAGTTTGTGGATTCTTTTTATTTATTTTTTATTTTTTACAAATAGTTTAACATCTTAATGAGATGGTCTTTTCACAGAAGACTGACAACCTCAAGTTAATCCACATTAAAGAAATATGGAGATATGGGGACAAGAAAGAAAAACACAAGCTATAGCAAATTGGAGAAATATACTTGCAAAAGAAGTATGGGTGTAGTTATTGGCACATGTTGCTGACTGAAATGAAAGCAAAATTTTTGAGACAATTGAACTGTTAAACAAATCATAGGCCTAAATGAAGAAAGCCTGTGAAAAAGACTTAAACCAATCCTTTAACTCCAGCATTGAAATAGTCTAGGCCATCAAGCTCAATTTAGGCCATATGACTTAAAACAATCATTAGGCTACCAAAATTCTACAGACAAGAAGGCTGAGGAAGATGCCTACCCCCCCAAGGAAGACATATTCTGTAACGCTCACTTCAGATATAAAGGAGTAAGATAATAGAAAAGGAAGGTGAGGATGAATCATGCAGCCACAGAGAACAATTAACACAAAAACTGATAGAGAAAAGAATCATGGCCAAATGAAGGAACACCTCCAATCTCCTGGGTAAGAGATATTCACAATACCTGTTATATATGTGTGACTTCTTTTTGTCTCCCATTATTTGTCTCTGCGAAGGAGAGTATTTAGAGTGGTTATTCTTTCCTTGTTCCACAACTGTATATTGGGGTCAGGTAGAGGGCAGATGACTTGACATTTTAATTCATAGGTCTTAGATTCATAGTAAGGAGAGCCACAACTTGATCTGATGTAAGGAATACTGCAAATCATCTGCAGATTCTAGACTTTTGAATGTGTCTGAATGGGATGTGCATTTTCTTCCTTGGAGAGAAGATAAGTGTGTTTTCCCCGTGTAAAGAAGAATGAGGCAAATATTTTGTAGACTGTATGGAGATTATTAGTGCTTACCAATATCAATTTCTCCTCTACATCTTGGGCATATAAGAGAGCACATTTATCGTCTTTTTAGATGTAAGTAGAGCCACCCATAAATTTCAAAATAAATGTAGTAGCTATTGTGTATTGTCCATTCTACCCTTCTAATTGCAGTTGGAGCTCTGATAGTAAATTAGGTTCTACCAATTAGATTTGTTGGATTATTTTTGAGGTAGAAGTGAGGCTATTAATGAGGACTAATACTGGCTAATGGGCTATGAGGACAAGTGACATTCTCTTCTAGGCAGGTACATCTAATTGCTTTGTGTACTTTCCTCCCTTTTTGTGGCAAAAGAGTGGTCTTCGGTTGAGATAGCGGTGCCACAACTCAAGGAAACTGAGGAGTTACCACTTGGAGGAGAACTGCCCTATGAAGCCATTTGATTATGTTGAAACGTTTGGGTTGTTTGTTACCATGGCATGGCCTATCCCATTCCTATCACAGTTATGAAACAATTGTTATTATTATAAAAATGTTAAGTATAAAAATAAGTTAGATGGTTTGTTAAGTATCTCCCAAACATCTTCAAAGAATAGTTATCTCTTATGCTATACAAACAAATCCAAGCCCACAAAAACATGCATAGATAATAAATTAATTTTACAAAGATAGCAAAACCTTAACAAAAACCTGGTAAAGATAACTAAGAATAATAGACTAATTGCACTTTTGAGTAGAAGTACATAAATTTGAAAATAAACGTAGTAGATATTGTGTATTGTCCATTTTACCCTTCTAATTGAAGTTAGAGCTCTGATAGTGAATCAGATTCTACCAATTAGATAGACTTGTTGGATTATTTGTGAGGTAGAAGTGAGGAGCTGCTGCTGCTTCTGGTAAGGTCATGGATGAGAGAATGGCAACTCCATTTAGTAGAGACCATCTTTGAGTCTGGGTGTTCCAGACACATTTGGATCTTCAAATTGCACTTTCACAAACTTATCTCTGACTTATTCTGTGCATGTCAGCTAGCTTCTGTCCTTAGTGAACCCCAGTGTTTGCATACTGGGCGTGAGTGGAGTAGCCATGATGGTAAGAAAGAGGCTATACATGGGTTCAAAAGCATGGGAGTACTCAGCAACAACAGCCAGAATGTCTGTGGCAAGTTAATTATTTCAGACCATTCTACCATAGAAGATGGCATGATTTGTCCTTAACAAAACTCACACGTTCTCTAGATGTAGGTTTAGCTTGCTTTCTCTGCCCTCAGTATTTCTGCTGGTATCATAATTTGAAGCTTACAAAATGCCTGATTCAAGGGACTCATGGTGAAGGAGGTGTGGCAACAGACACATGACCACTGGTCTGATAATATAACATATAATCCAGCATCACCTGGCCCAATAAATTGATTGAATGGTTTGGTAAAGTTTCAAATAAGACACCAGATAGAAAACAACACCTTGCAGAGTGGAACATTTTCCTCCAGAACGAGGAATATATACTCATATATCAACAACTGATATGTGGTACTGCACTCCTTTTTTTTTTTTTTTTTTTTTTTTGGGAGAGAGAGAATCTTAAGCAGGCTTGATGCTTAGGGAGGAGCCTGACACGGGGCTTGATCCCATGACCCTGGTATCACGACCTGAGCCAAAATCAAGAGCTGGATGCTCAACTGACTGAACCACCCAGGTATTCCTGTATTCCTTTTCTTCTTAAGTTTATTTTATTTTTAGTGATCTCTACACCTAACTTGGGGCTTGAACTCATGACTCTGAGATCAAGAGTCACATGCTCTTTCAACTGAGTCAGCCAGGTGCCCCATGTGATACTGTATTCCTAATAGCTAGAATACATATATATTGGAACCAACACAATGACCCATTTACAAAATCTGTGTTTCTTATTTTTACATGCTCAGGCTCTGCTAGTTTAGAGGTTTTGTTTCTCAAGGGGGAATGCTTATACCAGGAGATACTGTAAGGGTTCTACCAAACCTGAACATGATCCATGCCAAGATGAATGTATCACTAGACAGATAAGTAAATATATAGATATAGGCAGTTAATTTTAAAATAAACTTCTGGAAACCATAAACAGTGACTTGAGGGAAGAGTTAATTGTTGCTAATAGGAATTTTGATTTTTAAATGTGAGATTCAAATTCACCTGTTCATTTTGTTCCATTGTGCTTGCTTGCTTTCTCTTCCTTCCTTCTTTCCTCCCTCCCTCCCTCCCTCCCTTCCTTCCTTCCTTCCTTCCAAGAGAGTGGGGGCAAGGGTAGACAGAGAGGGAGAGAAAGAATCCCAAGCAGGCCTTGTGCTGTCAGTGAAGAGCCTGATGCGGGACTCGATCCCACAAACCTGAGATCATGACTTGAGCCGAAATCAAGACAGAGGCTTAACCAACTGAGCCACCCAGACACCCCATCATTTTAAAAGAAAGTATACTTGGGGCACCTGGGTGGCTCAGCCGGTTAAGCATCCGACTTCAGCTCAGGTCATAATCTCATGGCTCGTGGGTTCGACCCCCACGTCAGGTTCTGTGCTGACAGCTCAGAGGCTGGATCCTGCTTTAGATTCTATGTCTCCCTCTCTCTCCGCCCCTCCTCTCCTCGTGCTCTGTCTCTCTCCCTCTCTCAAAAATAAACAAACATTAAAAAATAAAAGCTTTAAAAAAGAAAGAAAAGTAAGTATACCCAACCCATTATATACTTTTTGGTGTCTGCTATTGCCAGTGCTCCTTGGCAAGCTTCTTATAGTGGTTAATCTAGGAGGCTGTCATTATGTAAAGATTTCATGTGGAGCCCCCCTACATATTGCCCAGTGTTATTTTTTTGTCCTTTGAAAATACATATATTGAAGCACTAACCCCCTATGTGATGGGATTTGAAGATGGGGACTTCAGGAGGTACACTTAGATGAACTTATGAAGACAGTCCCTGGTCTGGTGGGATTAGTGTCCTTATAAGAAGAGAGACCAGGGGCACCTGGGAGGCTCAGTCAGTTAAGTGTCTGACTCTTTTTTTAAAATAGTTTATTGTCAAGTTGGCTTCCATATAACACCCAGTGCTCATCCCCACAAGTGCCCTCCTCCATGCCCATCACCCCTTTCCCCCCCACCGTCTGACTCTTGATTTTGACTCAGGTCATAATCTCACAGCCATGAGATTGAGCTCCATGTTGAGCTCCGTGCTGGGTGTGGAACCTCCTTAAGATCCTCTCTCTCCCTCTCCTTCTGCCCCTTCCCTACTTGTGTGCACATGGGCCCCGTCTCTCTAAAAAATTAAAAAATAAAAAAATATAGTGATGATCTTTAAAAGAGAGAGAGAGAGAAACCAGAGAATGTGCTCTCTCTTCCATCTTATCCCTCCTCCACACAAAAAAGAAGAGGTCATGTAAGCACAGAGTGTGATGGCAGCCATCTGCAAGCCAAGAGAAGAGGCCTCAGAATGAAACCTATCTTGATCTTAGACTTCCCAGAATGCAGAACTGTGAGAAATAAATTTCTGCTGTCTAAGCTACTCAGTCTGTGATATTTGTTATGGCAGTCCAAGCTGACTTAGACACCCAAGTAGGCAAAAATCTGTTGCAATTAATAGAGCAACTTTGCCACCAGTTAATAAAATTGGCCCTTGGCAGCCACCTGAATTCTAGTGATCCACTGGCCATCAAGCCTGTGCTATGAAATAGTAGTATTTATTTCCACTAATAGAAAAGAGTATTGAGGGGCACCTGAGTGGCTCAGTCGGTTAAGCATCCCACTTCGGCTCAGGTCATGATCTCAGAGTTTGTGGGTTCAAGCCCTGTGTCAGGCTCTATGCTCACAGCTCAGAGCCTGGAGCTGACTTCGGATTCTGTGTCTCCCTCTTTCCCTGCCCCTCCCCGGTTCATGCACTGGCTCTTTGTCTCTCTCTCTCTCCCTCAAAAATGAACAAATTAAAAAAATTAAATTAAATAAAAAAATTTAAAAAATAGAAAAGAGTCTTGAGTGCACAGGTTAGGAAGTTTTGAAAAGGAAATCACAACTTTCTCAATAATTTTCATTTAATTGGTGCAGAAACCAACATAATATCATCAAGAATATAATGCATATTTTACCTTATTCAATCTTAAAAAGATGAACTAAAACTATCAACAATTTTACATTATTGGGGATTTGTAAGGATTCATGAAATAATACACAATTGGTCACCAAAGCCTCCAGCCTGACTAATCATTAAATAAATGTCAACAGTAACAGTTTAATATTAATATAATACTAAATAATTCTAATAATCTTTTAAAAGAATGAAAACCTTGACAATATATTCTTGTCTTTTTTAACATCCTACATAAAATGAGTAGAATAAATTTGTTTCTGTTTTTTTTGCCATCGTAATGAAACTTTCAGTGAAAATCCTGTTGTTCTCATTACATAACTCACTGTCTTACATAAAATATGGAGAAAGTCTTACATTGCAGAGATCTGAATCAACAAAATTAAGTGCCATGCGCCCTAATTTTAAACCTGCCCTATGATCCAACAAACATATATTAACTCTTAATAGCAGAAACTAAAATATTTTGTGTAGATATGTCATTGTATGTGTGTGTGTTTGTGCATGTGTGTGTGTCGTTATGAAAAAGTAGGTGTTAATACTAACAAGAAACATTTATGGAGCTTACTTCCTTTCAGACAGGTAGTTTGTTAACAATAAATGCACACATAACTATATTTATTTTGTTAGATATGGAATGCTATGTAATTATAACATAATGGTTCTTACTGATCTCCCATTTTGGATTCCTAAAATATTTCAACTTGTTACATCATTTGATCCTCACAACAAACTTATGCTGCAGATTAATAGTAATTTCCATGCCATGCATTTGTTGTAATGATAAAATGAATTAATCTGCATGAAGTCCCTAAGCACACTGCATGCCAAGGTAAGGAAGCATTTAGCAAATGTTTATCTTTTTTAAAAATCCTTTTTATACATTATATCATCATCATCCCTGTTACTATTACTATTGCTCTTAATACAATCTATGTTACTCATGATAATAGTAATAAGTTCTTTGATTACCTGTTAACATGTGGGAAATTCTCATGCCCTAAATCATTTATTGAACACCTTATAACAAGTTGCTTAAGTATGTGCATGGTGTCCTATTTAATTTCCATATCAAATTTAGTAATATTCCAATATAATTATTAATAAGGGAATATTTAATAATCTTCCCTATAGCTTTCACTCTACATGTTAATTTTAAGCTTCTGATTATCTTTTAATATTATTTTTCACATGCATGCAAACATATATAGACCATATTCAATTTTACATCACAATAGTACACTGAATTTCTTTTCATTTAAAAGGAAACATACTATGCCCCATGGTTATGCAACATCTTTACTCCCTAGAATAGTCCATAAATATTCATTGCGAGATATATACATATTGTATATTTCAACCTGTGTGTATATAGAATATGAGGTAATTAAATGGTACTTTTTGGTTATAACTTATAATACTTCTAGATTGCTCCATTCCATGTGTTTCTTCTTTAAGTTTATTCATTAATTTTGAGAGAGCATTAGTGGGGGAGGCGCAGAGAGAGAGGGAGAAAGAGAACCACAAGTAGGTTCTGTGCACTTCAGCACAGAGCCCTATGTAAAGCTCCATCTTACGAACCATGAGACAATGACCTGAGCTGCAATCAAGGGTCTGCAGCTTAACTGGCTGAGCCACTCAGGTGTCCCCCATGTGTTTTGTTCTATTAAACATTTTATCATTAAGTTAGTCTTCAACTCATTGTTTTCATAATTGCATTATATAGATTGATTCCATGATGTGGTGCTTGCTCTTGAGCTGGTGTGTGTTATTGTGTCTTAGAGTGTCTTATGTGTCTCTGCTACTGTATCCTTTTCAAGGTTATTCTAGCTGGATATCAACTGGTTAATATCAAATGAAGATGTTAAATCATGGTTGTCAAGGTAATAATATATTTGGAAAAGAAAATCAGTGTTGATTTTTAGAGACTCATTTTTTATGGTTTCACGATGAGTAGTGTGAATTCATTTACAGTTTAAGGAAAGAATTAATTCCCCTAATCAAGTTCTTTTTAAAAATATTTTTAATGTTCATTTATTTTTGAGAGGGAGAGGGAGAGGGGGGGACAGAGAGAGAGAGAGAATGAGCAGGGAAGGGGCAGAGAGAGAGGAGGACAGAGGATCCAAAGCAGGCTCTATGCTGACAGCAGACAGCCCGAGGTGGGGCCGAAACCCACAAACCTCAAGATCGTGACCTGTGCTGAAGTTGGACACTTAACCAAATGAGCCACCCAGGCAACCCTCTCTAATCAAGTTCTGAGCCACCCAGGCACCTCTCCCTAATCAAGTTCTTAAAGAAAACTACTGTTCACCCACACAGTCAGCCTAGGCAACTGCAAGAAAAAACGCTGTATATTTCATTGCTCTTGGTCAAAATCGGTTTCATGATTCTTCAGTATGAAAATGTTCCCTATTTTCCTCCCAGCTTTAACTATGTATGGTTGAGATTATATTTCACATATTTCTAGGTGGAGAATGATAGCTTTATATTTCGTGAGTTGTAGTACATAAAGCCTGATTATATAAACATGATCAGTGAGTTGCAAGGGACCACCTCGATTCTTAAAATTCTGCTTTCCTTCCCATAATGAATTGAAATGGCTTTGCTGTCAGTCCCTGTAAGGTGTTTCAGTCCTTCAACTGAAGCATCAATAACTGGAGACTTTTTGGCGTAAAGGAAAACAACCATATAGTGGTAGTAAACTATTGCTAATAGAAGCAGAAAAGAAAACATATATCCTGGTGGTTAAGTAGGCTGTAAATACGAAATGAACTCATTATTTTTTTAGGTTTTTAATTTTGCATTGTGATAATGTTATCTATTATCTGTTGCTTTTCAAGTTCCAAAAGTATTTACCCATGTTGTCTCATTAATCCTCATGACAAACCTGCGTCCTTTAATTAGTACAAGATTCAGTGATAAAGGTTTATTAGGGAGGTTAGGAGATAATCCATGTAAAAGCCCCAGAGACACTGCATGCTTGGTAAGTCACCAGTTATGCAATAGAACTACTCTTGTTCTTTCTCCTCTTCATAGTATTAATGGTAGTACAAAAGATATTTACTACTACTACTTTTATTAGTAAAAATAAGAACACATTTAATAATCACCTTTTATTACGTGTGTAATTTGGCTGTCAGCAATGAAAACAACTGATTTTAGTTGATATAGTTAGACCATGGTAGCCACATGGACTCCAGACACAATAGATAAGGAACTTAACATGGGGGATGCAGAAAGCATGTTAATACTCACTTATAATAAGAACTTTTCAAAAAATAATTAATTGTATGTAAATAATAGGATATCACTGGCAATAATGCATTTAGGCTGATGGGTATGGAAATAAGTGTGGTAACATATAATCACTTATGTGCATTTTTCACATTTCAGGTAACAAAAGTATTTAAATTTTTTTTAAGTTTAGAGAGAGAGAAAGAGTGCATGAGTGAGGGAGAGAGGCAGAGAGAGAGAGAGAGAGAGAGAGAAACAGAATCTCAAGCAGGCTCCACGCTCAGCACGCAGCCAACGCAGGACTCAATCCAACCACCCTGGGTTCATGACCTGGGCTGAAATCAAGAGTCAGATGCTCAACCAAATGAGTCACCCAGGTGCACCAGGTAACCAAAGTATTTTAAATTTATTGCCTCATTCAAATAGAAAACAATCCTGTGTTGCAAAATACATGATAATTTTATATGATAAAGGACTATGAGAATAAATAAGTCATAAGTCTATATGATGTGTGCTGCTTGATAAGATCTTGCTCATCCATTGATATAGGTACCTAATATATTAGCCAGTCCAGATTATTGCTTTTTAGGGAATGCTGCCTCTTCTTAGATGTCTGGAAAGGATACAGTGACACTGTTATGCTTAGCAATTGTATTTTTGCTCTTGTTTTTATTATATTTATATTTTCATTGTGTGTGCTGGCTGATTTTTGTTTGTGGACGGGGACCTATTGAGTTTTGTGTATTTATTTTTTGCTATAACATCTTACTTTTATATCCTTCTCATTATTCTCAGAATATTTTACTTGGATGATTACTCTTACAGATTTTCTGAAATAGTTTTAAATAAACATCGTGCTTCATCGGTAAGTGCTTTAAATCATAATACCAAAAAGATAAAATAGCACCCTCGCTTTTGGATTTGTCTTTCTCAGCAATACTCAACTCTCTTCTAGAAGAGTTCATTTCAGTCCGAGAACTGAACTCCAAGAATCATGATTTTGGAAGAACACTGTGTCCTTCTAATCCAGCTTTACCATGGGTTCTTCCTGAAACACTAACATCTAGAAAACATTGGGTATGGGAAAAAGGGAATTTTAATTTGTATTAAAAATTCCCAAGAGAACTTACTTCTTGGCATTTAGATATGTAGATTTCAAGCAGAAATGCAACCTGTCATATTGAAATTGAATTTGGTAGTTATGGAGTTTATGGTTGTGATACTACGATAGCTTTTGTATTCCTGTGGCTTTTCAGTTTCTAATGTACTTTCTACATGCATTCTCAATTCTCATAAAAATATGAGCTGTAGAATTATTAGGTATCTCCTTTATATCTTTGTTGTGAGTTTCAAACATGAAAATTCTCATGAAATTCCAAAGTACAATATCTGGAAAGAAAACAATCATTCAGCAAAATTTCCTTTTTATTACTACTACCACTTCTGCTACTACTAGATACCTGTATCTAATTCTCTCTGTCTTATTAACTCTACAATGAATTTTTTTAGTAATATGAAAAACATGTTTAGCGCTCCCAGGATATGATGGGCAGTTTTGTTTTACATATACATACACATATACATACATACATATATACAGGAAAATATTTTAGTTATTATTTTTCAATTTGCTTTTTTTCTACGATACTTCATGGATACCCATGCCAAGATGGATGATTTTTTTAATTATAATTCAAGCATGAGAGCCCTACAGGCACATGCAGGGAAAAAGTTAATGGTTGTCAGTAATAAACTTTCTTGATTTTGTTCTTTAGCATAAGAAAGAAAGAAAGAAAGAAAGAAAGAAAGAAAGAAAGAAAGAAAGAAAGAAAGGCATGTCAGAATACAACCAAGTATGACATTGTTTTTGGGATAACCTAGATTGAATGTGTACATATATGCATATGCACATATGTGTATCAAAACAAAATAAGTCATCTTAAATTTATTATCTAATATTAGTAATATTAATTATGACTGATTCATAAGTATGCCATAGAACAGCACTCTAGAACCACTTCCAGACTTTACTGTATGACGAAATAAATAAGGGATGTGACTCTATCATTTAGGAGTTCACAATCCAGTGAAGAAAACAAACACAGACATTGATATTAATGCTGACGGAAGCTAGAATATATTCAGCGCTATGTGAGAACTACAAAGAAAGCCTTGTGGAAGGAGAGATGAATTCTGACTTTCTAGCTTACTTCTCCTTGGAACTGGACAAAAGCTGGGGGATTTGGGGAAGGAGTTATTTGTAGGAACAAGAATTGCACAAGTGATTGATATTTTGCTTGTCAGGTGCCTCTGAAGTCTGAGTGTAACAAATGGGATGCAGAAGGCAAGGAATCTTCTAGAAATTTACAAACATGGCTTTGTGTTAAAAGGATTACATCTTGGGGTGGGAGGTTGGGCAAAATGGGTGAAGGAGAGAGGGAGATACAGTCTTCCAGTTACGGAATGAATAAGTCATAGGAGTAAAAGGCACAACATAAGAAATATAGTCAATGATATTGTAATAGTGATGTAATAGGAGAGATAGTAGCTCCACTTGTGGTGAGCACAGCATAATGTATAAATTTGTCAAGTCACTAAGTTGTACACCTGAAACTAATGTAACATAGTGTGTCAGCTATACTTAAATTAGTATGTGTATACATGCTCGCGGACACACACAAACACACACACACAATTCTTTTAAATCTAGTGCTAGGCAGATATAAGGAATTATAAGATATATTACTTTTCAGGCAAAAACAGAAAAAAATAATGCATTATGAAAGTAATTTTACTTTTTTATGTGACTGTGAATACACATAATCTTCCCAGAAAAAAAAAAGAAATTGCACTGTAGTTTCTTTCTAAATAATAAGTCAAATAAATGGAGTAAAATTAAATAGTGAAAGTATGTTGCCCAGATGGCATGGGAAATGAAAGCTCTGGATGACCTGAGGATAAGGTTGTGAGTAGATTACATTCCAGGTCAAATAACTAGAAATCCAATACTCTAACACCCTACAACTACCTGCAACTAATTATACCCATAACTAAACATAAGTATAATCAACTATAATTAACATAAAGATATTCAACCAGAACTAGCAATAAATAGCAGTCAGAACTAGTTTGCATTCATTATAGTAATTATGACTGGGTAATAATCACAACTAGTAACTACAATGAATGGTCAGTAACCATAACTAGTCAAGAATCATAACCAAACATAAGTGCAACAAACCATAACTACAACTAACCAGAATTACAAACTACCCATGCCTAGTAACTATAAATAGTAAATAGCTATACAATAACCATACATATTTAGTCACTATAACTAGTAACTGTGACTAGTTAGTAGCTAAAACTTGTAGCCATAACTAATGAAGAATAATAAGCCACAAAATAAAGAACCACAACTATACCAAGTAACTACAACTAACCATACATAGCAACCAAAACTAGTTTGTACCCACAACTATAAATGATAACCAGTTAGTAGTAGGAATGGAATATGTGAACAGAACCCATAGAACAAACATAACCAGAAACATAACTAGTTATTAGCCATAACTAATACACACAACTAGTTAGTAATTAATCAATACTATTAATTAATACTCATACCTAACTAATGTACAATTAACCATAAGTACAACTAACCACAATTACTACCAAACATTACCTGTAACTACAACTACCACCAGTGATATCCAGTGGTCACAGCTAGTTGCCACAAGTAGCTAGTTGCCATGTTTAATAGTCATGGCTAGTTAGCAGTCATGAATGGTGTCCATTGCTAATTGGTAACTATTCACAATGAATAGTTAGCCATGGTGACTAAAATAACTATATTAACTGCAACTAATTATAGATAACCATAAGTAGCTTAACCATAACTATAACTTTATAACTATAGCTAATTATAGCAATAACTACAGCAATACTACAGCAACTACAGCAACTACAATAATGATAACTATTACTGACTACATTATAACCAGATCTGAAACAAAAACTAATAATATAGAAACTGACTACCAAAAGATTTCCTAAATTCTCTATAACTGCATTTGATGTTGGGATATGAGGATGCAGCAATGTGGGGAAGAAGGGAATGTTCAGTGCTTTGGGAAAGCTGGAATGTGAAGAGAAAATGTAGATCCTGCTTTGATGTTTATGCTCTTTTGGACAAACTGCTGCCTGGGTAAGACAAAATAAGGTGGCCAACTTTGAGCCCCTAATTGGTTGAGAGCTGTAGATTCCAACTGCCTAGTAACATATAGGGCTAGAGGAGAACGAGTGACTTTCAGTTCTAGGAATGAAGATTGGGATAGATGGTAGAACATGAACGTTAACTGACTAAGTGCATGAGTGTAATAGCTGTAAGAACTAGGCTGGTGAGGTAAAACTATCCAATGAAAAGTATTTCCCAGTCCAAGAAGCAAGAAAGGGCACATAACTGAGAATGTGCTGCTGAAAGGCTTTATTTTTAAAAGTAATGAGAAAAGAGTGGTAAGTAAGAGCAAAGGGTTGATTGGATGTGAAAATTATTTCTCTCTGCATAGAGCCACTTCTGATTTCATTGGCTGTTCCCCTTTCCTGGGAGCAGTTATGCAAACTGAAAAATGGCATATGACATCTTAATCATGCTGCAACAGAGGTAATCAAAGACATTTTCTACTATTCAGTGAGGTCAAACTGAGTTGGTTTCCATTCCAGGTTGATTGGTGTAGGGGTGATTTTGATAAGTCCTCTAGAGAAGTTTTTCTGAATCTGTGCGAAATTAGCTACCCAGTGACTTTTACTGGCTTGACACTTCCTCTGTACCTTATTTTTTCTGGAACATTCTCTCATCTATGTATGTGGCAGGTAGGCTTAGTAACTTGGATAAAATATTCTCATGCTCACTAACATGAGCTTGTAGCAGCAACCTTATTTTAGTGTGGAGTAGCCACTTTTTAAACCTCCTGTCCTAATTCCATGTTATAGTGAGCTGGTATTGGAAAATGGAAAGACATTTGGGGTGATCTCAGATTTAAGGGTAACTGGTAGTTCACATGGGTAGTGGCTGCATTGTTCCAACTGTGCACTGGTAGTAAGGGCTTGCAAACCTGGTATTAGAATCATGAAGTTATAAACATTAGGCCTCTGATGGGTTTAGCACAGGGACTTCCAACTGCTTGGTGACAGATGAAGCATAGGAAAGATGAGTGACAGTCAATGATAAAACTGTGATCTGGAGCAGAGGAACTATATTTGGAGTGGGAATGGGGAATATTGCTCATTGATTATGTGTACTTAATGCAGTTTGTTTGTTTTTTTACTGTTGTATAATGGGGTATGGAGTGGTGAGATAGGACCAAAGCAGGGTCCTCCTGAACTTGGGTAGCTGACTGTGGGGATGTCATCATCCTCCCAGGTGCCACTCTGGAAAAGGCTCTAATATGGCAAAGTTAAACAATGAAAGTTTTCCCAAAATATTTAAAGTATCTTCTGAATATCTGGCAGCATTTCTTTATATTGTGTGACCACAAAAGCAGAAATATGAAATAGGAGTAGGAATTTAAAGTGTACATGTATTAAACACAAATCACTGTTAGGGCCTCTCTGGAAATGGAAACGACATCTTTATATTGTGAGCTAACTGCCACTGCTAAGTGCTTAAGCAAAGACTAGGAAAAACATTGTCAGAGGTCTTGTAAATAGGATTGAGTGGTTGAATGGATGGCTTTTTCTATCCTAACTAATAATAATTCTTAGGATGTATACCTGATGAAAAAAAATAAAGCAAAAGACTCACCAAAGCAACCATATAATTAGCCACCAAACAGCATTCATGTATCTACATCCCATAGCCCATTCTCATTATTCGGCTTACTTGATCTTTCAGTAGCAGTGGACACAGTCGATCACACCCTGCTTCCTGACATACCATCTTCACCTGAATTCTTGGAAACCATACTTTCCTAGGTTTTCTCCTATCTTTCTGATGCCTCTTTCTTAGAACCCCTTGCTAGATCCTCCTCATCTCCACATCTTCTAAACATTGGAGCACTCCAGGGATCAGCCTGTGGACATCTTCTCTTTTCTATTTACAGTCACTCTCTATATGATCTTGTCCAGGATTATGCTTTATGTATAGATTATGTATAATATATCTTCTAGGGACCACCAGGTTCATATATCCTGCCTAAACCCCTGTCTTGAACTTCTACTTCATATGTCCAGTTGCTTTCTGAGCATCTCCAACTATCTTTCCACTTCTGGGAAGATGGAGTAGATGTGATTTCCCCTATTCCTTTCACTAGGTACAACTAAAACCCCTTGATATTATATACAAAACACACATAAGGCGGCTCTGAAATGCAGAGAGAAACCAGATTGATTAGGCACATCAGGACCTGAAGAACAACATAATAGTGGGGTCTCTGGGTTTTCTTTTTGCTTTATACATACCAGATATGGAAGTTAAGAAGCTAGCAATCCAGAAAATCCAACAGATGCAAACAGAAAGCTCCAATGAAAGCCTGTTCTTTCCAGCCAAGGGAAAAGGAAAGACACAGCCCAATAAGACAAAATTTTTACACAATAACTGCTCTACTCCAGCCAAACATCATAGAAAAAAATTGTGCCCCACTTTTACCCATGCCGGCACCTAGTAGCACCTAGACTTTCACTCTTCTGTGGTTATAACAAAACACCTCAAACCCCACTGAGATTGTGTCAAAGAAGGCCAAGCAAAGAGCCTAGAATTTTCATCCTTGTTAGCCAGGAATGATCTAAATATACCAATTAAAAACAAATATTGGACAAATGGATTAGAAACATGACATAATTATATGCTGTCTGCAAGAAATTCACTTCACATATATAGGCATTCATTGGAGATATTGCAGGTTTGGCTCTAGACCACAGCAATAAAGTAAATATCACAATAAATTGAGTCAAATGAATTTTTTCCCCAGGGCATATAAAAGTGATGTTTATACTATACCGTAGTCTATTAAGTGTTCAATAGCATTATGTCTAAAAAACAATATATAGGGGTACCTGGATGGCTCAGTCTGTTAAGTGTCTGATATCAGCTCAGGTCATGACCTCACAGTTCATGAGTTTCAGTCCCACATTGGGCTTGCTGCTATCAGACCAGAGCCCACTTCAGATCCTCTGTCCTCTGCCCCCTCTCTCAAAAATAAGCATTAAAAAGTTAAAAACTATATACATATATATATATACCTTAACTTAAAAATACTTTATTGTTGGGGGTGCCTGGGTGGCTCAGTTGGTTGGGCGGCCGACTTCGGCTCAGGTCATGATCTCATGGTTCGTGGGTTCGAGCCCTGTGTTGGGCTCTGTGCTGACTGCCAGCTCAGAGCCTAGAGCCTGTTTCAGATTCTGTGTCTCCCTCTCTCTCTGACCCTCCCCTTCTCACGCTGTCTCTCTCAGAAACAAAAAATTTTAAAAAACACTTTATTGTTAAAAATTGCTAACCATGACTTGTGCTTTCAGTGAGATTGTAATCATTTTGCTGGTAGAGGGTCCTGCCTTGATGCTGACGGCTGCTGACTGATCAGGGTTCTGGTTGCTGAAGATTGGGGTGGCTGTGTCAATTTTTTTTTAAAGACAGTAAAGTCTATCCCATTGATTGACTCTTCCTTTCACAAGTGATTTCTTTGTAGCATGTGACATTGTTTGATAGCATTTTCCCCACAGTGGAACTTCTTTCAAATTGGAGTCAATCCTTTCAAACCATGCTACTGCTTTATCAACTAAGTTGATGTAATATTGTAAATCCTTTGTTGTCATTTCAACATTCTTCACATCATCTTCACGAGGAGTATATTCCATTTCAAGAAGCCACTTTTTTTTTTTTTTTGCTCATTCATAAGAAGCAACTGCTCATCCCTGAAAGCTTTATCATGGGATTGAAGCAATTCTATCACATCTTCAGGATGTACTTCTAATTCTAGTTCTCTTGCTATTTCCCTTGCACCTGTAGTTACTTCCTCTACTGAAGTTTTGAACCCCTCAAAGTCATCCATGAAGGTTGGAATCAACTTCTTCCAAATTTCTTTTAATGTTGATATTTTGACCTTTTCCCATGAATCACACATGTTCTTAATGGCATCTATAATGGTGAATCCTTTCCAGAAGGTTTTCAATTTGCTTTGCCCATTTCCATCAGAGGAATTACTATCTTATGGCAGCTGTAACATTATGAAATGTATTTCTTCAATTAGAAGTCTTAAAAATCAAAATTATTCCTTGATCCATCAGCTGTGGAATAGCTGGCGTGAAAACAACATTAATCTTTTACATCTCCATCAAGGCTCTTGGATGACCAGATACATTGTCAATGAGCAGTAATATTATGAAAAAAAAAAAACCAAAAACACTTTTTTTTTCTGAGCATTAGGTCCCAACAGTGAGCTTTAAATATTCAGTAACCCATGTTGTAAATATATGAAATTTATTCCATGTATAGAATATACACAAGCAGAGTATATTTAGCATGATTCTTAAGGCTTCCAGGATTTTTGGAATGGTAAATGAGCATTGGCTTCATCTTGAAGTCACCAGCTACACTGGCCCCTAACAAGAGTGTGACCCTGCCCTTTGAAAAGCCAGGCATTGACTCCTCTTCTCTAGCTATGAAAGTCCTAGATGGCATCTTCTTCCAAAAGAAGATAGGTTTATTTACACTGAAAATCTGGTGTTTAATGCAGCCATCTTCATTAATTATCTTAGCTAGATCTTCTGGATAACTTGCTACAGCTTCTACATCAGCACTTGCTGTTTCACCTTGTACTTTTATATCTTCTAGAGATAGTTTCTGTCTTTAAGCTTCATGAACCAACCTCTGATAGCTTCTAACTCTTCTTCTGCAGCTTCCTCACCTCTCAGCCTTCACAGAACTGGAGAGACCTAGGGCTTTGGGTAAGGGCTTTAAGCTAAGCCTAGTTTAGGCTTTGGCTTAAGGGAATGTTGTAGCTGGTTTGATTGTCTATCTACACCACTAAAACCTTCTTCATATCAGCAATAAGGCTGTTTTGCTTTCTTATCACTCATGTATTCACTGGAGGAGCACTTTTAATTTCCTTCAAGAACTTTTCTTTTTTTTTTAATGTTTTATTTCTGAGAGAGAGAGAGAGAGAGAGAGAGAGAGAGAGACAGCACGTGAGCAGGGGAGGGTCAGAGAGAGAGGGAGACACAGAATCTGAAGCAGGCTCCAGGCTCTGGGCTGTCAGCACAGAGCCCGATGTGGGGCTGGAACCCACGAACCATGAGATCATGACCTGAGCCGAAGTCAGACACTTAACCGACCGAGCCACCCAGGCGCCTCTTCAAGAGCTTTTCCTTTGCATTTCCCACCTGGCTCTTTGGTGCAAGAGGCCCAGCTTTTGGCCTATCTCAGCTTCTTCACTAAGCTTACTCATTTTTAGCTTTTGATTTAAAGTGAGAGACATGTGACTCTTCCTTTCACTTGAACACTTAGAGGCCCTTGTACAATTATTAAGTGACCTCATTTCAATATTTCTGTGTCTTGAGGAATAGGGAGGCCCAAGGAGAAAGAGAAAGGAGGAACAACCAGTCTGGGAGCAGTCAGAACATACACAACAGTTGGTGATTAAGTTCACAGTCTTATATGGGTGCAGAGTGTGGTGCCCCCAAACAATTACAAGAGTAGCCTCAAAGGTCACTTATCATGGACTACCATAACAAATATAATAAAAAAAAAAAAAAAAAGAAACTGCTCAGTGCAGTTGCCACAAACCTGCAATATGTAAAAAAAAAAAAAAAAAGCTGTAAATCTGCAAAGTGCAATAAAATGAAGAATGCCTGTATCTGTTTATAATCATTATGTATCCTTGATGGATTGAACTTTTTATCCATATATAATGTCCTTCTTTGTCTTTTGTAACAATATTGACTTAAATTTCCTTTTGTCTGACATTAATATAACCACCTCAGCTCTTTTTTGGTTACTATTTGCATGGACTATATTCTTCCATTCTTTTACTTTCAACTTATTTTCATCTTTGGATACAAAGTAAGTCTTAAAAACAGCACACACCTGGAGCATGTTATTTATTCGTTCTGCCAATTTCTGACTTTTAACTTAGAATTTAATCCTTTTACACTTAAAGTCATTATTGGTAATGAATGACTTTTGACATTTTGCTATTTGTTTTTTATATGTTGTACTTATTTTATTCCTTAATTCCTCCATTTCTACCTTCATTTGTGTTTAACTGTTTATAGTATATCACTTTAATTCTTTTCTCACTTATTTTCTTTATTTTTAAGTTATCTTTTAGTGGTTACTATGGGAATTACAGTTGACATTTTAAACTAATAACTGGTTGAGTGAATTTCAATTTTGCTTTAAAAGCATTAAAAAAATCTCCTACACACTGCTGTCACTCCTCCTATATGTTATTTTCCGAAATTAAATCTGGCCATATTATGTGTCCATTAATGATAGTTTATAATTTTAAATGAATTTGTCTTTTAAATCATATAGGAAAAAAATAGATGAGTTACAAACCAAAAATATAATATTGGCTTTTATATTTGCTTATATTGTTTTATTTTCTAGTGTTTCTTTCTTTGCATGGCACTGAATTTGTGTCCACTGTACTTTCACTTCTATCTGAAAGACTCCTTAGCATTTCCTATAAACAAGATGCACTAGCAAGGAGTTTCCTCAGCTTTTTTGGTTTTTCAATCTGGGAATGGTCTAATTTGTATTTAATTTTCAAAGGATAATTTTGCTGGTTATAGAGTCCTTGGGCAACAGTTTTTGTTTTTATTTTTCGCACTTAAAATGTTATCCACTGCCTTTTGCCTTCCATGGTTTCTGATGAAAAATTGGTTACTGGGGCACCTGGGCAGCTCAGTTGGTTAAATGTCTGACTCTTGATCTCTGCTCAGGTCAAGATCTCATGAACTGTGAGATCTGAGCCCTGCACTGGGATCTGTGCTGACAGTGCAAAGCCTTCTTGGGATTTTCTCCCTCCCTCTCTGCCTCTCCTCTGCTCATGCTCTCCCTAACCATAAATTAATTAATAAAAAATTGGCTATTAATCTTATTGAGGATCGCTTGTATGTGAACATTCCTTCTCTCTTGCTGCTTTCATGTTTTTGTATTTGTCTTTTGACAGGTTGACTGAACGTGTCTTTGGGTAGATCTCATTGAATGTATCCTACTTAGAGGTATATGAAGTTTCCTGGATGTGTAGATTTGTGCCTTTTTATAAAAGCTGCAAAGTTTTCAGCCTTTATATCTTCAGATACTCTATTTGCTCTTATTTCCTTTCTTTCTGAGGTCCCCATTTATAAATATGTTCATCCACTTGATGGTGTCCCACAAACCTCTTAGGTTCTGTTCACTTTTATCCTTTGTAGTTTCTTTCTGCTCCTCAGACTTAAGAATCTCAACTGACCTATTCAAATTTGCTGATATTTCTTTTGCCTGCTCAAATCTGCTTTTGAAACTCTCTCATTAACTTTTCATTCTTTTCTACTTTTGAGCTCCGGAAATTTTATTTCGTTTCATTTCATAATTTCTATCTCTTTATTAATATTCTCTACTTTGTGAGACTTCATTCTGTTAGTTTCCTTTATTTCTTTGCCAATGTTTTCCTTTAGCTCTTTGAGCATATTTAAGACAGCTGATATTTTTTTAGTGAGTCCTAGTTCTAATAAGTCCAATGTCTGTACTTCTGCACAGAAAATTTCTGTTAACTAATTTATTTTTTTCCTGTGATTGGGCCATAGTTCTTGTTTCATTGCATGTCTCATACTTTTTTTCTTGGTTGTTTAAAACTGGCCATTTTAAGCATTATGATCTGTTAAATCATAATATGATCTGGAATTCAGATGCCTCATCCTCCTCAAGATTTGTTGTTGCTTCTTGTAGGTTTTATTTGTTCACAGTACTTCTTCTGAGTGATTTTTTATAAAGACTGTACTTTGCTTATATTGTCTCTGAAGACTCTTGTTACTTTACTTTAGTGCTAAACTAAGCTAGTGGTTTGACAGAGATTTCCTTGAGTGCTGTGTTTCAGTGGCCTTTGTTCTACTTAAATGTCTTGTTTGCTGTTTAATCTTTGACTATCTTACAGAGTTTTAAAAAGGTTGATTTTGACAGTTTTTGCTAGGTTATTAGGTGTTCCTGGGAAGGAAAAGGCACCTGCAGTTCCTACTTTGCCGTTTAAATGGATGTCAATGTGAAAAATCTACTTTTGAGTTTAAAAGCAAAATGTGAAAAATCTACTTTTGAGTTTAAAAAGGGAACCTTTGCTGAGAGAGGCAAGATGCCGGAGAAGTAGGGAGCTACGTACATTTTACTTGCCCCCATCTCTCAAACGGAGAAGGCCTGAAGCCATAGGAACCCTTACAGAATATAGGAGTTTGGGAGGAGAAGGAGACAGAGTCCGCTGAGAAAACCTTATAGTGGCTACCTCAAGAAAGAAGCCAAAGTACACATGGTGGAGAGTTCCAAATACCGCTATGGGTAGGAAAATAAAATTTCCAAGGTTTCAACAAAAGAGACTAAGAGACACCATTCAAAGAACACTTTCTGAACGGACAGGCCCTGCACAGTCAAAGAACCTTCTTCGGTACAGCAGCACTCGCTGGTGCAGAGTGAATAACAAGCTTTTAAAACTAACAAGAGATAGAAAGCTAACCAGAATGATGAAATGGAAGAAATCTCCTCCAAAGAAATTCCAGGAAAAAATTACAGCTAAAGAATTGCTCAAAACAGATATAAGCAACATAACCGAACAAGAATTTAGAACAATAGTCATAAAAGTAATCGCTGGGCTTGAAGAAGGCATGGAAGACATCAGAGAAACTATAGTTACAAAGACTATGAAGCTTAAAAATAGTTGTGATGAATTAAAAAAATGCTATAAATGAGATGCATAATAAAATGGAGGTGTCCAATGCACGGACTGAAGAAGCAGAAAGGAGAATAAGTGATTCAGAAGACACAATAATAGAAAAAGAGGAAGCTGAGAAAAAGAGAGATAAACTGATCCAGGAACATGAAAGGAGATTTCGAGAGCTGAGTGATACAATCAAATGGATTGTATCAAATAATATCCGTATCATAGGAATTCCAGAAGAGGAAGAGAGAGGGAAAGGCACTGAAGGAGTCCTTGAACAAATTATAGCAGAGAACTGCCCCAATCTGGGGAAGGAAGGAGACACTGAAATCGAAGACGCAGAGAACTCCCCTCAGATGTACCTTGAATCGATCTTCTGCATGACATATCATAGCGAAAGTGGCAAAATATAAGGACAAAGAATTCTGAAAGTAGCTAGGGAGAAAAGGGCCCTAAACATACAAAGGGAGACCTATCAGAGTGGTGACAGACGTATCTACTGAAACGTGGCAGGCCAGAAAGGAATGGCAGGAAATCTTCAATGTGATGAACAGAAAAAATATGCAGCCAAGAATCCTCTATCCAGGAAGCCTGTCATTCAGAATAGAAGGAGAGATAAAAGTCTTTCCAAATAAACAAAAATGGAAAGAATTTGTCACCACTAAACCAGCCCTACAAGAAATCCTGAGGGGGACTCTCTGAGAGAAATGTTGCAAGGAACGCAGGATACCAGAGACACCATCACAAGCATGAACACCACAAAGGACACGATGACTCTAAACCTGATTTTTCAATAATAACACTGAATGTAAATGGACTAAATGCCCCAATCAAAAGAAAGAGGGTAGCAAAATGGATAAAAAAACAAAGTCCATCTAGTTGCTGGCTACAAGAAACTCACTTTAGACTGGAGGACACCTTCACACCTTCAGATTGAAAGAAAGGGGGTAGAAAACTATCTATCATGTCACTGGAAGTCAAAAGAAAGCTGTAGTAGCTATGCTTATATCAGACAAACCGGACTTTAAAGTAAAGACAGTAATAAGGGATGAAGAAGGGCATTATATAATAATTACAGGGCCTATCCATCAGGAAGAGCTAACAATTATAAATGTCTATGCACCAAATATGGAAGCACCGAAATATATGAAACAATCACAAACAGAAACAATCTTATGGATAAGAATGTGCTAATAGCAGGGGAATTTAATACTCCACTTACAGCAATGGATAGATCAACTAGACAGAAAATCACTAAAGAATCAATGGACCTGAATGACACATTGGACCAGATGGATTTGACAGATATATTTACAACATTACATCCTGAGGCCGTGGAATTCACTTTCTTCTCAAGTGCGCAGGGCGCATTCTCCAAGATAGATCACATACTGAGACATAAAGCAGCCCTCAATGAACATAAAAGAATTGAGATCATACCATGCACACTTTCAGATCATAATGCTATGAAACTTGAAATCAATCACAGGAAGAAGTCTGGAAAACCTCCAAATACATGTAGGTTAAAGAACACTCTACTAATCTTGATGAGGTCCCAATAGTTCATTTTTGCTCTTGATTCCCTTGCCTTTGGGGATGTGTCAAGTAAGAAATTGCTGCGGTGGAGGTCAAGTAGGTGGTTTCTGGCTTTCTCCTCTAGGGTTTTGATGGTTTCCTGTCTCACATTCAGGTCCTTCATCCATTTTGAGTTTATTTTTGTGCATGGTGTGAGAAAATGAGCTAGTTTCATTCTTGTACTGTTGCTGTCCAGTTCTCCCAGCACCATCTGTTAAAGAGGCTGTCTTTTTTCCACTGGATACTCTTTCCTGCTTTGTCAAAGATTAGTTGGCTGTATACTTTTAGATCCAAATCTGAGTTCTCCATTCTATTCCGTTGGTCTATGTGTCTGTTTTTGTGCTAATACCATACTGTCTTGATGATTACAGCTTTGTAGTAGAGGCTTAAGTTTGGGATAGCGATGCCTCCCATTTTGGTTTTCTTCTTCAATATTACTTCGGATATTCGAGGTCTTTTGTGGTTCCATACAAATTTTAGGATAGTTTGTTCTAGTTTTGAGAAGAATGCTGGTGCAATTTTGATTGACACTGCATTGAATGTGTAGATTGCTTTGGGTAGTAATGACATTTTAACTATAATTATTTTTCCAATCCATGAGCATGGAATGTTTTTCCATTTCTTTGTGTCTTCTTCAATTTCCTTCATAAGTTTTCTATAGTTTTATCATACAGATCTCTTATATCTTTGGTTAGGTTTATTCTTAGGTATTTTATGTTTTCAGTTTCTTGATTTCTCTTTCTGTTGCTTCATTGCTGGTGTATAAAAATGCAACCGATTTCTGTACGTTGGTTTTTTATCCTTCAACTTTGCTGAATTCATGGATCAGTTCTAGTAGGCTTCTGGTGGAGTCTGTCAGGAATCTATGTAGAGTATCCTGTCATATGCAAAAAGTGAAAGTTTGACTTCTTCTTTGCCAATTCTGATGCCTTTTGTTTCCTTTTGCTGTCTGATGGCTGATGCTAGGACTTCCAGCACTATGTTAAACAACAGGGGTGAGAGTGGACATTGCTGTCCTGTTCCTGATGTCAGGCGGGAAGCTCTCAGTTTTTCCCCATTGAGGATGATGTTAGCTGAGGGCTTCTCATAGATGGCTTTTATGATATTTAAGTAAGTTCCTTCTATCCCGACTTTCTTGAGGGTCTTAAGAAGTGATGCTATATTTTGTCAAATGCTTTTTCTGCATGTATCAAAAGGATCATATGGTTTTTATCTTTTCTTTTGTTAATGTGATGTATCACATTAATTGATTTACTAATACCGAACCAGCCATGTAACCCAGGGATGAATCCCACTAGATCTTGGTGGATAATTCTGCACAGCAAAGGAAACAATCCATAAAACTAATAGGCAACTGACAGAATGGGAAATGATAGTTGCAAATGACATATCAGATAAAGGGCTAGTATAAAATTTATAAGGAACTCACCGAATTCCACACCCAGGAAACAAACAATCCAGTGAAGAAATGGGCAGAAGTTATGAACAGACACTTCTCTAAAGAGGACATCCAGATGGTCAACAGACACATGAAATGATGCTCAGCATCCCTCCTCATCAGGGAAATACAAATTAATATGACACTGTGATACCACCTCATGCCAGTCAGAGTGGCTAAAATGAGCAAAACAGAGGACTCTAGATGCTGGCGAGGATGTGGAGACATGTGCACCCTCTACCCTGTTGGTGGGGATGTAAACTGGTGCAGCCCCTTGGAAAACAGTGTGGAGGTTCCTCAAAAAATTAACACTAGAATTCCCCTATGACCCAGCAGTAGCACTGCTAGGAATTTATCCAAGGGATACAGGAGTGCTGATGCATAGCGGCACATGGACCCCACTGTTCATAGCAGCACTCTCAACAATAGCCAAAACATGGAAGAGCCTAAGTGTTCATCAACGGACAAATGGATCAAGAAGATGTGGTTTATACAATGGAATACTACATGGCAATGAGAAAAAGAATGAAATCTGGCCATGGGTAGCAACATGGGGTGGAATTTGAGGGTGTTATGCTGAGCGAAATAAGTCAGGCAGAGAAGGACAGGTACCATATGTTTGCACGTATAGGAGGATTAGGAGGAACTTAACGGAGGATTGTGGGAGAGAAGAAGGGGGAAAAATAGTGGGGGAGAGGGATGGAGGCAAACCATGAGAGACTCTTGAATGCTGAGAACAAACTGAGGGCTGATGGGGGTGGGGGGGAGGGAAATGGGGGGTGATGGGCACGGAGGAGGGCACTTGTGGAGATGAGCACTGGGTGTTATATGGAAACCAACTTGACAATAAACTATTAAAAAAGGGGAAAGCTTTGCAAATAGTTCATCCAAATATGTATGTATTAAGAAAGTAAAAGTTTTGAATACATAAACCTAAGTTTTAACACAAAATGTTTGAGTATTTGTCCTACCTATAATGTTTATCATCTTGTAAAATTTTGCCGTTACCTTGGGGTTGCCTGGGTGGCTTAGTTAGTTAAGCATCCATCTTCAGCTCAGTTCATGATCTCACAGTTTGTGGGTTTGAGCCCCACATTGGGCTCTGTCCTGACAGCTCAGAGCCTTGAGCCTATTTCAGATTCTGTGTTTCCCTCTCTGTCTGTCCCTCCCTTGACTACCCTCTGTGTGTGTCTCTCTCTCTCAAAAATAAACATTAACAAATTCAAAAACACATAATTTTTCAGTTTTCATTTTTATAACCAGAAATATTGAGGTGAATATGGTGTATCTCATTTTCTTACATCATGATCTTCCCTCCCCACCCCATGCACACATGAATGTGTCTTAGGTAAGAATGGAATTTTCCACAGATCTAGAGGCTGTTAAACATGCACTTAATGTCACTAGCTGCCTGATTGCTTTGAGTGTTTTTCTCTTTCCAACTCAGACCACAGTGCTGGCTCCTATAAGCAGGTAGCACTTATCTGTAGTTATATATAAGCTCAGAGGAGAGAGAGAAGTTATTAAAAATTTTAAAAGAGGTAATGAATTATATGTGGCATGATACATATATATGAATAATGGAATAGTAATGCAACTGTTTAAAATAATGAGGCGACCTTGAAGAAGTTACATGCAATGATGTCAAATTGTATGAAAACTGCAAATTGCAGAATAACATGAATGATCTAATTTCTGGAAAAAAGAAACAAGGTCATTAAAAAATAAAGTAATCCCATAGGTTACACCCTCTCCCCTTTTTCTTTATCTAGAGAAGGTGAATGTTTCTGTTCACATGAGAAATCTGTATACACACAGAGTCTATAGTTGGCTGGTGGTTCCTGCTGGCTTTTTTACAAACTTGAAATAAAGGCTGCAAATATAGCTTGGATACTGATTTGTATTTTCTAACTTTTGAAGAGAATTAATAGTTTGAAATGAAGCTCATGAATTAGCCTAATGCACAGTTAAGGGCAATTTCCTGGATTCTACCACAAAACTTGATTCTGTCTGTCTAGCCTGAAGAACCACACATGACAGAAAATGCTTTTACTTTTGTACTCTGATGACAAATTTGTACAGCTGTCATCAACTCTACCTAATTTAAAAAAAAAAAAAATTTTACCATGGGGCACCTGGGTGGCTCAGTTGGTTAAGCATTTGACTTCGGCTCAGGTCATGATCTCACGGTTTGAGTTCAAGCCCCACATAGGGCTCTGTGTTGACAGCTCAGAGCCTTGAACCTGCTTCGGACTCTGTGTCTCCTTCTCTCTCTCTCTTCCCCTCCCCCACTTGTACTCTGTCTCTCTCTCAAAAATTAATTGATTTTAAAAAAATTTTAAAAAATTACCATAATCTCTGAGCATCATTATCCATTGCCAAACTCTAAGTTTCAGCATTTCATGTGGAATTCACTTTCCTCAGTGAGACACATAAGATCTTATCTCCCTTGGTCTCTATTACACAGGGCAGTGTGGGTGTTTCTCTTTAAGGGAATCTCTCACAACCATTTTCATAAACACTGGCCTACATATTTGAAAGTGGTGAAGGTCAGGCTTTTCTGCATATGATCTATACTAACAGGGTATTATTTTCCAACTGCCACTGGGGAAGAATTAGTAATTTCTGATTGCCACTAAACGTTGGCTATGTCAGTGCTTGAGTGTTTGGATTGCCTTTCTCTGAACCCAGAGGACTCATCCTATGTTCTCTGCTCCTTATATTATTCCAAAGTGGCCAAGAGTCCTTGGACATTCAACTTGTACAAATCTACCTGGCCTTATGACAGACCTGGGGACTACTGTGACCAGAGAAGAATAGCCCCTCCCTCCATCCCTTCCTCCCTTCCTTTCTTCCTTCCTCTCTCTCCCTCTCTCTGTTTTTCTTTTTTTCTGTCTTTCTTTCTTTCTTTCTTTCTTTCTTTCTTTCTTTCTTTCTCTCTCTCTCTCTCTCTCTCTCTCTCTCTCTCTCTTTCTTTCTTTCTTTCTTTCTTTCTCTTTCTTTATGACAAGAAAATCTGATTGCCACATATTACTCAGGTTGAGTTTCTTATTAGATTCATTTCTATATGCACTATAGTGAGTTCAATGGTAGCCCCCAAAAGATATTCATACCTTAATACTTGTATCCTGTGAATGATACCTTATTTGGAAAAAAGGAGGTCTTTACAAACATAATTAAGTTGAGAGTCTTGAGAAGAGATCATCCTGGATTACCTATATGGGTCTTAAATCCAATGATGTCCTTATGAGAGACATAAGAGGAGAAGGCCTTGTGAAAATGGAAGCAGAGACTGAAGTTAGGAAGCCACAAGCCAAGTAATGCCTGGTATCACCAGAAGCTTGAAGAAATAAGGAAGAATTCTCCCCTAGAGACTTCAGAGAAAATAGCCCTAGACACCCTTATTTTGGACTTCTGGGCTACAGAGCTTTGACAGAAAGACTGCTGCTGTTTAAAGTCACCAAGTTTGTGGTAATTTGTTATAGCAGCCACAATAAACTATTGCATGCACATTTTGACATTTTCTGTCATAACTCATTCATTTATTCTTTCATTCAGTTTTAGCACTGTGAAACATATGTGAGCAACTGAGGTGTTTTGTAAGGTTACACCTCTGAGGATAAATTTAGGATCCTAATGAAAGGATCCAGGTGACTAAAAATTATGTCAACTTGAGTTACAGATTTTTTTTTTTTTTTTTTTTGCCTTACAGTCAAAATACTGAGTAGAGTCATGAACTGACAGGACCCACTGCATACCAGGATCTGATATCAGAAATGTCAAGTGACCCAACCTTAGCAGAATTAAGTGTGTGTGTTTGTTGCAGGTGGATTCAGGAAACCAGAACCTTCTAGGCAGAGATTCAAACTTGAGGCACTCAATTAAGGTGATTAGACATGTCTGATACATTATCTTACTCTCTCCACCTTTGAGTTTCAGAGTCATCTATGCCATGTAAATGGTGAAGGCTGTGTAGAGTTTGAAATGCATTCCAGTCTGGCAGTGTATTACATCAGGCTGTAAGGTGTTCCTAAATTGGTATTGGACTTCATATCTCTGTCTCACATTAAAAATACCAACCTGTTAATCATTCTTTACTCCATATTCCAGTGTTTAAAATGTCTCCTCTCTCTCCAAAGCATATTCATTGGTGAGTGACTTGCATTATCTCTAAGATTTTTTTCTTTTATTTTTTTTAATGTTTTTTATTTATTTCTCGGAGAGAGAGAGAGAGAGACAGCGTGAGCAGGGGAGGGTCAGAGAGAGAGGGAGTCACAGATTCTGAAACAGGCTCCAGGCTCTGAGCTGGCAGTCAGCACAGAGCCCGATGCAGGGCTCGAACCCACGAACTGCGAGATCATGACCTAAGCGAAAGTCAGACGCTTAACTGACTAAGCCACCCAGGCGCCCCTCTAAGATTTTTTTCATTCACTCATTATATTGGGATGGACTTGTATGGCTAAAGTATAAATTAAGCTTTGGTCTTTGAAGATGAATTAGTACTTTCTGATTGCTATAGACAGCTGACATCCAAGAAAACATTATGATGACATTTCGGGTATGTCAATGTGTCTTGGAAGTAGGAACATTTAGCCAGTTTATTTCAATGCAATAAGGTTAGAACACCTATATCAATATCAGGCCTTTTTGGTATCTATTTTGGGTTTTATTTTGTGTGTATATGTATTTAAATATTGTGTGTATGTGTATGCATCTGCGTGTTAGGGGGACAAAGAATTTAACAGGTAAAAAAGATGTCTGCATAGTCCTGTTTTGTGACACAGGTTTTTAGAACCTGCTGAGTGGAGACTGAAATGGTTGAGTCATCATTCATTATGTTTAACTTTCTGTGTTTTCAGATGACATTTGTGGTTCTGAGTTTCATAAATTAAAGTCTCCAAATATTTCTCATCATGCAGCCGTGAAATACACACACACATACAAAGAAATAATATTCTCATATTATGAAGCACACCAAATTTGTAAATCATAACGGAAAATGAACATAACTGAAAATTCTAATATTGTCTTTTTTGTAGTACAAATTTTGTCCTCTCACACCACTTGTTAAAATGTTTAATGGCTCCTATTTAGTCTCAAACTTGTTAATACAAACTCCTTAAAAAAGTTCCTGATCTGATTGGTTGCTTTTCTTCGTTTTTATTGAAGTGAACTTCTCATAACATAGAATTAATCATTTTAAAGTATACAGTTCAGTGGCATTTAGTACATCCATAATTTGTGCAACCACTACCTCTATCTAGTTTCAATGTATTTTCATCATCTCAAAAGGAAACCACATACATATTAGCAGTGACTCCACATTTTCCTCCCCCTCCAGACCCTGGCAAACCACTGATCAGATTTCTGTCACTACAGATTTACCTATTACAGTATTTCATATTAATGGAATCATCTAACGTGTGGCCTTCTGTGTGTGGCTTCTTTCACTTATTTTTGAGGCTCATTGATGTTGTAGCAAGAATCGGTACTACATTATTTTTTTTATGGCTGAATAATATTCCACAGTATGGATTTACTTTTTGTTCATGAACCTATTAATGGACATTTGGGCTTTTAATAGCCACCTTTTGGCTATTGTGAATAGTGCTGTCATGAACATTTACGTATAAGTTTTGGTTGAATACCTATTTTCAATTCTTTTTTTTTATTAGTTTATTGTCATGTTGATTTCCATACAACACCCAGTGCTTTTGATGTATACTCAGGAGTGGAACTTCTGCGTCACGTGGTAATTCTATATTTAGCTTTTTGAAGAACACCAAACTTGTTTTCCATAGACACTAAACCACTTTACATTCTGGCCAGCAATACACTATTCCAAATTCTATATATTCTCTCCAACACGTATTGTTATCCATTTTTTGGTTATAGTCATCCTACCGGTTATAAAGTGGTAACTCACTATGGCTTTGATCTTTATTTTCTTAATCACTAATGACATTGAGCATCTTCTCATGTGCTTGCTGGCCATTTGTATATCTTCTATGGAGACAATTGTTTCTCAATTTCCTTTTTGGATAGTTCTTTGCTAGTATATAGAAATAGAGCAGATAAATGTGTATTGATCTCATATCCTGCAACTTTCTGAATTTGTTTACTGCTCTAATAGTTTTTGTTTAATCTTTAGTATTTTCTATGTCTAAGATCATTGGAGATAAAAGAGATTTGCAACAGAGATAAATTTTATTCTTCCTTTTAAATTTAGTTACTTATTTCTTTTTATTGCCTAATTTCTCTGGCTAGTTTCTTGTACAATGCTGAATAGAAGTGCTGAATGTGGTCATTCTTGTGTTGTTCCTACCATAACTGACACTTTTTCAGTCTTTTACCAATGAGTATAATATTAAGTTGTGAGTTTTTTAAAATAATAAATTTCATTTTTCATGTTGAGGTATTTGCCTTCGATTCTTAGCTTGTTGAGGACTTTTGTCATGGGATGGTGTTGGGTTTTGCCAAGTCTTTTTTCTACATTAATGGAATTGATCCTATTTTCCCCCTTCCTTTTATTACTCTGATATATTACATTGATTTATTTTTCTAAGTTGAACCACCATTTCATTCTTGGGATTAATCCCACTTGATCATTTGTATAATACTCTTAATATGCTCCTGGATTTGGTTTGCTAGTATATTGTTGAGGATTTTTACATTTATATTTATAAAGGATATTGATTTCCATTTTTCTTTTAATGTGATGTTTTGATCAGGCTTTTGTAATAGGGTAATGTTGGCCTCATAATGTTAGATTGTATTCCTTCCTCTTTGATATTTTGGAAGAGTTTGAAAATGTATTAACTCTTCTTTTAATGTTTGGTAGAAATTTCCAATGAATCCCAATGAAATTTCCAATGAATCTTATCCTGGGTTTTTGTTGGGAGGTTTTTGATTATGGATTTAATCTCTTTATTTGTTATAGACCTATTGAGATTTTATATTTCCTCTTGAAGCAGTTTTGGTAATTTTTTGTTTGTCTAGATATTTATCTATTCTAGCTTTTCTAATTTGTTGGCTTATATCTGTTCATACTACTCTATTATGATATTTTTCATTTCTGTAAGGTTTGTAGTAATGCTTTTTATCAGTTTGCTAGGCCTGACATAACACAGACAGGGTGGGTTAAACAATAGAAACTTACTTCCTCACTCTTCTGGAGGCTAGAAATACAAGATCAGGACATTGGCAATATTAGTTTCATTCTGAGGCCTCTCTTCTTGGTTTATAGACGGCCGTCCTCCCCTTTTGTCTTCATATAGTCTTCTGTGCATGTGAAGCTGTGCCCTAACTTTCCCTTCTTGTAAGGACACCAGTTATATTGGATTAGGGCCCACTCCGATGATTTCATTTAAACTAATTACCTCTTTAAAGGTTGTATCTCAAAATTTAGTCACATTTCGAGGCAATAGGCACTAGGACTAAAACATATGAATTTTGGTGTGATATAGTTCAGCCCCATAACATGTCCCCACTTTCATTTTCTAGTTTTAATGATTTGAGTCGTCTCATTTTTTTGGTCAGTTTAGATAAAGGTTTGCTATTTTTATCTTTTCAAAGAACCAACTATTGGTTCTCTGTATTGTTTTTATATTATCTTTCATTTACTCTGCTCTATTTTTACTATTTCCTTCTTTCTTCTAGTTTTGGGTTTACTTGCTCTTCATTTTCTAGCTCATTAAGCTGTAAAGTTAGGCTACTGATTTGGGATTTTTCTTATTTTTTTAATAAGTTTTTTAATGTTTATTTTTTTATTTTTGAAAGAGAGAGAGAGAAAGAGAGAGAGAGAGGTGGAGGGGCAGAGAGAGAGAGAGAGAGACAGAATCAGAAGCAGACTCTAGGCTCTGAGCTGTCAGCACAGAGCCTGACACGGGACTTGAACCCACAAACTGTGAGATCATGACTTCAGCTGAAGTCAGATGCTTAACTGACTGAGCCACCCAGGCGCCCCTAGATTGTTCTTATTTTTAAACATAGGCATTTATAGTCATAAATTTCTTGCTGAGCACTGCTTTCACTGTATCTCATAAATTTTGGTATATTGTATTCCATTTGCATTCATTTTAATGTTTTTTCTAATATCAATTGTGCTTTTTCCTTTGACCCATTATTTTATTTATTTTAATATTTTAAAATTTATATGTATTTCAGCATTTCCCAGTTTTCCTTCTGTTATTGATTCCTAGATTTTCCCCATTGTGTTCAAAGAAAATACTTAATACAATTTCACTTTTATAATATATTAATTGTTATGTGGCCTAACATATGGCCTATCCTGGAGAATGTTTCATGTGCATCAGAAGAATGTGTATTCTGACATTGTTGAGTGGGGTGCTCTGCATATTGATTAAATCTAATTGGTTTATTGTGGTGTTCAAGGTTTCTACTTCCCTTTTGATTTTCTACCTAGTTGTTCTTTGCATTTTTGAAAGTGGGATATTGAAGTCCCCAACTATTATTGTAGAATTCACTATTTCTCCCTTCATTTCTGTCAATTTTCCTTTCCTATATTTTGGGACTCTTTTTTGTTGGGTATATGTTTCTAATTGCTATAACACTCTGATACTTTTATGAATAAATAATGCCCTTTTTCTTGTTTTTAACATCCTTGTTTTTAAAGTCCTTTTTGTCTGATATTAGTATAGCCACCCCAGCTCTCTTTTGATTACTATTTACACAAAATACTTTTTCTTCCATCCTTTTACTTTAAGCCTATCTATAGTATGTCTCTTCTAAACAGAATATAATTGGGTCATGCTTTTAAAAAACCCACTTGTTAATTTCAGCCTTTTATTTAAGGCCTTAATCTGTATACATTTAAACTAATTACTGACAACAAATAATTCCTGTCCTGTTTTTTTTATTGTGGTAAGAACACAACATGATATCTACCCTCATTAAATTCTCTAAGTACAAAGTACAGTATTATTAACCATAGGTACAATGTTGTACAGCAGATCTCTAGAACTTATTCATCTCACTTAACTAAAACTTTATACCTGTTGAACAGTAATATACCATTTCCTCTTCCCCCAGACCCTGGATACAACCATTTTACTCTGTTTCTATGAACTGATGATTTAGATACTTCATATAAGTGGAATCATGTAGTATTTGTCCTTCTATGACTGGCTTATTCACCTAACATAATGGCCTCCAGGTCCACCTATGTTGTCCCAAATGGTAGGATTTCCTTCCTTTTCTTTTAAAGCTGAATAGAATTTCATTTTATGTATGTATATACCATATTTTCTTGAAATATTCTCCTGTCAATGGACATTTATGTTGTTTCCCTTTCTTGGCTATTGTGAATAATGCTGTAATGAACATGTGAGAGCAGATATCTCTTTGAAATCCTGATTTCATTTCCTTCAGATAAATACACAGGAGTGGGATTTCTGGACCATATGGTAGTTCTATTTTTAATTTTTTGAGAAACCTACATACTGTTTTACATAGGAGTGGCATCATTTTATATTCCCACCAACAGTGTACAAGGGTTTAATTTCTTTATATGCTTGCCAACACTAGTTATCACTCTTCTTTTTTTTTTAAGATCATCATCATAACAGGAATAAGATGATACTCAATTGTGGTTTTGATTTGCATTTCCCTGATTAGTGATGGTGAGCATTTTTTCACATACCTGTTGACCGTTTGTATATCTTCTTTAAAGACATGTCTATTTAAATCCTTTTCCCATTTTTAAATTGTGTTATAGTGGTCTCTCCTTATCTGTAGGGATATACCTTCCAAGACCCCCCAGTGGATACCTGAAACTGCAGATAGTATTGAATCCAATATATACTATGTTTTTCCTATATATACATACTATTGTTAAGTCTAATTTATAAATTGAGCACAGTAAGAGATTAATAGCTAATAATAAAATACAACAATTATAACAATATACTGTAATAAATGTTATGGGACTGTATTCTCTCTCTTTCTCAAAATATTTTCTTGTGATGATGTGAAATGACAAAATGTCTATGTGACAAAATAAAGTTTGGTGAATGGTATAGGCCTTGTGATGTAGTGTCAGGCTCCTGTTGACCTTCTGACAATGCGTCAGACAGAGGATTATCTGTGTCTGAACAGCAGTTGATTACAGGTAACTAAAATTGTGGAAAGTTAAACTGTGGTTAAGGGGGGACTACTGGATTGTTTTCTGTTTGTTTTTTTGTTTTTCTGTTTTTTGTTTTGCTATTGAGTTGTAGGACCTCCCAATATATTTTGGATATTAACTTTTAACAGATACATGGTATACAAATATCTCACATCCTGTAAGCTGTCTTTTCACTCATAGAAAAATTTGTGGTATGCAGCAAAAACAATACTAAGAGGAATTTTATAGTGATAAATGCCTACAAAAAAAGGAAAAGCTCCCAAATAAGTAACCCAACTGTATTTATTTTTTTATTTATTTCTAGGAGAGAGAGAGAGACAGCGTGAGCAGGGGAGGGTCAGGGAGAGAGGGAGTCACAGACTGAAACAGGCTCCAGGCTCTGAGCTGGCAGTCAGCACAGAGCCCGACGCGGGGCTCGAACCCACGAACCGTGAGATCATGACCTAAGCGAAAGTCGGACACTCAACCGACTAAGCCACCCAGGAGCCCCCATAAGTAACCCAACTTTATACTTCAAGGAACTAGCAAAAGAAGAACAAACTATGCCCAAAGTTAGCAGAAATAAGTAACTAATAAAGATCAGAGCAGAAGTAAATGAAATAGAGAATAGAAAAATAGAAAAAAAATAAACAAAACTGAACAATTTTTTTAATTTTTTAAAGTTATTTATTTATTTTTGAGACAGAGAGAGAGACAAAGCATGAGCGGGGGAGGGGCAGAGAGAGGGGGGAGACACAGAATCTGAAACAGGCTCCAGGCTCTGAGCTGCCAGCACAGAACCTGATGCGGGGTTGAACCCATGAACTGTGAGACCATGACCTGAGCCATAGTTGGACACTTAACCGAATGAGCCACCCAGGCGCCCCTGAACTGTTTTTTGAAAAGATAAACAAAATTGACAAACCCTTAACTTGACTAAGAAAAAAGAGATGATTCAAATAAGATCAGAAATCCAAAAGAGGACATAACAACTGATGCCACAGAAATAAAAAGGATTATGAGAGATTGTTATGAATAATTAAATGCCAACAAATTGGGTAAGCTATTAGAAATGGATGGAGTCATAGGAACACATAACCTATTAAGACTGAATCATGAATAAATAGAAAATTTGACGGGGCGCCTGGGTGGCTTAGTTGGTTAAGCGTCCGACTTTCGCTTAGGTCATAATCTCGCGGTTCGTGGGTTCGAGCCCCGTGTCGGGCCCTGTACTGACTGCCAGCTCAGAGCCTGGAGCCTGCCTCAGTCTGTGACTCCCTCTCTCTGACCCTCCCCTGCTCACGCTGTCTCTCTCTCTCTCTCTCCTAGAAATAAATAAAACATTTAAAAAAATTTAAAAAAAGAAAAAAAAGAAAAAAAAAAAAGAAAATTTGAAGAGAGCCATAAGTAAGGCAACTGATTCAATAATTAAAACCAAAGAAAATCCCAGGACCAGATAGCTTCACTGGTGGATTCTCCCAAACTGATAATTAACACCAATCTTCCAATCCTTCTTAAATGCTTCTAAAATACTGCAAAAGAGGGAACACTTTCCAAACTGATACTGGCAAAAGATGGGCAGAATACTATCTCTACCTCCTGTTACCTGCCCTTGTGTAGTCTTGTTAATGCTGGATGAGATTGCAGGATTAAGGGTGAAGGCCCAATTTCCTACTGGGAGGAAAGTGGATTATGAAATGGCTCCAACTTATATCACTTTGCTCAGTCTCATTGATACTGTGTGGGGTAGAACCTTAAATGCTGGAACCTGCTGATACTACCATTGCAGGGGAATCATAGCACTGCCAGCTTCTGTCAGATGGGGAATGGAAGATTAGCTTCCTGCTATGCCCCTCTGATACTACCAGAGGCAGGTGTGGAAATTTGAGGGTTGATGCTTACTTCTGTGGGGCAGTGGTGGGATGGGATAGGAGATCAACTTCCCGCTCTGATCTACTGAAACCATGGTGAGAGGGGTACCATTTTACCATTGGTGTTTGGCTGGAATAGGGTAGATATTGCCAAAAAAATTTTTCTATTGTTATGTCACTCTTTCACTAGGGAGAACAGGCATTTTTCAAATCTTTTTAAAAATCTGCCTTTTGATGGGTCTGTTTTCAAGGCAAATGAAATGTTCTGTCCAGGATAGAGGAAAGGCAACAAGGACACCCAGGGAACTCACTACTGTGTTCTTCCTCAAGTCTAAAGGTACCTTTGTAGTCTGCTTTCTTTTTAATTCCTTTCAGAGATTTTCTATGCTTTTCTGTTGTGTTATATCCAGAGGTTTCTTTCTTTTATGGGTAGGTACTGGGAGGAGTAGAGCTACTTTACTTTAGCAGAATTGAAATTCCCTGTAGTGGTTTATTTTTAATAAAAGGATGGCAAAATTGAACTCATATTGTGAAAATATTGTTAATTGGAATAGTTACTTGTATTTGTTCACAGGTTTGTACTACGAATGTAAGGGAAAAGTCTAAACTTTTCCATTTCTTTAAGAAATGAGAGGGAAGTTTCACAACTTTCAAGGTTGTGATTACTGCCACATAAGTATTATGAATAAACTATGAATACTTCATTGGTGAGATGAGGAAAAATTTATAAAGTTATATGTTCTTCTCAAAATAATCTATAAATTCAGTGAAATCCTAATATATATCCCCAAATCCATAGTAAAACGAGTATTAGTGGGGTACTGTCATCAAGATGGCAGAATAGAAGGCACCAGATCCCTCCCCCTTACCCCATGGAGACATGACCATAACATTGCACAGATCAATTGCTTTCATGAAAACCAGTTAAGGAGCTCCTGTACCACAGGCCAGAATGTGCTCAAGAAGAACCACACTGAAGACAGAAAATTGGTGGTATTTATTCACCAAAGCTCCCACCTCTGGTACAGCACAGTGTGACAGTGAGAAAATTTCCAACACCTGGCTTCTTCTCAGGGAGGGAAAGAGAAGAGTAGAATGTACATCCAACATTCTGACTTTTTAGGGGGTTGCATCAGGGACTAGAGTTCTCTTATATGAATCAAAACACTGACAAGAATTGGCACCAGGATGGGGACTGCTAAGAACAAAGGAAATCGCTTCATGGTCTAACACCAAATAATCCACAGTACTGAAGATAGACACTAGGTAGAGCTCATGTGCCACAAGCTTGGTTCAACACCAGCAAGGCTCTAGTAGTGCAAACAGACCTGAGGAAACTTCTGAGTAGAAACAAACAGGAAAACCTCTTCAACTATGACATAACATGCCCAGAAATGATGCATCCCCAGAAAATGCTTGAGAGGTTTCCAGAACTAAAGCAGGGCTTACTGGTCAAGAGCCTCCTCATACAAAGCTATACTGCAAAGACTTTCACATGTGAAAGTCCCAACTTAAAATAAGAAGAGCTACAAAGAAACACGGTCAAATCAAGTACGGTCAAATCAAGGGAACAAAATAAATCTCCAGAAACTTACACTAAATAAATGGAGATAAATGAGTTACCAAAGAATTTAAAACAACTGTCATAAGGATGCTCAATGAACTAAAAGAGAGCACAGTTTTTCTTGCATAAAATTTCTCAGTGATTTGTATAGATACTTTGCACTAAAAGAAGGAGAGCATAAATCCCTACACCTAAAGTATAGGCTGCTGAGTAGAGTGAATTCCTTTTCCCAAATACAGTATATATACTAAGGGGAATGGAGACAAAAACCAACTTTCCATTGGAGAAATCTGACAAATTCTACCTCAGCTAAGTGATCAATGTCAGTATCAATAGTGATTAAGTCATGTTGAGAGTATATTAACCTTTGATACAAAGTGATGAAAATGGGAATTCATCTGTTGTATTCCTCAAAAAAAAAAAAAAAGAAAAACCGTCATTCTAGTTTAAACATGATCTAAAAATTATAAATATTTCAATAGAAGGATATTCTGCAAAACACTTGACCAATATACTTTAAAAATGCCAAGGTCATGATCAATAAGAAAAGTCTAAGGAATTCTCACAGCCAAGAGGATCCTAAGGAGACACAACAAATAAATGTAATGTAGTATCCTGGATGATGTCCAGAAGCAGAAACACATCAGGTAAAGTCCAAGCAAATTTGAATAAGGTATATACTTTAGTTAATAATAAAATAATAAAATAATAAAATATACTGGTTTATTAATTACAATAAAGGTACCATAATAACATAAGATGTTAATATAAGGAGAAATCATTTGAGGGGGTTTATGGAAACTCTGCACTACCTTCTCAGTTTTAATGTAAATGTACAGCTATTCTTAAAGTCTATTTTTTTCTTTCTTAAAAGTTTTTATTTAGTGCTGTCCTTGGCAGCTCATTAACTAAAATTGGAATGTTATAGAGAAAATTAGCATGGCCCCTGTGCAAGGATGGCATGTAAATTTGTGAAGCATTTCATATTTTTGAAGACAAAACATTTGAGGTCAAAACATTTGGGATGCAGCAAAAGCAGTCCTAAGAGGGAAATATATAGCAACACAGGCCTATATCAAGAAGCAAGAAAATATCAAATAAATAACCTAACCTTATACCTAAAAGAGCTAGAAAAAGAACAAATGAAGCCTAAAGTAAACATAAGAAGGGAAATATTAAAGATTCGAGCAGAAAAAAACAATAGTAAAACTAAATAGTAGAACAGAACAATGAAACTAGAATCTGGTTCTTCAAAAAAAATTAAGATTGATAAGCTCCTAGCCTGACTTATCAAAGAAAAACAACTCAAATAAATAAAATCACAAATGAGAAAGGGGCAATAACAACCAATACCACAGAGATACAAACAACTGTAAGAGAATATAAGCTAGACAAACTGGAAAAATTGATAAATTCCTAGAAACATACAAAACTGAAACAGGAAGAAATAGAAAAATTTATCAGACCCAGAGCCAGCAAAAAATTGAATCAATAACCCCAAATCTCCCAAGGAACAAAAGTCCAGGGCCAAATGGCTTCACAAGGGAATTCTACCAAACATTTAAATAAGAGTTAACACCTATTCTTCTCAAACTATTCAAAAAAATAGAAATGGAAGGAAAGCTTCAAAATTCATTCTATGAGGCCAGTATGACCCTGATTCCAAAACCAGACAAAGACTCCACTAAAAAAGAGGACTACATGGATGTAAAGATTCTCAGTAAAATACTAGCAAATCAAATCCAACAGTACATTAAAAGGATCATTCACTACAATCAAGTGGGATTTATTCCTGGACTTCCAAGGGTAGTTCAATACTTGCAAATCAATGTAATACACCACATTTATAAAAGAAAGAATAAGTATCATATGATCTTTTTAAGTGATGCAGAAAAAGCATTTGACAAAGTATAACATCCATTCTTGATAAAAACTCTCAACAAAGTAGGGATAGAGGGAACAAACCACAAAATCATAAAGATCATATATGAAAAACCCACAGCTAATATCATCTTCAATGGGGAAAAAACTGAGAGCTTTTCCTCTACAGTCAGGAAAAAAACAGGGAGGTCCACTCTCACCATTGTTTTTTTTTTAATATTTTATTTATTTTTGAGAGAGAAAGAGAGAGAGAGAGAGCGCACATGAGCAGGGGAGGATCAGAGAAAGAGGGAGACACAGAATCTGAAACAGGCTCCAGGCTCTGAGCTAGCCGTCAGCACAGAGCCCAATGCGGGGCTCGAACCCACGAACCGTGAGATCATGACCTGAGGCAAAGTTGGTCACCGACTGAGCCACCCAAGCACCCCTCACCACTGTTTTTTTTTTTTTTAACATAGTACTGGAAGTCCTAGCCTCAGCCATCAGCCATCAAAAAGAAATAAAAGGCATCCAAATTGGCAAGGAAGAAATCAAACTTTCATTATTTGTAGAGGACAGGATACTCTATATACAAAACCCAAAGACTCCACAAAAAAATTGCTAGAACTGATACATGAATTCAGTAAAGTCACAGTATACAAAATCAACATACAGAAATCTGTTGCATTTCTACACACCAATAATGAAGCAACAAAAGAGAAATCAAGGAATCGATCCCATTTACAATGGTACATAAACCCATAACATATCTAGGAATAAACTTAATCAAGAGATAAAAGATCTGTACTCTGAAAACTATAAAACACGTATGAAAGAGATTGAAGATGACACAAAGAAATGGAAAGATATTCCATGCTCATAAACTTGAAGAACAAATATTGTTAACATGTCTATACTACTCAAAGCAATCTACACTTTTAATGCAATCCCTATCAAAATACCACCAGTATTTTTCACAGAGCTAAAAAAAGAATCCTAAAATTTGTATGGAACTACAAAAGACACTAAATAGCCAAAGCAATCTTGACAAAGGGGGCATCAGAATTCCAGTCTTCAATTTAGATTATAGAGATGTACTGATCAAGACAGTGTGGTACCAGAAAAAAAAATGGCCACATAGATCAATTTGAACAGAAAACCCAGAAATGATCCTAATCATCAACAAAGAAGGAAAGAATATCCAATGGGAAAGGACAGTCTCCTCAACAAATGGTATTGGGAAAACTGGACAGCAACATGCAAAAGAATGAAACTTGACCACTTTCTTACACCATACAGAATTCAAAATGGATGAAAGACCTACATGTGAGACAGGAAACCATCAAAATCCTAGAGGATAATACAAGCGGTAACCCCTTCGGCATTGGACGTAGCAATTTCTTCCTAGATATGTGTCCTGAGATAAGGGAAACAAAAGCAAAAATAAACTATTGGGACTACATCAAAATAAAAATCTTCTGCACAGTGAAGGAAATAGTCAATAAAACTAAAAGGCAACCCATGGGATGGGAGAAAGTATTTACAAATGACATATCTGACAAAGGGTTAGTATCTAAAATATATAAAGAACTTATCAAACTCAACACCCAAAACCAAATAATCCAGTTAAAAATGGGCAGAAGACAAGAAGAGACATTTTTCTAAAGAAGACATATGATCACTAACAGACACATGAAAAGATGCTCGATATCACTCATCATCAGGAAAATACAAAGCAAAACTTTACCTCACACCAGTGAGAATGGCTAAAATTAACAAGACAGGAGACAACAGGTGTGGGAGAGGATGTGGAAAAAGGGGAACCCTCTTACACTGTCGGTGGGAATGCAAAGTAGTCAAGTCACTCTGGAAAACAGTACAGAGGTTCCTAAAAAAGTTAAAAATAGAACTACCCTACCATCCAGCAATTGTACTACTCAGTATTTACCCAAAGGATACGAAAATACTGATTTGAAGGGATACATGCATCCCAATGTTATAGCAGCATTATCAACTATAGCTAAATTATGGAAAGGGCCCAAATATCCATTAACTGATGAATAGATTAAAAAAAAGTTGGGTGTGTGTTTATATATATATATATATATATATATATATATATATATATATATATATATATAATGAAATTATATAATATAATGGAATGATATTTAATTATATAATATAGTTGAATTATATAATACAAATATATATGTGTATATATGTATATATAAATATATATAAGTATATATAAATATATATAAGTATATGTATATATAAAAATGGAATATAACTCTAGCCATAAAAAAGAATGAAATCTTGCCATTTGCATGATGTGGATGGGACTAGAGTATCATGCTAAGTGAAATAAGTCAGAGAAAGACAAATAAATGATTTCACTCATCTGTGGAATTTAAGAAACAAAACAAATGAACACAGGTGGAAAAAAGAGAGTCAAACCAAGAAACAGACCTATAACTATAGAGAACAAACTGATGGTTGCCAGAACAGAGGCAGGTAGAAGGGATGGGCTAAATAGGTGATGGGTATTAAGGAGTGCACTTGTGATGAGCACTGGATATTGTATAGAAGTGATGAATCACTGAATTCTATATCTGAAACTCATTACACTGGAACTTTTTAAAAGCACAGGCATATCCATTCTGCCATATGAGGTTACATTAAGAAGATGGCTGTCAATGAGGAATCAGGCTCTCATCAGACACTGAAGCTACTAGTGCCATAATCTTGAACTTCCCAGTCTCCAGAACTGTAAGAAATAAATTTCCGTTGTTTATAAAAAACAACACAGGCATACCTTGGAGATATTGCAGGTTCAGCTCCAGGCCACTGTAATAAAGTAAGTATTATAATAAAGCAAGTCAAATGAATTTTTTGTTTTCTCTGTGCTTGTAAAAGTTATGTTTATACTATGCTGTAGTCCATTAAGTGTGCATTGTCTAAAAAAAAAAACAATGTCTAAAACATTAAACAATTAATTGAAAAATACTTTATTTCTGGTGTGTCGAGGTGGCTCAGTCAGTTAAGCATCTGACTTCAGCTCAGGTCATGATCTCGCTGCTTATGAGTTTGAGCCCCGCATCGGGCTCTGTGCTGGCAGCTCAGAGCATGCAGCCTGCTTCAGATTCTGTTCTCCCTTTCTCGCTGCTCCTCCTCTACTCACCCTCTGTCTCTCTCTCTCTCAAATACAAAGACACATTAAAAGTTAAAAAAAAAACTTTACTGCTAAAAATGCTAATCACCTGAGCTTTCAGTGAGTCATAATTACTGATCACAAATCACCATAACAAATATGGTAATAATGAAGTTTGAAATATTGTGAGAATTAACAAAATGTGACAGAGACATAAAGCAAGCAAATGCCACTGGGAAAATGACAGACAGACTTGCTTAATGCAGGGTTGCCACATATCTTCAATTTGTATAAACTATAGTATCTGCAAGGTGCAGAAGAGCCAGATGCAATAAAGTGAGGTATGCCTGTGATATTTATTAGCATACATTAAATCAATTGGTTTTCTTTGTGAAATATTTAATATTAAAGGAATTATCGAGTTTCATTTCTCTAAACCTCCTGTAGTGCTACTCTCCTACCTTCATATGCAACTATTTCAACAATTTAGTGTACACCCTAGAGTCCTTTTATCTATGCATTTATCAGTAATCACATATTAAGAAGAAACATACAGCATCTTTTTCAATGTGTGTGTTTTATAATGCATCACACGTTTTTGCTTGATTTTTTAAAAAAATTTTGAGTATAGTTGACACACAATGTTACATTAGTTTCAGGTGTGTAACATAGTGAGTCAACTTTTCTATATGTTATGCTGTGCTCACCACAAGTATCACTATCATCTGTCACCATATGATGCTATTAAAATACCATTGACTATATTCCCTATGCTGTATCTTTTATTCCCATGAGTTATTCATTCCATAACTGGAAGCCTGCACCTCCCACTCCCTTTCACCCATTTTGCTCACCTCCTCACCACCTCCCCTTTGGCAACCCTGTTTGTTCTCTGTATTTCTAGGTCTGCGTCTGCTTTTTGCTTGCTTATTATTATTTTTTGTATTCCACATATGAGTGAAATCACACAGTATTTCTCAGTCTGACTTCTTGTGCTTTGAGTAATATCCTCTAGGTCCATGCATGTCATTGCAAATGGCATGATGTCATCCTTTTTATGGCTGCTTAATATTCCATTTTATTCCATACTATTCCATTCCAATATATACCAAATCTTCCTTATCCATTCATCTATTGATGGACACTTAGGTTGCCTCGATATTTTGGCTATTGTAAACAATGCTGCAATAAACATAGGGGTGCATGTATCTTTTCAGATTAGTGTTTTCATATTCCTTAGGTAAGTACCACCCAGTAGTGGAATTATTGGATCATACGGTATTTCTATTTTTGACTTCTTGAGGAACCTCTATGCTGTTTTCAACAGCAGCTGTGACTTGATTTTACTTTACCATTTTTCTGTGTTACTATATTTAAATTGTCCTCATTTTTATAATAGGTACATAGAATTTAATTTATGAATATACCATCATTTACTTTGTTATTCCTCCTTTTGTGGCAGGTTTGGTTTTGTCAGGGTTCATTTGTCATGACATAAGTTAATATAGACAAATCCTGTAACTATTTCTTTTCCTTAAGCATATAGATATTTTGAGTGATTGGATTATGGTGTTAGGCTCTGAACCTAAAGATAATTTAGGATGTCAGAGGATGGAGAATTTAATCTTATGATTTATATGACAATCTAATTTCTACAATAACTGAGATGCAGTACATATTCCACAGGGGCAGAGATCTTCAGCAAAGGCATGTGCTGGCAGGGACATCTGAAAACCAGCTTCTGGTATTTGGAGTTTCCAGTAACCCTCGTCTGTGTGTTTAAGAGTAAGGGTTCTAGCTGCAGGTAGACAGAAGTGTTCTAATCCCTTCTGCCACATGCTTCACACCTGAGGCACTTACTATATAGGGATACAAAAATGTCTCAGATATGCCTGGATTCTCCCCCTCGTTGAGAACTGGCATCATGAGGTGCCATGTGAAAATGAGAGTGCAATTAGGATTGGGTGATTCTGAGATCTCCTTTAGACTCTGCGTATGTTATTAACATCTTGTAAGAGTATGCTGACTTGGGGCTGGAACACAGGTGTGTCCCTGACAGCAAAGCTAAACTTGTCAATTTTTCCATTTAAATGGATTCCCTGATTCCCTAAACCACTGTATAGAAATATTTTACCCCCAATGCATATCCCTATGGTAAGTTTCTGGTATTGCCTGTAATATTTATTCATTCATTTATTGGATGGGGAGGCTCAAGTATCTGAAGGTAGAGATTAAAATTTTGCCTCTGAGAATGAACCTGCACTATGCAGTTGCCATAGAAAACTGATGTCAGCCACAGGAACATGATGTACTTTTGGTTTCTATGACACCTAAACTATGTTATCTTATTCTAGGAGGAAAAACTAACTTGGATGTTTACAGGCAGAGAGTGTGTGATACTTGCATCAAAAGAAGATAATTTGGATGTCTCCCATCACCATGAGTGTATGCATATGTGAGGGTGTTGAGGGAGAGTAATTAAATATATGATTGCAAATATAAAGGCTGATTACTCCTGTTTTGAAAGGAGGCTGGCAGCCACTGCTGAGAACAGGCTGAAGAGGCTGAGTCACTAGTTATTCCATTTCCTCCCTTGTTTTTGTGTCCCTGGATAACACCCTGTAGTGTGAGGGCTCTGTGACCTTGGATTCTGTAAAGCCAAAGTCTGTAAATTGTTTTTGACTATGCACCACTCTCCACGAAATATTTTTGCAGTAGCCATGAAAGATGTGTCTTCATTTATATTTTCATATATTAAGGAGATTTGGGGAGGTAAGTTATGAATACCCAAATTTTGAAACAAATGAATTGTGAAATACAATGAATGAGTATAATAGAAATTCTAATGCATTTTTTCCTGGATTCTAGTGGATCATTTGCACACCTCCTAGTTACATGAACACCATTTTGGAAATTATGGCTATAAAGGAAAACTTTTATTACATAACTAAAATCTGCAAATGGCTCTCCATTAGTCTATGCATAAAGTACAAGCCCCTTAATGGAGCTTTTGGTTTCCGTGGTTGAATTTGTATTGTGATTTTGTTAATGTAATAGTTTTTTTGTTTTTGTTTTTGATTTTGCTACTTATGAATCATGTTTCAAAAGAAAGGCAGATTATTTAAACTACTTATTGTGTTTCCTTTATATTAACTATGCTTCAGTAAGCAGTTGGTATAACGTCTATTTAAATCTTTTAGCTTTACATTTCTGACTCTGCTCTGTGACACTTCATGGTCTCTGCTAACCCTGTTTCTAATTTGCTACCTGCTTCACTGTTAGGCTCTGCTCATGAGTGCCACTTGGAGACATGTGTCTAGAGGAAGGGAAGCAAGTTAACCCTGTTAACAGAAGAAATTACTGTTTCTAGGATGAACTCTACTTGATCATAGTGTATTGAGCTATAGTTTGTTTCTTTTTTTTCATGTTGTAAGCAAATTTTTATTCTGTTCGTAAAGAAAATTAAGTAAAAACATGTCTTCAAGCTCATTATTTTGGTCTTTTTTTAATTTATAAAGTTTATTTATTTTTTCTTTCATAGTTTATTGTCAAGTTTGTTTCCATATAACACCCAGTGCTCATCCCAAGTGCCCTCTTTCATGCCCATCACCCCCCTTCCCGTTTCCCCCACCCCCATCAGCCCTCAGTTTGTTCTCAGTATTCAAGAGTCTCTCATGGTTTGCCTCCCTCCCTCCCCCCCACTATTTTTCCCCTTCTCCTCCCTGATGGTCCTCTGTTAAGATTCTCCTGATCCACTTATAAGTGAAAACATACAGCATTTGTTTCATGTCTTGACTTCTTTGATTTCAGAGTAATGCTGGTTTCATGTAATGAGGTAGGAATTGTTCCTGCCTCTTCAGTTTCTACACATGATAGAGTAACAGGTACAAAATTTACCTTCTGTATTAATGTCCCATTGTTGCTGTAACACACTGCCACAAATGTAGTGTCTTAACACACATTTATCATCTTACAGTTTGGGAGGTCAGAAGTCTGAAATAGGTTTCATCAGGATGAAACCAAGGTGTTGGAAGGCCATGCTCCTCCAGAGGCTCTAGGGGAGAATTTGTTTCCTTGTTTTTATAGCTTCTAGAGCTGTATATATTTCCTTCCTTAACTTATGACTCCTTCCTCTATCTTCCAAGGTAGCAGGGTGGCATCTTCAAATCTCTCTCTACTTCCCTCTTCACATCTCCTTCTCTCTTATAAGGACACTTATAATTACATTGGACCAACACAAATATTGCAGGATAATCTCTCTATTCAAGATCCTTAACTCTATCACACCAGCAAAGTCTTTTTTTTGCAACATAAGGTAATATATTCACAGATTCTGGGGATTAGGATGTGGAGGTATTTTGGGATCCCTAATTCAGACTACCACAAATTCCTATGAAGCAACAAAAATAATCAGAAAAAAAATATAACAGTGGTTTTCAACATACTGGACAAAAAGCAAGAAAGGATAGTGATAAATCAGAGGCTGGAAACAAGTTAAAGTTAGCATCATACTTACTGGTGAAAGACTGAAAGTTTTTGTCTTAAGATCTAGAGTAGACAAGGATACCTGCTCTTGACATTTCTATTTAACAATATACTGGGAGTCCTAGCCAAGGTAATTAGCCAAGGAAAAGAAGTAAAAGGCATGCATATTGAAAATGAAAGAATAAACTTATTTCCATTTGCAGCAGACATGGTCTTATGCAGAAAAAAATCCTAAATAATCCACAAAAAATCATCAGAGTTGAGTTCATCAAGATTGCAGGATATGAGATCAATATACAAAAATCCGTTATTTTTTTATATTAGCAATGAAAAATCCAAAAAGAAAATGAAGACATAGGTTGCCTATATAATAACATAATATAAATAAAATACTTAGGAATAAATTTAACAACACAAATGTCCCTCAATTGATGAATGGGTAAATAAAATGTGTTCTATCACTACAGTGAAATATCGTTTGACCATATAAAGAATGAAGTACAAATTCATGCTATAATATAGATGAACTTTTAGCACATTTTGCTAAATTAAAACGCCAGTGAAAAAGGCCATATATTATATGTTTCAAATGATATGAAATGTTCAGGAAAGGCAAATTCATTGAAATGGAAGGTGCATCAATGTTTGCCTGGGTCTGGGGTAGGCAGCAGGGATGGACTGCAAATGGGCACAGAGGATCTTTCTGAGGTGTTGTAAAATTTCTAAAATTTAATAGAATGTATAAATTGTGGTAATAGTTGCATAACTTTCTAATTTTTATCTTAAATTATTGAATTTTACACTTAAGTAAATTTTATGTTATCCTATTTTACATTTATGTTATGTTATGGCTCGATTCCATGACTGTGAGTTCATGGCCTGAGCTGAAATAATGAGTCTGAGTCTGGGGGTGCCTGGGTGGCTCAGATGGTTAAGCATCTGACTCTTGACTTTGGCTCAGGTCATGATCTCACAGTTTGTTAGTTTTAGCCCTGAGTCAGGCTCTGTGCTGACAGTGAGGAGCCTGCTTGGGATTCTCTCTCTCCCTCTCTCTCTGCCCCTACCCTGTGTGCTCGCTCGTTCGCTCTCCCTCTCTCTCTCTTTCTCCCTCAAAGTAAATAATTTTTTTTTAAAAAAAGAATAAAAAAAAAAAGAAATCAAGAGTCAGATGCTTAATCATCTGAGCCACACAGGCATCCCATGCTGTTTTTTTTTTTAATGTATCAATATCTACATTGAGATTGAAGGAGAGAGAAAAAGAGTTTTTTCTTTCCTTCCTATGTCACAAAACATAAACAAACAATGTATACAGGAATTTGTGCAACGTATTTCTAATATGTTGTCTTGGGAAGGCTTTAAAGAATGAGAAGACATGATAATTTAAAATTCTCATTTTATCACTTCCCTGCTTTTATATCTTCAAATTTTTTATCTTTTAATCAGAAAAACAACTGTAACTTATAAACTTAAAAGATGAACATATAGTCTTCAAAATGACACTCAAATTATGATGAATTTATAAAATAAGTTTAAAATAACAATTTTCCTATAAAATTAAAATTTAGAAGTTTA
>JAESUZ010003321.1:0-18093 GCA_017311185.1 Proteles cristata cristata | reverse complement strand
CGTGGACCCATGTTCATTGCTGCACTCTCAACAATAGCCAAAACATGGAAAGAGCCTAAATGTCCATCAACTGACAAATGGATCAGGAAGATTTGGTTTATCTATACAATGGAATATTACATGGCAATGAGAAAGAATGAAATCTGGCTATGTGTAGCAACTTGGATGGACCTTGAGGGTATTAGGTGGAGCGAAATAAGTCAGGCAGATAATGACAGCAACCATATGTTTGCACGTATAGGAGGATTAGGAGGAACTTAACAGAGGACCATGGGGGAGAAGAAGGGGAAAAATAGTGGGGTAGAGGTAGGGAGGTAAACTGTGAGGGACTCCTGAATGCTGAGAACAAACTGAGGGCTGATGGGGGGGAGGGGGAGGGGAAGGGGAAGGGGGGGTGATGGGCGTGGAGGATGGCACTTGTGGGGATGAGCACTGGGTGTTATATGGAAACCAACTTGACAAAAATCTAAAAAATTTTTGAGCTAGAGTAAAATAACTTATTTATATCATTGGAGGTTTTATAGAAATTATGTATCACTACCTACTTCCAAGTGTACAACAGTTTACAAAAGCTTAGATACTATGAATTCAACAAATCTATAATTATTATTTTTTAATGTTTTATTTATTTCTAGGAGAGAGAGAGAGAGAGACAGCACGAGCAGGGGAGGGTCAGACAGAGAGGGAGTCACAGACTGAAACAGGCTCCAGGCTCTGAGCTGGCAGTCAGCACAGAGCCCAACGTGGGGCTCGAACCCACGAACCGTGAGATCATGACCTAAGCAAAAGTCGGACGCTCAACCGACTAAGCCACCCAGGCGCCCCAACAAATCTATAATTATTAAAGGAGAAGTACCAAGTAATGGGAAAAAAGTGCTAGGATGGAGATGAAAAAGGCAAGAATGTAATAACTAAGTTTTAAAAAGTCATAGGAGGCTATTGTTTAATAAATTAAATAACCCTAAACTTGCTGGAAGCCAAGGTAGAAAGAAAAAACATTAAGGGTTACAAATATAAGGGTTATTTAACAAAGGGAGACACACAAAACTACCAAGGGAGACTAAAGGTATCTCAGAACTCTGAGAGAAACTGAACACATGAATTGGAAACTAAACACTATAATTAACTCTACCTTCAATAGCAATTTTACAACTACAGCGACCTTTTTCATATGCCCATTTTTACACTGGTTCTATGTAAAAGATGAAAGCATAATGTTAAAATAATTTTGTGAAGGCATTTCTTGAAGAATCAGTTGAGAAGACAATACTGAGCAAAGGAAGGATTTAGAATGAGGATCTACAGCACAAAGAATGGTTGCAGGTATTGGGGCTAGTTAGTAGAATTGGGATTTGTGAAATCAGTCAATTCAGTAGCACATTTACACGTTACCTGAACATCATGGAAAGAGAGATAAAGCCAAGTTCGGGGAGAAGAGGAAGGGTAAACTGTAGGAAGTCTATAGGTTTGGCTGTAGTATCCACTGTCCACCGTGTTCTTTCATGTGGTTCAAGAATCTGCATTATTAATTACTACCTATTTACTTCCCACACAATAAAGAGGTAGATTCTCTTTCCTTAGCCAATGATCAGGATACAGAATTAAATTGAACTTAGATGTAAGAGAAGTGATTTATGAAAATGATCATCTTTTGCTAGAGCTCGAATTTTTAATTTGGGACCCTCTCTTCTAATTTCCCTGGATTCTTATATGAGCACACTTCTGTCTACTTCCCCCTTATTTTATGGCAAAAGTAGACATTTTTACTAAGTAGATGGAAAATGACAGAAAATACATATTCATAGTTACATGACTTAAATACAATTCTATATTCAACTAATCTTTTCATATGAATACCTTTTAAACGTCTTTTAAGGGAAAATTTCAAATACAGCGATAGTACAGGGAAGGGTATAATGAATCCATTAACTGCCCCCTTGCTCCACCAGTTATTGACATTTTTGTCAAGTTTATTTTTTTTAATTTTTTAACGTTTTATTTATTTCTGAGAGAGAGACGGTGTGAGTAGGGGAGGGTCAGAGAGAGAGGGAGACACAGAATCTGAGACAGGCTCCAGGCTCTGAGCTGGCTGTCAGCACAGAGCCCGACATGAGGCTCAAACCCACAAACCATGAGATCATGACCTGAGCTGAAGTTGGAAGCTTAACCGACTGAGCCACCCAGGCGCCCCAATTTTTGTCAACTTTATTTCACCTTTCCAATTGCTCACTTTCACCAATGCTATTATAAATTTTCAAATTAGAGAAAAGTAGAAAAATTATAAAATGAATCCTCCTATGTCCACCACCTAGATTTTATATTTTTTCTTATACTTGTTTTATATATATCCTTCCTTTCATCTATATGTCCATCAATCTCTCTTATCGTTTGATGCATTTCTTTTTCTTAACATTTATTTATTTATTTTGATAGAGAGAGGGTGTGGGAGGGGCAGAGAGAGAGACAGAATCCCAAGCAGGCTTAGCACTGTCAGCGCAGAACCCAATGTGGGGCTCAAACTCACGAACTGTGAGATCATGACATGAGACGAAATCAAGAGTTGGATTCTTAACCAACTGAGCCACCCAGGCACCCCAAGTGTGATGTATTTCTAACTAAGCTGCACACATTAGTATATCTCTCCAAAATACTTCAACTAGCATATTACTAATAGAGTTTAGCATTTATTCATAGTTCCTTATTTTGAGGTAAATTTTACATACAGTGAAGTTCACAAATCTCAAGTGTACCATTTGAAGAGTTTTGACATATGCATACACCCATGTAGCCCAAACTCCTAAGACAAAGAACATAACCTTCACTCTAGAAAAATCCCCTCATGCCCCTTCCCAGTCAATTCATGCCTTTACCTTGACTCTAAGAGACAATTACTTTTCTGATGTTTTTCAGCTTAGATAAATTTTCCCACCTTTAGAACTTCATGTAAATGGGGTCGTGTTGTATGTACTCTTTTGTGTAAGTTTTCTTTTGCTCAGCACTAGGTCTTTGAGATTTATCCGTGTTGTGTGTACAAGGAACTTATTTCAATCCCCTAGCTAAAAATTTTTTATTTTGATGAACTATTTTAAAGAAACCCCCACATCATGTCCTTTTGCCCATCAATGCTTCTATTTCATCTATATTCTTGTTTGCAAGTAAGTGTAGTCTGCCCCCCCGTTTTTTTTTTATTAAATTCTTTTCACTTCCTTCTGGTAAGCCACAGGTCATCCAATAGTTTGGCCTGCATGGACTCCATGATGCTGACACACTTAAGTCACCAGACACTTTCTGATAATAGCATGAGTAAGGGAAATTTAACGCTTTCTCCTAGCTGTTAACATTTTTTGCTATATTCTTTTAAAATTTCTAGAGAATCATTTCTTTTACTTCCCTAGATCTTCCAAAAAATCTTTCTGCCAACATACTTTTCCCACTCCCACCTCTGTGTGCATCACATCCCAATCACAGCATTATTGCACTCATCTGTGCTCTATAACAGGAACTCTTTTACATGAATGATCCTATTCTCATGGGTCATTTGCTTCTGTCAACCATAGATGGAGAAAAACCACAGTAGTTAGACTAGGGAATCATGGTGGGCTAAGAGTGCGATTTTTACTCTACCTGAAAGCTCTTCCTTTTTCTGAATATTTTGGTAAAAATACTAAAGATGTTGTTTTATCCTTTCTGTCAATTTGAAATATTTTACTCTCAAATTTCAAGAGAAAAGCTTCTGGCCTGAACTACCAGCAGTTTAATTGTGGGACTGAGAATGAACAAGGTTAGTCTATGTTCTGCTTCATCACAGATGTCAAGTTAATTAGTAAAAAGCCCAGAAGGAGCAGTTTGGGGATTTGATTTTCATCACCCACTGGAGGGAAAAACATTGGCTACTGAAATAGTGTTTTTAGTGTGTCTGCACCCTGTTATTCCTCCACTTAAAATTTGACATCCAGAGTAAAATGCACCCTCTTGGGGGATAACATGTGGTGGTAAACACATTTTCCTCCTCTTTTATGAGAAGTAGAAAAATGCAAATGACTTAATTTATTTCTAAAATATATTGGCACCTAAAATTTTAAGCAAAATAAAATATAAAAATCAAGATTATATATATTTTTATTTTATAGTTTATTGTCAAGTTGATTTACATATAACACCCAGTGCTCATCCCAACAAGTGCCCTCTTCCCTGCCCATCACCCCCTTCCCCTCTCCCCCACCCCCCTCTTATATGTTTAATGTTTATTTATTTTGAGAGAAAAAGAGAGAGAGCACAAGCTGAGGAGAGGCAGAGAGAAAGGGAGAGAGAATCCCAAGCAGGCTCCACGCTGTCACCAAAGACATGGTGGGGCTTGAACCCACAAATCGTGAAATCATGACCTGAGCCAAAGTCAAAAGTCTGACGCTTAACCGAGTGAACTACCCAAGTGCTCCTAAGATTATAATTTTAATAACTCTTGTATAATTATATACTGTATTACATGGTATAAGTAATACATATTTTAAGCAAAATAGAAATAGTATATTCTTTGAAAAATAAAAGAGTTTGAACCAACTTATCATAAAACATGTTAAAGTGTATAAGCTGGAGACATTTGTAAAAATGAGTGTCCTAGGACTTGGTAGATTTTCCCATCCTCTATTTAGAAATGACCACAACGGGGTGTGTAATAGCACAAAACTGCTATGATAATGGCATTCCACTTTGACATAAAAAGAAATGTCTGTTGAAAATAGCATTTCTCCCCTCTTTTCACATGTTTCTATCCTCTTTTCATACAATGTTTCTGTTCTTTATCTTAACAAATGTTTGATGAAACAATAAGTATAAATTAGTAAAAGTAGTAAGGGTAGAATAGAATAATAGAATAATAAAAGCTGGCAATTAACTGGATCTATCATTGAGGGGTCAATAGACTATTTTTAGGTTTATTATCATTTTTTATGTGTTCAAAATTCATGAAGTACACAGAGTAGATGAGGCTCAGTAATGTTCAGTGATTTGTCCAAGGTCACACAGCTGTGAAAGTCAGCAGTGTAACATTTGTCAACTGGGCTTACAATCTAATTTCCTTCCTCTTATATCAGACACTTCCATTAAAGACAGAAGACATATACACACACAAGTAATTACAATATGAGGCCACAGACAGATAATGTATATGCAACATGAGATTCCACACATCATGTTCAGGTGGGATTATCAGTAAGCATCTGGGATGACATTGCATCAGCCCTTTCTTATTGAAGAGATAGGCTGAATTTTTCTCCAATTCCAAAATACTTATGGTTTCTACATTTCGATTCAAATGAAAAGTGCAAATGTTTGTGTGTCCTTTATAAACATGACTTCCTGTTGGATTTTAGAAAGATTCTAAAATGACTTAAATGACTTCCTGAGTATTAAATAGCTCATGAAGAGCAAGATCTTGATGAATTATGTGTAATTAGAAACACAAATTCAAGACATGAATTTTAAAATTCCTCTAAAGCACACATGCTTCAAAGAAGCAGAAGGGGAAGATTAGCTCACTAAAAAAATGTTTAGAGGTTTTCCCACTTCTTAAACAGTCATAAATTCCAAAAAATTTCAAAGGGCTAACACACAATATTGCCTGTTAGTACATTTTGCCCTCAAGCTCACTTTTGGACACATTTTTAATCCTTTCAAGGCTTTAAGGCCAATGATAGCTAGAAATACACTAGACAGGCTGAGAAGTCTGCAACAAGTCCTCCTTCCCAGTCCATGATCTCATGGTCATTGTAGGAGACTGGACATTTCCTCAGTCAGTGTCCCAGTTTCGTCCCAGTTCCATTCGTATGGAATGGCAAAAGAAAAAAGAACACAACACTACTAACAGAAAAGCAATGTTGTAAGCCTGGAATTGTGGTCAGAGGAGGTTTGTTTCTATTACCTCTATCTCCTTCTCAAGCCACTACTCATGGTCCTTCTGTACTTAGACCCTCAGTGGGGCCATTCAACACTATGAGAAATTAGTTCCCTTCCTGACCATAGTCTTGGCTTAAAGCCCCCTGAAAAACCCTTCCTTGCCCAGCATACCAATGCCCCAGGAACAACCCAGCCTTCTCAACTCTCCACATTAATTCTATCAGATGTAGCTGTGGTTCTTCTGTGGACTTCTGTGATGCTTGTGAGTGCTGACAGGCATTGTCCTCAAGCCCCTACTCCAAAGCTGGTGCACCAAATATGGAAAGGAAGAGCCAATAGTTAGGAAACACAGAAATTAGGAACAGTTAAACTGATGTAGGAAAAGTGGCAAGATGAGCACAAATGTTAAGATGTGAGTGAGAGGAAAGGAAAGAAAACAAAGAGGCTGATGTGGGGAAGAGGAGATGACTGAGAAAATGCTTCTTGCTGTACGAATTCTTCAAAGCCTTTGAGGATGCTCAGGAAATATTTACTGAAGCACAAACCTTAATGGAACAATTTTAGAATATTTGTTCCACTTATACCAGGAAAATAATAATCTCGGGTATGAAACTGATCAAGTTTCTTAAGTCAACAGGCCAGCTTTTTACAACAGGCAAGTATACGTTGTATATAAGGATACTAAAAAATATACTTTTATGATAATCAAATTGTAGTATTAGATGTCCACCTTTATCTGTATAATAAAAAATATAATGAAGATAGTATTATTCAGACTGCATACTTCCCATATATTCAATCATCTTTATCAGGTATTAATCATCTTGTGGCCAATACCATTCTCTAGTCATTCTAAAGCGAGAGAAAGAGTGAAACTGATATTATACATTTGCTATTCTTTCTGATAGATTTGGTAGTTGTGACTATGTCAGTATCTATAGGTTAATTGTTTTAAGGTTAATGGAATCTCTCTACTTAACATTTTGTATGAGAGGAGAAAACAGGCAACAACCTCTTTGACCTCAGCTACAGCAACTTCTTACTAGACTTATCTCTAGAAGCAAGGGAAATAAAAGCAAAAATTAACTACTGGGACCTCATCAAGACAAAAACTTCTGCACAGCTAGGGAAACAAGCAGCAAAACGAAAAGGCAACCAATGGAATAGAAGATATTTTCAAATGACATATCAGATAAAGGGTTAGTATCTAAAATCTATAAAGAACTTATCAAACATTAAAAAACACCCAAAAGAACAAATAATCCACTGAAAAAAAATGGGCAAAGACATGAATAGACACTTCTCCAAAGAAGACATCTAGATGGCTAACAGACACATGAAAAGATGCTCAACATCACTCATAATTGGGGAAATACAAATCAAAACCACAATGAGGTATCATCTCACACCTGTCAGAATGGCTGAAATTAACAACTCAGGCAACAACAGATGTTGGTGAGGATGCAGAGAAAAGGGAACCGTTTTGCATTGCTGGTAGGAATGCAAACTGGTGCAACCACTCTGGAAAACCATATGGAGACTCCTCAAAAAATTAAAAATAGAACTACCATATGACCTGGCAATTGCACTGCTAGGAATTTATCCAAAGGATACAAAAATGCTGATTCAAAGGGGCCTATGCACCCCAATGTTTATAGTAGCACTATCAACAATAGCCAAAGTATGGAAAGAGCCAAAATGTCCACTGAGTGATGAATGGATAAAGAAGATGTGGTAAATACACACAATGGAATATTACTTGGAGATGAAAAAGAATGAAATCCTACCACTTGCAACAATGTGGATGGAACTAGAGTGTATTATGCTAAATGAAATAAGTCGGTCAGAGAAAGACAAATATTATATAATTTCACTCATATGTGGAATTTAAGAAACAAAAGCAGATGAACATAGGGGAAGGGAAGCAAAAATAAGATCAAAACAGAGAGGGAGACAAACAATAAGAGACTCTTGAATACAGAGAACAAACTGAAGGTTGCTGGAGGGGTTTTGGGTGGTGGGATGGGCTAAATGGGCAAAGGGCATTAAGGAGGGCACCTTTTGGGATGATCACTGGGTGTTATAAGTTAAGTGATAAATCACTAAATTCTATTCCTGAAATCATTATTGCACCATATTTTCACTAAATAGTATTTAAATTAAAATTTTTTTTAAATAAAAGAATAATAGAAATTAATACCAATTACAATAAAAAACATTTTGTATGACCTGAAATACTACAGTAGAAATTAATACATTCTTGATTTTCCTCAGTATTTGCAATGAAACTGTTATGGTTATGGGAAAAACCATTTTGGGCTTCTCATAAACCCAACTTAAATCAGAGGTGCCTGGGTGGCTCAGTCGGTTAAGCTTCGGACTTTGGCTCTGGTCATGATCTCATGGGTTTGAGCCCTGCATAGGGCACTGTGCTGACAGCTCAGAACCTGGAGCCTGCTTTATAGTCTGTGTCTCCCTTTCTCTCTCCTTCTTGCCTGCTCTCTCTCTCTTTTTCTCTCTCTTAAAAATAAACATTTTTTTAAAAAAATGAAGATCATGTCTGTTAAGGTGAAAGGACCAGAGAAGATTGAACACTTACTCTGAGCTAAGTACTTTAATACGGATTTCATTTAATTCATAAAGCATTCTCTTCCAGTTAGCTTTATCCTTTTTCACTTGAGAAAATGGAACCGTACATAGCAAAACAGTCACAGGACCAGTATCTAAAGTTGTACATCTCTAACTCCAAGACATGTGCCTCTTTCACTATACCCTATGACCTTTTCTACAAAACAAAGTGTACTGTTTGTCTTGTTTAAAAATGAAGTTATACACTATGCCAAAATACTCCTTTTGGAACTGTCTAGCAGAAGACGAAGATGCAGTGGATGTGTTCTGAAGCCCTTCACAAATCAACTCCTGTATGTGCTTCTACAAAAAGTTAAATGGCCATTTAAGGCTCTCAAACATTAACTATTACTTCTAAAAGGATTTTTCTTTCATTGTATTTAACATCCTTGCATAAAACTTTAAAAATTATATTGTTATTTAGAATTCACATTACAATGCATATTTATACATAATAAAGTATTGTGACTGAAGATATTTATCAGTATTTTGATTTTTGCTTATGGTTTGTTTTGGACCCATGGGGTCTCTTTTTAGAGAGCACATTTGTATTATTATCCTTATTTGGTAGAAAATGGGACACAATTTTTGAGGGGTTGCCCTGTAGTAAGGTTTCCACAGAGATTTTATGGAAGAAGTAAGCTGCAAATAAACTGGAATACTTGTAATCCTGAACATTGCAACCTTAGATTTAAATTAGGCTTTTACAAAAGATGACTATAATGGACAACTGAATAATGATAGTGTTGTAGTTTAGCTAAAAGTCCAGAAATATAAAAATAAGAAACATTGGGACTTCAGGAATAAGTCTAGACTATTTCAAACAACTGCCCACTCTATACCATTTTCCTCCTAAAATTGCCTTTATATACATAACAAATTGTAGATCTTTCTTCTTCTCCAGGGAAACCTACTTTTCTCTAACAACAATTCTACAAAGCTAATTACTGCCACAAATATATATAGTGCAGAAAAAGTATCGATCTTGATAATCCCGAGAAAAATAAAGCACTGGAAACATTTTGTAGAAAACTTGGTTTGGGTCAATTTTGTGTGAGAATATTGAAATATACTTATATGATGCAAATAAGCAAGCATTTCTTGACTGTTTAGTGTGATCAAATACTTTGTAACAGCCAGTTGCTCACATTTCTGAGTTGGAAGACATAATATGTCCTTTGTGAGACAGAGGGATATTCTGCAAATAAAAAATAATCTCCCAAATCTTATAGGTGGACATATGGTTGCATTGATCTAAAAACACTTAACTGAATTAGACATCTAGAAACTGAAAAAATAATTATCCTGGTCAAAGGTTAATATGTTGCACTGTGATACTTGGCACCAAAAAGTACATTCTAATCATTTTTTGGTGCCACAATTGAGTATCAAGTCCAGCAGTGGGTGTGCAGTTGATTGTATGCCAGTGGCAGTCTACTGAGATGCTATTTTAGCTGGGGCCAGCTTGCAGTTATTATAATGATTTGACACCTCTGGCCAAATTTAGTGTCAGAAAAGTTGAAATCTCATTTCTGAGGAAGAGTATATGAGGTATGGGGGTTGTACTGTCTGAATATGACTTGTTTAATTTAATTTTAGAACAAAAGCCATATAGTTATTCCACTTGTATCCATTTGATCCAAATGCTCATAAAGAGGTCATGATCTCACACAAACTTTCTGGGTTTTTTTTTGTTGTTGTTGTTGTTGTTGTTGATGATGAGGGGCTCCTTTTAGAAGGTGATGAAGAGAAGATTATATTAGCTTGTACAGATCTTGGATTCTGTCACTAGAGATTTTGGGGGGTGCCATTTTATCTTATTATATTTTCCTTCCTATTTACAAAACAGTGACAATCCACATTCCTAAAACTTTATACATTTTCTAAGACACCATCTCTCAGGGTAAAGTAGAACCTATCTTACTTGACAAAGTTCCTTTCCTTGAAGCGTGTGTGTGAGTGAGTTGGCTACAATGTATTCTCCTTTTTCTCTCTTTCCATTTACCACTCAGCATATTCTGATAAAAATGCAAATCTGATTATATTTTCTTCCTCTACTTTCCAAGCACCAAAGTCCTCCTTCCAAGACAGAGGCTGGGAAGATGGATGGCTCTTGTCTAATAGCTAATTGGAAATTTTCAAGAGGTAATTTCAAGTTTCAACCAGGTCTTTGTGTAGCTAACTGAGTGGTCATTAAGAGGTATATGGCTTAGTAATGGGCCATTTCTTATTCTTGGCAGGCTCAAGAAGATACAATTTGAGAGAAAGGGATAATAGAAAGGAAATAACACTGCTTTGCATAATTATGTACTGTACTAACTCCATTGTGAGAGATGTGACCTTGTAAATTATGGAATCTTAGGGAATTATATTGCCTTTTCCTTCTTATACGGCTTGTTGGTACTGTCTCTGCCAAACAGAATTTGTCCTCTGAAGACTACAGGTGAATGTACGTGGGTACACATATGTATGTCTTCCAACAGTTAACCACTGAACAATCAGAAAACTTGAGATTTGTATGCAACTCACGCTGGTGGGAGGAGCTCAAGTTAGAACATAAGAGTGGTGCCAGTGCATACCTGGATGTTTTTCTGGGATGTAGAATGTCAAAGATTACTATGGATTGTCCTGCTGGTCCCTTGATCATGGTTATTGATTTAATAGTTCAGATTTAGGGAAATTGGTAGGAGCAGAGAGATATAATCCTGAGTTGAGAATAAAACATGTGTGCACTGGAAGGCTGTCTTGAAAAGTCAGTAAAGATTTCCAAGATGGATATTAGAAGGTTCTCTTGAAAAAGTGAATCTGAGAACATGGGTGTGAAGTTTGGACACTTCTCATATACATACTAGGTGCTTTCCCTTTGGGTTATATAGGTAAAAATACTTGTGCTCTTTTAGATTTTTTTCTTTGCTGCTCCACTATAATTCTCAACCATGAAAGGAATTCTAATGTCCATATAGATTTAAAGATGTAGAACTATTGGGATAAATGGACAGAACAAAAGGTGTTTTAAAAAGAAGAAACAATAAGCAAAATGCAGTGATAAAAAAATCACAAATAGGATCTGACACTCTTGTATCCTTTGGATAAATTCCTAGTAGTGCTAGGGGCACATATATCTCAATGTTTATAGCAGCACTTTCAACAATAGCCAAATCATGGAAAGAGCCTAAATGCTTATCAACTGATGAATGAATAAAGAAGATGTGGTTTATATATACAATGGAATACTACTTGGCAATGAGAAAGAATGAAATCCTGCCATTTGCAGCAATGTGGATGGAACTGGAAGGTATTATGCTGAGTGAAATAAGTCAGTCAGAGAAAGACAGATACCATACGTTTTCACTCATATGTGGATCTTGAGAAACTTAACAGAAGACCATGGGGAAGAGGAAGGGAAAAAAACAATAGTTACAAACAGAGAGGGAGGGAGGCAAACCGTAAGATACTCTTAAATACAGAGAACAATCTGAGGGTTGATGGGGGGGCGTGTGGGGTAGAGGGGAAAACGGGTAATGGGTATTGAAGAGGGCACTTGTTGTGATGAGCAGTGGGTGTTGTATGTAAGTGATGAACCATGGGAATCTACCCCAAAAACCAAGAGCACACTTTACACACTGTATGTTAGCTAATTTGACAATAAATTATATTTTAAAAAAAGCAAAAAAACCCAAACAAATACGATTTGACATAATAAATAGATGTTGTTTTAAGATTCTATGTGATCATTTATTAAACACCAATAAAAAATAAAGCATTCCATTCATTCCTACAAGTTAATAAATAAAATAAAATAAAATTTCCAATAAAATTATAATAAATATAATAAAATAAAAAACAACTCTGATTTTTGTCCATTCTTCCCCTTAGTTCTCTGTTTGTTTATTTGTTTGTTTTCATATAGTAAAGTTCTGTTATTAGATAGATGCACATTTAGGATTATTAAGCCTTCTCAATATACAGACTTTTTCTTTTTCTTCTTTTCTTTTCAGTTTTTTATGTTTATTTATTTTGAGAGAGAGAGAGAAAGAGAGAGCATGAGCAGGGGAGGGGCAGAGAGAGAAAGAGTGAAAGAATCCCAAGCAGGCTCTGTGCTGTTAGCGTTAGAGCCCAACACAGGGCTCGATCTCACAAACTACAAGATCATGACCTGAGCCGAAATCAAGAGTCGGACACTTAACTGACTGATCACCCAGATGCCCCTTTCTCCTTTTCTTTTTAAAATACCAGCTTTATCCCTGGTAACACTTGTAGTCTGCTTTGCCTTGGAAAGACTACTCTTTGTGTGATATCAGTATAGCTTTATCAGCTAACCTATGCTTCCTGTCACTTTTTGTTTATCTTTATTTCTTTTCATGGCCAAAAGTCCTAGAAAAGATGCTTTGCTTATTCTATATGATTTATTGAGCAGTATCCCCTCATAGCTCTTGTTTTGGATGGTACTATTCAAGTCATCAGAACACCATAGAATTGTCTTTCCCCAGCATGCAATTGAGATTTCCATTAGGTGCCTCTCTTAGGCTGTGCTGAGCCTTAAGATGGTGAGTAGTTTATACCTGAATGATATTTCATTTCAATAATATAGTATTCTTTCTAAGATTTTAAGTGAATGCAAATAAATAATGTACAGACGGTTTGTACAGACGGTGAGATTCAGCACCACAAAATGAGGCACCACAGAATAATCCTCTTTGTTCCTAGTTATTTTGAACAAACAACTCTTACTATGATTTGGGAAGACTGGTGCCCAAGAAAGTGACTCCAAGAAGTCCTAGAGGAGGAAAGTTTCAACATGCATGCATGCTTTGAATAATGGAGAACAATATTGTGGATGTTTGGTCACATACTTGAACGTGGTTTCATTCTGCTTAGCCTAAGATTGCTTGAAACCAATTCTGATGTAACATAACTGATGATGTGGCATTATAATATAGTTTGCCCACAATTTATATACTCATTGATGCATAGCCACAAGTGAAGAACTCTGAATTGTGATGGTAGCTTTTTATGTGAAAAATCTCTCAGGAATCTAAATGAAAATGCATTGTATATTCACAAGCTCCAATTTGTGCTAACCATACTAAAACAAATTGAATCTATAAGTCTAGTGACAATTAAGACACAACAGGCTATAGAAGAAATTTTTAAATATGTCCACAATTGTACAGGTAAAAGAAGAATGGTTAGAAGCATAAGCATTGGAATAAGACAGAAATGGTTTGCAATCAGGTTGTGTGCCCTTAAGGATGTTTCTTAACCTATGATTCAGTTTTCCTGTCTGTAAAATAGAGATAATAAATGGTAATCTGGCAGGTAACGATGAAAAGAGATAATCCATTTAAAACACTTAGCACATGACTGCCAGCTCAGAGCCTGGAGCCTCTTTCGGTCTGTGACTCCCTCTCTCTCTGACCCTCCCCTGCTCACGCTGTCTCTCTCTCTCCTAGAAATAAATTAAAAAAAAACATTAAAAAAATTTAATAAAAAAATTAAAAAAAAAAACACTTAGCACAGTCCCTGACACATGGTAAACATGCAAAAATTTGTAGTTATCTTTTATTATAATCCTCTTATTATTATTACTAGTACCATGTTTTAATTGTCTAATCACTAATGACATCATTAAAGGAACTTTTATTTCCAGGAAAAGGAAAATGAACAGAGAAGGAATGTATGAGATGAAAGAAAGAATGCTGAGCATATAAAATGGTCAACACATAGGTAAAATTAAGCACATATTGATACCAATAGTATATAATTTTTAGAATTAAAATTCAAAGTAGAATTACGTGGTTGTAAGGTCAATAAAAACATAGGAGTTGTGAGTAGGGAGTGATTAGTATTTAAGTTTTAAGGTACTTGAATTATTTGGGAAGATAACATTATTGATTCACTTTAGACTTGATAAATAAGCATATGAAAAATTCTAAGGTAATCACAAAAAGAATAGAAATAGAGTATGTTTTCTAATCTAGTAGAAATGAAAAACTGGAATCTGAGGGAATAAAATAAAAAAATAAAATTCAACCAATGCATAAGGTGGTAAAAAAGAATTTGAAGGCATTATTCCTATGTGTACTACTTCAGCCAGATGGACAAGATACTCAGTAAAGGTAATTTTTTTGATAGAGTAGGAAAATATTGAATAGTTTGGCTTGTTTCTGAAGTTCAAGAACTAAATGGCTTATATAATCCAAATACCTGGTTCATTTGCAAATTAGAACACAGGCAATGATGTCCTGCTTCACAAATTCTCCTTGATCTACCCATCTGAATTCAACACATCTTGCTCTGAAGGAATCGGACTAAACTGAGTTGGATCCAATTGAACATGAAGCAGCCAAGAAAGTTTGACTAGGATTAGATCAGAAAATCTCATACTCTAGGATCCTCTGTGTATTAGGAGTTACTCTTAAGATCCTGACTAGAACCAACTCCTAATTCTACCCTACAGAAGATCTAAATTATTTCTTGTTACACTTCCAGATCTTTACAAGTCAGCAGACAGGTGGTGAACCAATATCCCCTAGTTTCCCACTAGAATGTAAAACCCATGAAAACAGGAATTTTTGTTTCATTCACAGGCATATTCTCAGTCTATGGATAAGTGTCTGACACATAGTGGATTCTCAATAGTTGCCCAATCAATAATTTAACAAATGATACAGTTAGCATTGTTTATCAAAGGTGGAATGAGGGGATGCTAGAACTAAAAGAGAACATTTTATCCAACACCAGTAGTTTACTTTGCCAAAAAGTTGGCCAAAACAGTCTTCCTGGACAAGTTTATTCTGTATAACTCTTCTGATGGCCACATGGACAATGAAACACTTAGGTGTTTCTCCAGCACAGGCCCATCTCTGGAGCACCAAACCCATGCATAGAAATGTTATTGATATTTCTATTTTTTTTAATGTTTTTTTATTTATATCTGAGAGAGAGTGAGAGTGACAGCATGAGCAGGGGAGGGTCAGAGAGAGAGAGGGAGATACAGAATCTGAAACAGGCTCCAGTCTCTGAGCTAGCTGTCAGCATAGAGCCCGATGCGGGGCTCTAACCCACAAACCATGAGATCATGACCTGAGCTGGAGTCAGATGCTTAACCAACTGAGCCACCCAGGCGCCCCTGATATTTCTATTTAGATTCCTACAAACACCTAAACACATTTCAATTAGGCTCATTAATTCCTGCTTTTGAAGGTAATGATTATAAAACTGATCTATAGCATAGTTGACCAACTATACACCAAATAAATGTTCTCATTTTGGCTTCCAGGGTAGCTCCTGCTCATGCCCCAGAAGTTTGGTTTATTTATAGCTTATTTACATTCTAGCCCATATTTCCTAATTTAATTTGTATTCTACTTAGTCCTAGTGCTTTATTTCTTATTTAACTTTTTTCCCCTGTGTATTTTTTGTCAGCCACTTCAAGTCCTTCATGGTATTCAATAGACTATGAATTAAAAAAAAAAAAAACTTACAATCTTTTCCTGAAACTTTGTTCCCCTTCTTGTATTTCCTATTATGGATTTTCCAGCCATCTTTTTCTGGCTCTGATCAAGAGCTTTCCTATTGGTCTTCCTGTCTCTCTTGGGTCTTTCCCATACCTGGTTTATATTTCATAAAGTTGCCAGAAAAAGCTTTCTAAGACACATTCTTGGTGATATTCCTTGCCTGTTCTAATCCCTTCATTAATGACCCTCCATTCCATAGGAATGAAATCTAGATTCCATTGTATGAAAGTCAAAGCCAACCTTTGAAGATATGCCTCTGAATGCTTCTCCTCCCACACTTTTCACTTGGACTAGATCAAATTTCTTGCATTTTCCAGGAATACCCCACGTTGTTATACATCCATATACCTCCACATAAGCTGTTTTCTGTGTTTAAGCTCTGGTTTGACTAATCAAGTTCTATAGCTTTCAGACTCAGTTCAAGGGTAACCAATATCTCTTGGGAAGCCTTCTCTAAAACCACTTTATGCTATTTTTCATAGACCTATGTACCTTGTATTTCCCTTTCGTATAGCTCTTATCCCACAGTTGCACAACTATTTATATCCAGCCCTTTCTGTTGTTCTATAAGTTCCTCAGTCACATTGTTTTCTATTCATAGTTTTCACCCAGAGCACTTAGGGGCATTGCTTGGCACATAGGAGGTGATCAATAAATTAATACTGAACACAACAGCCAATATTTATGAAAATATACTATGGACCATGCCTTATTCTCCTCATAATAACCACTGGAAATAGGTACCTATTTTGTAGATAAAGAAATTGAAGCAAAGATATAAGTAACTTATCCAAGGCCACACAGTAAGTCCTGGGGTCAGGATTCAAATGCTACAATGTAGCTCCAGAGCCACTGCTGTTGAATACAATGAGATACCCATATAGTAAATGATTCAAAATGAAGAAAACAGAGTTTTAGAGAATTTAAGGGACATCAATCAAACCAATAATAAATCAATGATAGATATTTTAAGATAGACACAGATTAATTTTAAAGATCAATGATGTTGTTGGATGATGGCTGATAGTAGGCTCCAAGTTCTGACTCTGCCAGAGTAATCAGTAGTTCTAATTGTTGTGTTACTATAAGACTTCTTCAGAAACTTCACTAAAAATGAAATAAATCTTAATAGAATTTTAGTTTAGGTTTCAGAGGAGACCCTAAATGACAGCCACAGGTAAAATACTTTCTTCAGGTTCCAGGTCTGCACCTGAATTGTGGCAAGTGTGTGATTATACACATTACTTAACCTTCAATGTCTTGAACACATTATGAAACATTTGTGTTAGTTTGAGTCTTTTGAGGAATAGCTGCAAAGAAAGGATTAAATGCTCGAGAAATGTATAGGGGACATCCTTCTAACAGAAAATGGAGAAGCAACTGGGAGAGACTGGAAGAGTCATTAGACTGCAATGCAGGTCTGAACCCAAGGGAAGAACACAGTGAAAGAAGGAAGTTTGGGTGAAAGCATTTTAGTCTGAAATGCAGTTCTAAGAGAATCTGGCAATACTGTAAAGGAGTCCTTGAGCCTAAGTTACCCATGAGAGGAGTCCTTCATCTTGCAGGAATGTGCTTGCTGCACTCAGTCATTAGCTGGGAGCGGCCCTGCTAAACTGTTATTGACTGGGAAGTATGGTTTTGGAGCAGAATGCAGACAGATTTCGTAAGGCAGCAGCTAGAGCTGCCAGGCAATTGAGCTCCCCAGAGTAGAAGATCTAAGAAGCATTCTCATGGCCACCACACTCTTTCATTAGCCTAGTGTCTTTGAAATCAGCTAAAACCTTTAAGTTTTGCTCTTGACTTACAAAAGTGACTTGCCAGCCCTATTTTTGTAAGCATCACAGGTTTTTAAATTTTTGGTGAAAGGGAAGAATATTATAATATTATTTTTATTCATAACACATTAAAATATAAGGAACTGATTTTACAAAGGACAAAAGAACTACTATTTCAGGAATTTAATTTGTGTGCCTGTAGGAAAGTTACTTAATATATCTTTATACTATGTTTTTGAATTTCTATTTAAGTGAAATTATTAAATGCAAATTTGCTT
>JAESUZ010003320.1:0-49767 GCA_017311185.1 Proteles cristata cristata | reverse complement strand
AGTCACTCAAACACATCCCAGTTCTCCTATGAGGGTCACAGAGCCCAAACAGCTCAGCCACCTCATACCTGAAAGGAGGGACTTCTAAGTAGCTCAGAGACACCGTACCCTGCACAGACCATCACAGAGTTTAGAGATTTCACACACTGAATAAAGACCTCCAAACAGTGGAGAAAACTCACTAACTGGCACCCCTCTGCCCCGAGTTGAAAGCTCAGAGACTGTGACCCTGGAATAAATCCTTAATGAGTCAGATGTACCACACTCAGGGACTGAGACAACCCAAAAGGAGGAAATTTCACACCTGAAAATATCCCCCAAACACATGAAGAAACTGTCAAGCAGAAAGAGCTCAGGGACCACATAACTCTAGAACACAGGGGCAGACAGCTCAGAGATCATACAGTGTAGACATAGTCACCCAAAAGGCTCAGTGAATTCACCCTTGGAATGTAGACCAGAAAAAGCTCAGAACCCTCAGATCTAGGATTCAGAAATCCTTCTGAGACTTAGGGTATATACCCCAAAATACGATTCAGAGAATATGCTAGATGCAGAGCATCAAAGCATTCAGAGACCTCGAATCGTGGGACACATACACCTAGACAGATCAAGGACCTCACACCCTGGATGTACACACAGGACAGCTCAGAGGATTTAAATTCTAGGAAATACGCGCCCCAAAAGAACAGACCTCACATCCTGTGACATACTCACAGAAAGATCAAAATCACACAAACGGAGATAGACACCCATGACTATGTCAGGGCCATGTCCAGGGACCCACAAACGGGTCACAGACCTCAATCCCTGCAACATACACACATAAAAATATCAGATACCTCACATGCCAGGACACATACCTACAAACAGTTCAGAGCACTCATATCCTGCGGAATAAACCAAAGAATCGATCAGGGACCTCATATATTGGGACTTACACCCACATAGAGATCAGAGACTCAAATCCTGGGACATAAACCCAAAACACTTCAGAGACCTTACATGCTGAGACAAAGAAAAGTCAAAACCTGACGACCTGAGACACAGAGCCCCAAACAGATCAGACACCACATGCTGTTGACACACATACCAAGAATGTCTCACATCCTGAGACATACAACCATTAAGGGCTCAGACAACTCTTTTTTTTAGGTTTATTTTATTTTTGAGAGAGAGAGAGAGACAAAGCATGAGCAGGGGAGGGGAGAGAGAGGGAGACACAGAATCGGAAGCAGGCTCCAGGTTCCGAGCTGTCAGTCAGCAGAGAGCCCGCCGTGGGGCTCGAACTCACGAACCATGAGATTATGACCTGAGCCGAAGTCGGACGCTTAACCGACTGAGCCCCCTAGGTGCCTGGGATCTGACAACTCTTATCTTGATGTACACCCACAAACAAATCTGACATCTACGACACAGACCCTCAGGGACTTCACACCCTCGGACAGATACCCACAGACAGGTGATAACCCTTGCAAGTTGGAAATACACACAGAACTAGATGAAAGACTGCTCATCCTGTGACATAAATCCAAAAAGTGGCCAGAGAACTCATGTCTTAGGACATATACTCACAGTAATAACAGACTTCAGATCCTAAGACACGCCCGCAAAACATTGGAGAGCACACACCATGGGATGTACACCCACAAAGAGACCAGATACTAGCCGCTGGGGCATGCGTGGAAAAAGAGCAGAGAGATGTACATTCTAGGGAATACACTAAGATACCCTCGGAAATGGATCTACAAGAAGGCTGGAGACCTCAAGTGTTTGACAATACACCTAAACAGATCAGAGACCTTACCTCCCAGGATCCAGAGTGACAAAATGTTCACAGACCTCATATGGTGAGAGGCACAGAAACAAATCAGAAACCTCACATCCTAGGACACACACCCTCAAGTAGTTTACAGACATAAAGTCGTGCAAAATGTACTTGCAGACCATTTACACAGCATGGATCCTGCAACACACACAACAACCAAATCTGAGAGCTCATATCTGGGACTATGTACCCACCAAGAGAATACACGTAACAGATCCTGAGACACACACTCAGAAAAGCATCAGTGGGGGCGCCCCTGGGTGGCTCAGTCAGCTAAGCATCTGACTCCGGCTCAGGTCATGATCTGGCGGTTCGTGGATTCGAGCCCCACGTCGGGCTCTGTGCTGATGGCTCGGAGCCTGGAGCCTGCTTCAGATTCTGTGTCTCCCTCTCTCTCTCTACCCTTCCCCCACTTATGCTCTGTCTCTCTCACTCTCAAAAATAAATAAATAAACACTAAAAAAAGAAAAAAGAAAGATGTCTGTGACCTGAAATCCTGGGAAGACAGTGACAAGCAGATCAGAGACCTCCCACCAACAAAATACACACCCAATGTGGAGAGAGACACACATTCTGAAACACACACCCATGAACAGCTCAGAAAAATCACATATTGGGAAATCTACTCACAAACGCCTTGGAGACTTCACATCCCCTGGACACACCCCAACAGAGCAGATACCTCAAAATCTACCAATCACACCTGGAAGTAGATCAGTCCTCACACATCAGGGAACACACCCAAAAACAGATCAAAGGGTTCATGTCCTGGGATAGCCACGGATGAAAGATTCTAGAGAGACTTCATGGCCTGAATACTCACCCACACATGGGTCAGAGGCCTCCAATCCAGCAACATACATGGACACACAACTCAGAGAGCCCACGTGCTGGAGCATACAAAACAAAAAGGCAGACCAGAGACCTCAAATCCATGATCAAGTCAGACACTCCACATGCTAAAAAATACACCCGGAAAATCACACAGATGGTAGACCTACAAAGAGATCAGAGAGTTTGCTGTTTAAGCTTCAAATTTCTTTCTCTCTCGCTCTGTAAGAGGTCCTGCCCTATCATTGCTTTCTGTGACTCTACTTCCATCGTCACATGGCCCCCTGTCTCAGTGTACATTGTCACTTAATTTTCTGTGATGCTACAGGTCCTACCTCCCTTAGGTAAAGACCCTTGTGATTAGACATTTTTTTAAAAAATTTATTTCTGAGAGACAGAGAAAGACAGCGTGAGCAGGGGAGGGTCAGAGAGAGAGGGAGACACAGAATCCGAAGCAGGCTCCAGGCTCTGAGCTAGCTGTCAGCACAGAGCCCGACGCGGGGCTCGAACCCACGAACTGCGAGATAATGACCTGAGCCGGAGTCGGACGCTTAACCGACTAAGCCACCCAGGCGCCACAAGACCCTTGTGATTAAAATCAGTCCTCCTGGGTAATAACTGCTCCATCTTACGGTGATTAATTTTTTAATAAATTTTTAACATTTATTTATTTTGAGAGACAGAGAGAGACAGAGCATGAGCAGGGAAGGGGCAGAGGGAAAGGGAGACACAGGATCTGAAACAGGCTCCAGGCTCTGAGCTGGCTGTCAGCACAGAGCCCGATGCGGGGCTCGAACCCACAGACTGCGAGATCATGACCTGGGCCGAAGTCAGATGCTTAACCGACTGAGCCACCCAGGTGCCCCTCACGGTGCTTACTTAATCCATCCCTGCGAAGTCCCTTTCTCCAGGTAAGACAACAAGTTATTTATAAGTTCCAGGCATGGGGCGGGCACATATTTGGCGAGCCATCATTTAACCAAACAGAAAGTACATTCACAAACAAAGAGAAACCTCACAGCCTGGGACATAATGTACTTGAAGACTTCACACCCGGAGTTACATACCTCCAAAGAGATGAGAGACCTTCCACCCTGGGACATGCGTGCAGAAGATGAGAGCGCCACATTCTGAGACATTCACTAGATAATGCTTAGAGCCCTCACACTCTGGGAATTAAACCTACAAAGATATAAGAGAACCCACTTTCTGAGACATACACACCCAGAGAGAACAGGAGCCTGATATTCTGGGATATATACCAACACAAAAATCAGGGACCCCACATTCCAGGACCCCCAAACACACCAGATCTCTAACTCTGAGACAAATACACAAAAAGAGTAGAAAAGCAGCCCTCACTCTCTGACACTCAGACACACACACACACACACACACACACACACACACACACACATCAGGGACCTCACAAACTGGGACATAGGAACAGAAACAGATCAGACCTCATGCCCTTTACTAACATACCCAAAGAGATGATACACTCACAAATGTGGCATATACGCACAATCAGATCAAAGACCTGATCCGAGAAATACAACTAAAACCACACCAGACACCTTTAGTCCTGCAGTATGAACCAACAAACAGCCTGCGGACCTCACATGCTGGTAACTACATCCAGATAAATTTAGACACCTGAAATTTTGGGGTGTACCATCTCAAGGAGATCAGGGAGCTCAGATCCTGGGATTCATGCCCACAAATAGAGATCCTCCCATAAAGAGGGGAAAGTCCTGCCATGCACAGCAAAACACCCAGAAACATCATTTCAGGGAGCTGGTGGTGGGGGACATGTACCCAGCAAGAGATCAGAGGCCTCACATCTGAAACATACACCCAGGATCCCAGGATAACCTCAGAAATCTCGCACTCCGGATATGCAGACCTTGACAGATAAGAATTTCACTCCACGGTATATATACCGACAAACAACTCAGAAATGCTTGCAAATATCCCCTGAAGACATCAGACATCTGATGACCTGGAACATACCTCACAAACAGCTCAGAGACCGAACACTCTGGGATGTACATTCGCAAAACATCACAGATCTCACATCCTAGGAATGCATTGAGAAACAGACCAAAGAATTCACCTGGAAAAAAAAAAAAAAACAGCTAAAACAGTAAACAAGTCAGAGACCTCACACCCTTGTTCATTCGCCAGTGACAAGATCAGCCACTTCACACTATCAGACGAATACCCAGAAAAAGATGAGGGAATTTCTATCAGGGGCTACACACCCTGCTTCATTCCTGCTTCAGTCACCAGTACACATACCAGAGGGCCCCCCACCGCGAGACAGAGACAAACAGATCAGGAAGTCGCACATGCTGGGACACAAACCCAGAAACAGAGCGGGCATTTTGAGCGAAAGGAACTATTCTCACCAAGAGGTCAGAGTCCTCACACTGTGAACACACACACCTCAACAGTTGAGAGACTTCACGTCCTGGGAACTGTATGCAAAATCAGATTCTCCTCTCCAAGGATGTACACCCCCAAACAGCTGGCCCGTAAGTTCTGGGACACACACCAGGACAGAGCTCAGAGACCTCACAACCTGGTTCATACACACACACGGATCAGAGACCTCCTGCCATCAGATACGCACTCACAAACAGAGGTGTTCACATCCTGGGATGTGCACGGACAGCCAGATAGAGACCTCATAACCTGGGGCACTGTAGTTGTTTCTCTCTCCCCTCTTGTTTTGTTTTGTTTTGTTTTTGGCTTTTAAGAAAAGAAGGCCATGGGGCACCTGGATGGCTTAGTTGGTGGAGCATGCAACTCTTGATCTTGAGGTCATATAATTGAACCCCACATTGGGCTGGAGCCTACTAAACAAAAAAGACCACATTTACCCATTTTTTTTTTGTAAGTTACTTTGTTTATTTGTTTGTTTGTTTATTTATTTATTTTGAGAGAGAGAGAGAGACAAAGAGAGAGAGAGCAAGCCAGGGAGGGGCAGAGAGAAAGGGAAAAAGAAATCCCAAGCAGGCTCCACGCTTTCCGCTTGAACCCACCAACTGCAAGATCATGACCTGAGCTGAAACCAAGAGTTGGACGCTCAACCAACTGAAGTATCCAGGCGCCCCTCATCATGTCACTTTTCCTTCTTTTTCTTTTAATTTTTTTAATGTTTATTTATCTTTGAGAGAGAGAGTGTGTGTGTGTGAGCAGGGAGGGGCAGAGAGAGAGGCACAGAATCTGAAGCAGGCTCCAGGCTCTGAGCTGTCAGCACAGAGCCCGACGTGGGGCTCGAATCCCCAAGCAGCAAGATCATGACCTGAGCTGAAGTTGGACGCTTAACCGACTGAGCCACCCAGGCGTCCCTCATGTCACTTTTTTGACTCTGCTTCTCTTCCTGCATTGTGTTCTCAGACTCTTGCCTTCACGTGTCCTTCATTTAAGGACACATATGATTACATTGGGCCTACCCAGATAATCTAGGATAATTACCCATCTGAGGCTGCTTAACTTAATCATATCGGCAAAGTCCCCTTTTCCATGTAGATGAACGTAATTAGAAGTTCCAAGGATTAGGAAGTGGACATCTTCAGCTCACAGACCTCACATCTGGAGTCATACACCTCCACGTAAGGGAGACATTTTCCTCCCTCTAACATACATCCAAAAAGAACAGACACACACATTTGGGGACGGATACCAAATAAATGCTCAGAGCCCTTAAGCACTTGGAATGAAACTCACAAACATAAGAGAACCCGCCACCCAGGTCATACACACACAAACTGCAAAGAGAAACAGATTCTTAGACATAAACCCACAATCAGGTCATACCTCACAAATATGGACAAGTACCAGCAAACTGAATAGGCCTCACACCCTTGACAGGCCCACTCAGAGACCAGACACTCACATACTGTGATATACACTCACAAAGAGATCAGAAGGCTTCACGTGAGAAATACTACTAAAAAGAGATCACAGCCCCCAAATCTTGCCACCTGAAACTACAAACAGGTTAGAGGCCTTACACGCAGGGCATAAAGTGCGGAGACCTCAAGATGTACACCCACCAAAAGACCAGAAGCCTCACAACCCAAGATAGCTGCCCGCAGACACACCGGAGATCTCAAATCCTACAGGATACAGCCACAATCGAGTCAGAGGCCTCAATGCGAAGAAAAAGAGCCAGAAGCCCATCACAGACCTGAGATCTCACAACATATGCCCATAAAAGGATCGGAGGGGTTGTACTCTGGGACATGCTCTCAAATAGGTCAGAGGTTTCAAACCAAGGAAAATGACCCACTAAGAGCTCAGTAACCTCACAGCCTGTACACACACCTTCAGATCAGATCAATGTGTATCAACATATAGGGGCACCTGGGTGGCTCAGTCAGTTAAGCATCTGACTTTGGCTCAGGTCATGATCTTGCTGCTTGTGGGTTCAAGCCCTGTGTCGGGCTCTGTGCTGACAACTAGGAGCCTGGAGCCTGCTTCGGAGTCTGTGTGTCCCTCTCTCTCTCCCCCTCCTCCACTCATGCTCTGTCTCTCTCAAAATTAAATAAACATTAAAAATTTTTTTGAAAAATCAACATATAGACATGGATATGTATACATATCAAACAAATCAGAAATCTCCTAGGTTGGAAATACACCCCCAAAAGCTCAGAGATCTGACAGCCTGGAACATGCATGTCCCAGTAGCTCAGAGAACTCCTATCCTGGGACACACATCCGTAAAGAGCTCAGAGACCAGCGGTGCCTGAATGGCTCAGTTGGTTAAGTGTCCGACTTTGGCTCAGGTCATGATCTCATGGTTTGTGATTTTGAGCCCCACACGGGGTTCTCTGCTGTGAGCACAGAGCCTGTTTTGGATCTTCCATCTCCGTGTCTCTCTGCCCCTCCCCTGCTTGTGCGCTCTCTCTCTGTCTCTGTCAAAATAAATAAATACACTTAAAAAAAAAGAGTGGAGAGACCAAACATTTCCTAGGGCGTGCTGAAAGCACACAGATCAGAGAACTCAGATCCTGGGAGAACACCCTGAAACAGGTCAGGAGCTTCACACTCAGGTTCACTGACCAGTGAACACCTGAGACATTTCGGACCATCAGAATACCCACAAACACATCAGGGAATGCACATCTTGGGACATACACCAACAAAGAGACTCCAGGCCTCACAACTTGGACACGGAGCCACAAACAGATCAGAGACTTCAAATGCCACAAAGAGCCCAAAGCCCTCCTCACACCATGTGCCATGTACCATCAAACAGATCGGGGAGCTGAAGTCCTGAGATAGGCACCCACAAGCAGATTAGAGACCTCACAACCTGGACATGTAACCACAAAGAAACCACAGCCTTCAGAATCTGCAACGTGTACCCACAGACAGATCAGAAACCTTAAACCCTGAGTCACAGATAACGAACAGATCATAAAGTTCACATTCCGGGATATAATCCCCCAGCAACGCAGAGGCCGTCTGCACCCGAGGGACAGACCCACAGATGGACCTTAAATCCCGCAACACGCAACCACATTCAAGTCAGAGACCTCACAGGCTAATAAAACACCAGAAACAGATGATAGACCTGAAATCTTACAACACAGATCTACAAACAGATCAGAGAGCTCATGTGCTGGGACATTTACCAGCAAACAAGTCAGAGGCCTCAAGTCAAGGGGCAGATACCCACAAGAGTTCAGAGACCTCTGGACATAGGAGTCTAAATAAAGCAGAGATCTAACATGCGGGTATATATACATGATCAAACAAATCAGAAGCCTCCTACCACCAGAAATACCCCCCAAATGGATCGGAGACCTAACAACTGGGACATACCCCACAAACCTCTGAGACCTCACATAATAGAACATATTCCCCAAATCAGCTTGGACACCTGACATCCTAGGACATGTGCACACAAACTGATGGGAGACCTCACATTCTAAGACACATTCCCACAAACAGCTACAAGACCACGGGGTCTGGGACACACCCCCTCAAGCATTCCGAAACCTCCCACTGTGCTTCACACGCCGGCGCACAGATCAGAGACCTCCCACCACCAAATGCACACTCGCAAACGGGTGTGTACTGACAACCAGATGGAGACCTCACAACCTGGGACACTGTAGTCATTTCCTGCCACTGCTGTAACAAGTTAATGATTTTAGTATCACGGAACAACACACATTTACTATCTTACCTTTCCACAGGTCAGAAACCGAAAATGGGTTTCCAAGGGCTAAAATCAAGTTGTTGGCAGAACTGCTCTGTTCCTGGAGGCTCTAGGGAGAGAATCCATTTCCTTGTCTTCATTCTTTGGCTGGTGGCCCCATCCTCCAACTTCAAAGCAGTGTTTCATTCTCAGAACTCTCTCTTTCTCTCTGTCTCTCTCTCTGATTTGTATTTCTTTTTTTAAAGTTATTTATTTACTTAGAGAGAGAGAGAGAGAGCACGAGCAGGGTACAGGGCAGAGAGAGAGAGGGAGAGAGAGCATCCCAAGCAGGCTCCGTGCTGTCAGCGTGGAGCCCAACGTGGGGCTCGAACTCACAAACCAAGAGATCATGCATGACCCAGGCTGAAACCAAGAGCAGGACACTTCACCAACTGAGCCAGCCAGGTGCCCCTGATTTCTATTTCTGTCACCACATCTGCTTCTCCAGCTGACTGTCCTGCCTCTCTCCTATAAGGACCCTTTTAATACATTAGACTCACCTGGAAAATCCAGGATACTCTGTTTATTTATATTTGAGAGGGAGGAAAGGAGGGAGGGTGGGAGAAAGAGAAAGAGAGCATGTGCATGAAAGGAGCAGAGAGAGAGAGGGAGACACAGAATCGGAAGCAGGCTGCAGGCTGCAGGCTCTGAGCTGTCAGCACAGAGCCCAACATGGGTCTCGAACCCACAAACTGCGAGATCCTGACCTGAGCTGAAGTTGGACACTTAACTGACTGAGCCACCTGGGCGCCCCTGCAAAGGATCTTTTTAACATGTAAGATCATCCAATCACATGTTCCACAGAAAAGAACATGGACATCTTTCAGCGACCTTTACTCTACCAACCTTAGAGATACATACATAAGCAATTAAAAACATCCCATCCTGAGGCACCTGGCTGGCTCACTTGCTGGAGCATGCGACTCTTGATCTCAGGCTTGTGAGTTCAAGCCCCACCCTGGGCGCAGGGTTTACTTAAAAAAAAAAATAAATAAATAAAAGCATCCCATCCTGAGATATACACACTCATATCACATGATTCCAAAGAGACCAGAGACCTCCCACCCTTGAACATACATCCAGAAAAAGAGTGAGGCACACATTCTGTGTCATATTCCCACATACAGGGTGGGAACCTCTCACGCTGGGCCATGTGACCACAAACAGAGGACGCCTCACGCCTTTACACATGCAAAGGGATCAGAAATTCAAATACTGTGACAGAAAGGCGAAAACTGAATGGAGACCTCATGTGAGAAATGTACCCACGAACAGATGAGAGACCTCACAGCCCGAGACACACACCCACGGTCTTGCAATGTATACCTACAATCAAGTAGGAGACCACACGCTCTAGGAGAAATGCCTCGAGTCTGATTACGGACTTGACTTCAGAAAATGCCCATAACGAGTTCAGAGAGTTCATGTCGTGGGGACACAGACCCACAGAAAGATCAGAGACTCGAGCAAATGAAAGACACCCACAATGAGCTGCAAGCCTCATACCTAGATATACACATCTGAGTAGATCAGAGACCTCTCATCCTGGGACATATGTAACCAAACAAATCAGAAGTCTTGGAAATATCCATGAAATATCAGAGACCTAACAGCCTAGACGTAACTCACAAACACCTCAGAGACGTGACATATATACACACAAAATCAGCAGACAGGCCTCACATCCAATGACACGTACATACAAAGAGGCCAGAGACAACACTTCCTGAGATCGTACACCCCACAAACCCCACCAGTTCAGAGGCACTTTCTCTCAAACAGGCCAGAGACCTCTTGCGCTGGTTCATACAGCCACATACAGATCAGAGGCCTCCACCAGCAAATGCACTCACACGCATATTCCTAGGAGGTGAAAAGACAACCAGATGGAAACATCCCAACCCGGGACCCTGTATTTGCTTCCTATTGCTGTTGTAACAGAGCACCGCGATTTAGTGTTGGGGAAAAACACAAATTTATTTATTGTGTTACACTTGTGGAGCTTAGAAACCCGAAAATGGGTCTTAGAGTATAAAAGTCAAGTGTGAACAGAGCTGTGTTCCTTCTGGAGACTGTAGGGGAGAGTTCACTTCCTTGCCTTTTCCAGTTTCCAGAGGTGCCTGTATTGTTTTTTTAATGTTATTTATTTTTGAGAGACAGAGAGTGAATGGGGGAGGAGCAGAGAGAGGGGGAGACACAGAATTGGAAACAGGCTCCAGGCTCCAAGCTGTCAGCACAGAGCTGTCAGCACAGAGCCAGAGGTGGCGCTTGAACTCATGAACTGCAAGATCATGACCTGAGCCAAAGTCGAATGCTTACCCGACTGAGCCACCCAGGCGCCCCCAGAGGTGCCTGTATTCTTGGCCTCTGGCCCCTTCCTCCACCTGCAAAGCCCTTAGCGCTCATCTTCAGATCTCTGATTTCTGCCTCCATCATCAACTTCCTCCCTGATTAGGGCTCCCTGGTCACATGTCCTTTACTGGACATCTCTGGAGTCCTATTATTTGGCCGAGTACAGACATATACACACAGTGGAAAATGACACATTCCAGAACATACCCCCATGAACAGTTCAAGGATCTCACAAGCTGGGACGCACACCCACAAACATCTCCATCATCAGATCACTGTGTCTGGCCCAGCTCGTGTCATTACTTTGTGCTCAGTGACAATAACCGTTCTGCCCCCCTCATTTTGGGACCCTTGTGACTACAATGGGCCCACCCAGAAAATCTAACCCATCGCAAAAGGCTTAATTTAACTACAGCTTCAAAGTATCTTTTAACATGTAAGGTCACATCTTCCAAGGATTAGGGAATGGGCATCCTTAGGAGGCCTCAAGTCAACAATAAGAGGCCTCCCATCACAAAACACACATCTCCAAAAAAGCTCAGGGACCTGAAATCCTGGGGCATGCACTAGACACAGCTCACACCCCTCAGCTGGAGTCATACATCTAGAAGGTGACCTCTTTCCCTCAGACATGCGCCTAAGGAGAGCAGAGAGACACACCTTCTGGGACACACACCCATAAACAGGTCTGAGACTTCAAAAACTGGGACACATACCTACAAACAGAACAGACCTCATACCACTGACCAAAAGCAAAAGCCTCTCCCCCCAAAAGCCACATACATGCTGTGATCTGTACACGCAAATGGATCAGAGACCTTATTTGAGAAACACAAGCAAAAATTGGGTCAGAGGGGCTCATGGGTGGCTCAGTCGGCTAAGCATCCGACTCTTGGTTTTGGCTCAGGTCATGATTTCATGGTTCGTGAGTTTGAGCCCCACAATGGGCTCTGTGCTGACAGCATGGAGCCTGCTTGGGATTCTCTCTCTCTCTCTCTCTCTCTCTCACTAATAAATAAGTTTAAAATTTTTTAAATGACTCAGAGACCCCAAACCCTGCCACAAGAACCCACACACATTAGAGACAACCACATATCCTGGGAAATAGACCCAGAGTAATTAAGGATGCTTGACATCTTGGGGCACACAGCCACAAGGAGATGAGAGCTCAAATCCTGAGGTACATACTTCCAAAAAGATCAGAAGCCTCTCCTCTGAGACACATACCCACAAAGAGCTCAGAAACCTCATACCTTGGATATGCACACTTTAACAAATAACACTGCATCCCGTTACATGTTCAAGGGTACACATCAGAAATCTCATATACCCGCAAATAACGTCAAAAGCGTCAGAGGCCTAACAAGCTGGGATGGAGACCCTCAAACAGCTCAGGGAACTCGTGCCTGGGATATACATCCACAAACAGCTCTAAGACCTCACATCCTAGGACATGGATTCAGAAACAGAGCAGAGAATTCACATTCCGGGAAGACATCCGCAAACGTGCCAGTCCGTTCAGCCTGGTTCCCTTACCGGAAGAACAGATCAGCGTCTTTGCGTGCAAGATGATCAGAGAGTTCACATCCTGGGATATACTTCAACAAACAAGTTAGAGACCTCACAACCTGGACATGTAACCACAGACCTCAAACCCCGCGATATAAACCCACAGAGAGATCAGAGACCTCATGCTCTGAGAAATATGCCAACAAGCAGATCGGGGGGCTCACATCATGGGATAGACTCCAAAACACATCACAGGTCATATACAAACAGATACCCACAAACAGATCAGCAATCTCAAATCCTGCAATATTAGCTTACAGGTACATGAGAGACCAGACACGCTATGAAAAAAGAACCAGGAAAAAAAAGAAAGAAAAAAAAGAAAAAGAAGAGGAAAAAAGAGCCAGAAACAGATCACAGGACTAATCTCTTGTAACATATATCCATGAAGAGATAAGAGAGTTCATTTCCAGAGATATATGCTCACAAGAGATGAGAGGATTCGGGCCAAGGGACATACAGTCACAACAAACTCTTTCAAACTTCACAGCATAGACATTCATAACTACACACATCAAAGACTTCGGATTTTGGAGGCGCCTGGGTGGCTCTATTGGTGAAACGTCTGACTTCAGCTCAGGTCATGATCTTGTGGTTTGTGAGTTCGAGCCCCATATCAGGCTCTCTGCTGTCAGCACAAAGCCTACTTCATACCCTCTGTCTCCCTCTCTCTCTGCCCCTCCCTCACTCATGCTCTCTTATAAATAAATAAACATTTAAAAATACAATATTAAAGAAAACAAAGATCTCAGATTCTGACATATTTACCACCATGGAAAGCAGAAAGTTCATCATCATCAGAAATATATCTGAAACATATCAGAGACCTAATAACCTAGGATGCAACCCACAAACATCATAAAGACCTCACATGCTGTACGTACCCCCCAAATCAGCTCAGAGATCTCATGCACACACAAACAGATCAGAGACCTCACATTCTGGGACATACACCACCAAACATCCCAGAGACCACACATCTTGGGACACACACCCTTGAGTAGGTCAGAGACTTCGCACTCTGGTTCACGCACCTGCACATACAGATCAGAGACCTCCCGCCATCAGACACACAGTCACAAACAGAGATGGTAGAGTTCACACCCTGGGGTGTACACCAACAACCAGACAGAGACCTCACAACCTGGGACACTGCAGTCACTTCCTACCGCCGCTGTAACAAACCAACCACTGAAATCTTAGTGTTGTAAAACAACACACATTTATTACCTTACATTTCCATGGGTCAGAAACCCAAAAATGAGTCTTACAGAGATAAAATCAAGTTGTCACACACCTACCTTCCTCCTGGAGGCTCCAACACAGAATCCATCTCCTGGCATTTTCCAGTTCTTTTTTTTTTTTTAATGTTTGTTTATTTTTGAGAGACAGAGACAGATTGTGAGTGGGGAAGAGCAAAGAGAAAGAGGGAGACACAGAATCCCAAGCAGTCTCCAGGCTCACAGCTGTCAGCACAGAGCCCGATACAAGGGCTCGAACTCATGGATCGTAAGATCAAGACCTGAGCTGAAATTGAACGCTCAACCGACCGAACCACCCAGACGCCCCTGGCATTATCCAGTTCTAGGGGCTGCGGCATTCCTTGGCTCATGGCCCCTTCCTCCATCTTGAAAGCCAGCAGTGTTTCATCCTTCAAATCACTCTCTGATTTTGCTTCCCTCTGATTCAGCTATCTCCCTCTCTGAGTCTGCTTCTATCACTATCTTTGACTCAGCTTGCATCACTGTCACACTGCCATTTCTTTTTTTTTTTTAATATTTTTAATTTCTAGAGAGAGAGAGAACAGCGTGAGCAGGAGAGGTCAGAGAAGTCACAGACTGAAACAGGCTCCAGGCTCCGAGCTGGCAGTCAGCACAGAGCCCGACGCGGGGCTCGAACCCACGAACCGAACCATGAGATCATGACCTGAGCCAAAGTCAGATGCTTAACCGACTGAGCCACCCAGGCGCCCCTTTAAAAGCATTTTAAAAGGTAAAAAGCTCTTACCTTTCTCAGCTCAAGGCCAAGGCCATGCAGAAACAAGCAAAGGCTAGATGTGGTCCATGGGCTTTAGTTCGCTGGCCCTTGATGGCCAGAACTATAGAAACCCTCACTGGGCCCATTCCCTGGCATTTCATTCTCTCTTCCTGGGGAGAACTACCCCCCTGGCTTTTGTGGTCCTAATAAATTACGTATTTTTTGTGTCTTGCTTTTTTCCCCTCAACATTATGCGTATGAGATGCATATATGTTGTGTGGAGCTATAATCTGCTCGTTTTAATCATTTTGCTGTATTCCATTGATAGATAGATTACAATGTGTTTATCCATTCTCTTAGTGCATATCAAGGAGAGTCATTTCTGGGTCATAGAGGACACATACCTTTAAACATTCCTAAATAATCCCAAATGCTTTTCCAAAGTGGTTGCATCAGTTTACACTGCCACCAACAGTGTCTAAAGTATTACATTTAGAGGTGACTGGGTGGCTCAGTCGGTTGAGCTTCCGATTCTTGATTTTGGCTCAGGTCATGATCTCACAGTTTGCGATTTCAAGCCCCACATTGGGCTCTGTGCTGACAGTGCAGCTTGGATCCTCATTTAAAAATAGGGGCTCCTCGGTGCCTCACTTGTTAAGCGTCTGACTTTGGCTCAGGTCATGATTTTGCAGTTTGTGAGTTCAAGCCTGGCATCGGGCTCTGAGCTGACAGATCAGAGCCTGGAGCCTGCTTGGGATTCTCCCCATCCCCTCCAGAGCTTGAGCCTCCCTCTCTCTCTGCCCCTCCCCTACTCATTCTCTCTCTCTCTTTCTCTGTCTCAAATATATAAATATTAAATTTTTTAATGTTTAAGAAATTGAGCCCTATTTGGAGCATCTGAGTATCTTAGTCAATTAAGCATCTGACTCTTGATTTTGGCTCAGGTCATGATCTCACAGTTCATGGGTTCCATCCCTGTGTCGGGCTCTGCACTGTCAGTGCAGAGCCTGCTTGGGATTGTCTCTCTGCCCCTCCCCTGCTCACTCTCTCTGTCTCTCTCAAAATGCAAATAAACTTTAAAAAATTGAGTCCTATTTTCATTAATAGAAATGTCTAAAAACTCCATTAAAATTTCATAAATTTCAGTTCATGGGAAGAGCCAGCAAGGGTTCAGCTTGGTTTCGTAGCTGTAAAAATAATATTAGCAACTTTTATTTATTTATTTATCTTTTAAAAATATTGTTTATTTATTTCTAGGAGAGAGAGAGACAGCGTGAGCAAGGGAGGGTCAGAGAGAGAGGGAGTCACAGGCTGAAACAGGCTCCAAGCTCTGAGCTGGCAGTCAGCACAGAGCCCGATGCGGGGCTCAAACCCACGAACCGCGAGATCATGACCTAAGCGAAAGTCGAACGCTTAACCGACTAAGCCACCCAGGCGCCCCACACACTGCCATTTCTGACTCTTACCATCCTGCCTCACATGTAGAAGGACTTTAGTCATTACATTAGGCCCACCCAGATAGTCCAGGATAAAATCCCAATCTCAAAGGGTTTCACTTCATTTTACCTACAAAGTCCTTTTTGCCAGGAAGTTAACATAATCACAGGTTCTAGGGATTGGGACGCTGATATCACTGGGGGCCAGTATTCAGCCAAACAGAGCACAGGCATGATGTACGTGGCACAGACAGATAGAGGCGTGACATCCTGGGACACACACCCACAGACAAATCAGGGAACTCACACTTCATATATATGCCCGCAAACAGATCAGAAGACCTAACGGCCTAGAAAGTACGGCCATAAAGAAATCATAGGCTAGGGACGTTTGGCCAGCTTGGGCAGTAGAGTATGCAACTCTGGATCTCAAGGTCAGGAGTTTGAGCTCCACGTTGGGTGTAGAGCTTAAAAAGAAAAAAGAAATCACAGACTTCAAATCCTGAAACACAAACTACAGACAATTCAGAGACCTCACATGCTGGGTGGTACATCCAGGAACAGATCATAATTCTCACGCCCACCCGCACCCAGCACCTATACTGGCTACCACGTCACAGTCCTCCAAGCCTGGCACATATACCCATAGAGTTCACATATAGCAGCTGCTGTCATTCTCTCCTAAACAGACCAGAAATCTCACAACCTGGGATACACACACACACACACATGCACACACACACAGCTCAGACAACTCACACACTGGGACAGTCACCATTAAGCAGATCAGAGACTTCATATCCCGCAATATGCAACAGGCAGATCAGAGAACTTACATCCTTGGTACAATTCATGACCAGAGAGCACATACTGAATCACACGGGAAGGAACAGAGGAGAGACCTCACCCCATGACACACACCTCAGGGAGGTCAGAAACCTGACACTCTGGACATATACACCATAAAAGAGCCAAGACTTCGCATTCTATGACATACCCATAAACAGATCAGAAACCTCAGATCTTGGCAAAGACCACCCTAGTGGATCGGACAGCCTATGACCTGGGACATGTACCTGTGAAAGGTAAAGAAACATTCTGGGACACACACCCTCACACAGGTGAGACACCTCACGTGTTTGGAAATATACAAGGAATAGAAAGATACTTCATATTGCAGGTCCTATGCCCTTGAAAAGATCAGAGACATCGCATCATGGGACATAACACTTGCCAACAGAGCGGCAATGTCAAAATGTAAGAATTAAAACTATGTGGGGCGCCCAGGTGGCTCAGTCCACTAAACAGTCGACTCTTGGTTTTGGCTCGGGTCGTGATCTCATGGTTCAGGAGTTTGAGCCCCGCATCAGGCTCTGTGCTGACAGTGTGAAGCCTGCTTGGGATTCTCTCTCTCTGTCTCTGTCTCCCTCTCCCTCTCTTTCTGACCCTCCTGCACACACACACACTCTCTCTCTCCCTCTCTTTCTGACCATCCTGCACTCTGTCTCTGTCTCTGTCTCTCTCTTTCTCTCTCTCTCAAAAAATATATAAACTTGGGGCACCTGGGTGGCTCAGTCGGTTAAGCGTCCAACTTCAGCTCAGGTCATGATCTCATGGTTCATGGGTTCGTGCCCTACATTGAGCTCTGTGCTGACAGCTCAGAGCCTGGAGCCTCTTTTGGATTCTGTGTCTCCCTCTCTCTCTGACCCTTCCCTGCTTGCACTGTCTCTCTCTCTCAAAAATAAATAAAACATTAACTAATTTTTAAAAATAATAAACTTAAAAAATAATTAAATCCATGAACTGATCAGAGACCTCACACCCAGGGATATATAACCGCAAATAGATCAAAGACCTTACACTTTCTATATACACCCATCTGAGAGACTTCACATACTGGGATATGCACAGGCCTCGCGTCCTGGAACATACAATGATAAAAATGCGTACATGCCATATCCCAGTAAATAAACCCCCAAACAGGACAGACCATGGGATATAACACCCCCCAAACCTCACAGACCTGACACACTGAGACATACACCCACAAACAAATAAGAGAGCTCACACCCACATGCATATAACCACAAACGTATCAGAGAGCTTATGCCTGTGGCATACACCCATGAAAGACGCCTCACACACTGACAATTACAGTGATAAGCATATCACAGATCTCAAATCCTGGGGTTTACATGCACAAGCATTAGTGACCTCACATTTTGGGACATACACCCACAAACATATCAGAGATCTCCCATGCTGGTGAATATACCCACAAAGAGATCAGAGACCTCACAACTGGGGCATACTTGCAGAAACGATGCAGATACATAATATTCTAGGACACAGAGCCACACACACAACACAGACAAGGCATCTGGGAATTAGAACCACATGGATGAAGGACCTCAAGCTCCTGATGCATGTATGCAAAGATCAGAGACCTTACATCCAGAGGAATATTAGGGGCTTCTTATTCTCGAACATATACCTAGAAACAGATCAGGGACCTCATACACTGCGAAATACACCCACAAACGGACTTTGACATACACCAGAGAAGGTGGGCTCGCGTACTAGCAGTATATAACAACATGAAGATCAGAGACCTCACATCCTGGGATATAGATCAGCAAAGAGCTCAGAGACTTCAAATTACAGAACATACACACCCAAAGAGATCAGAGACCTGTATGCTAGGTCACAGAGCCACAACCATATTTGAGAACTCGCGTTATGGGAAATTCTTCCACCCTGAACGGCTCCAAGACCTCATTCCCTGGGAAATACCAACACAAAAGCACCAGAGAACTCGTACCTTTGATCCACACCCACGAACAGAGACCTCACATATTGGGACACATGGGGACAAACAGCTCTGAGACCTCATGTTCCGGAATGTATGCTCACAAAGAGATGATAGATTTCATTTTCTGGGACATACACCCACAAAGAGTTCAGGGGACTTACATCTTGGGAACTATACCCAGAGATATTTTAGGTATCTCACACTCAGAGACATACACCGACAAACGCAGCAGAGACCCTCCCACTCTGGGACATACACCCTCAGACAGACAGTCCTTATCGTCCTGAAACATACACCCAACAAACGGACCACAGTGCCCTGAGGAAACATAACCAAAACATGACCAAAAAAGCCCAGAAACATACCAACCGGAAAATATATCCACAGAGACCTCAGAGACCTCTTATATTGGCACGTATACCCACCAAACATGACAGAGAGCTCACCCACTGGCACATATACCCACAGAGACCAGAGATCTAACAACATCAAGGGACATAAAACCAAAAACAGATTCGAGACCTCTTACCCTTGACATGCATCCAGAAGAGAGACCTCACATCCAGAGACACACAACGACAAACAGATCAGAGGCCTCATACCCTGGGATATATACCCCTAAGTGGATCAGAGACCTTTCCACCATTAGACCATACACCCGCGAGCATAGCAGAAACCTCACACCCGAATAGATTAGAGAATGAACACCCTGGAATATATACCCACAAGCAAATAAAAAATCTCTCCTGCTGGGAAACACACACCCACACAGATCAGAGACCTTGTGATCTCGTGCACAGAGTTCAGATATGTCACACGCTGCCACATACACCCATGAACAGAGACCTCATTTACTGCAACACAGAGCCGCAGCCATGTCCAGGACCCCACATATTTGGGACACACACCCACAAACAACTCAGGAACTTTACACCCTGGGACACACACCCAGAAACAGTTCAGAGGGCTGACACCCTGAAACACAGGCTCCCCCTGCCCTCAAAACCAGAAATGTCAATATCTGGACATTGACTCTCCAACTCTGAAGGGACTTTATATCGAGGGACTCAGGGGCCCAAACTGCTCGGACACCTGGATGCAGATTCCTGTCACCTCCGCGATCTCTCTTCCTGGGACTTAAAACTCCATACACCTCAGAGAACAAACAAAACCTGTACACGGTCCTCCGAAGGGTTTGTGGGCTGTGGAACCAGAGACAGAGACTCCCAAATACGTCAGAGATTTCACACCCAGAACACAGACTGCCAAGGAGCTCAGAGACTTCAAGTTCTGGACCCAAGTACAAAGTATCTTAGAGACATCATACTCTGGGATTAAAGGATAACAAACGGTCCTGGACGTGACCCAGAAACAGCCCAGAATCCCCACACTTTGGGACATAGATCCCCAAATAGTTCAGAGACCTAAAAACCCAGAGAGATACCCCAAAGAGATCAGAGACCTAACAATGTGCAACACAGAGTGCCCCAAACACCCAGAAATAGATACAGGCCACAAAAAGCTCAGAAACCTCAAACCGTAGGCAGAGACCCTCAGAGAGCTCAGAAACACCACAGATGAACCCAAAGCTTAGCAGCTTAAAGCAACAGCAAACCCTAATCATCTCACACAGTTTTGGGGGATTAGGGAATTCAGGAACAGCTTAGCTGTGTGATTCTGGCTTTGGGGTCTCTCAGGCTGCAGTCATCAGAAGGCTTGAGTGGGGCCAGAAGCGCCCCTTCCAAGCTGGATCACTCACATTGCTGGCAGTTTGGTGATGGCTTTCGGCTGGGGCAGGTGGGGGAGGGGGCTCAGTTCTTTGGTGCAGAGATCTCTCCTGAGTGGCCTCACAATATGATGGCTGGCTTCCACTAGAGAGCGTGATCCAAGAAAGAACAACATAGGAGCCAAAATGCCTTGAAAATTTCCTCTATGTGAGCACTGCTTTGGTGTATCCCACAAACTTGGTAAGTTTTATTTTCATTTTTATATAGCTCACACTATTTTTTTTAACTTCTGACTTCTTCTTTGACTCACTGAGGCCCTGCGCCCTCCCCCAAAGCCTTTCTCTAGAGCTCAGACCCTGCCTCTTGCCTAAAAGGACAAGCCCATCTCTCTTAGAACTGGATTTACAGTTTTCACAAAAACAACGTGGTTTTTTCTCACTGTTGCCCCATAGTGTGCAGCCTGTTATGGATGTCCTCAAGGAACAGCTGAAGGAAAACTGTGGGTTAACTAAAGATGGAAACACCATTCCAGAGAATATTTACTCTATCGAACCAAACAGACATTTATATTAAGCAATATGTGCACGCGACTCCCACAGTCCAACTGAGACCGCCTCAGATGCACATTGGCCCCCTGGCCAGAGATGGCGTGTACCTGTACCTCATCCCTTTCCCCGGCCCTGAATTTTGCTTCCAAAAGGGATGTGTGATTTGGGGGGAGGGGGCTGAAATCAGGAGAGTGTGGGTGTGTGGACCGTATATTGTCATACTGGCTCTGAGCAGTCCTGCAAAACCTCAGCAGGTCTAAATTAAGGCTTAGAAAGATGCTCCAGAACACTGGACTCTCCTCCCATCCAACCAGGACTTGGGGGGTTCCCAGGCTCTGAAACAGGTTCTACTGGGCCCCGAGCACCCATGCGTCCTGGGCGTGGATGAGGCCTGAGGGGCGACAGACTCCAACATCCATCTGAGCAATGTCCATCCCAAGACAGGGCTCTCCACTCTGGGGCTGGTGTCAGGGGACACAACTAATACCTCCCCACAACACCATCTCCGCAAATGGTATCAAGGGAGACTCTGTGACCTCCAGAACAAAGGGCAAGACAGAAGTTTTCAAGGAAGTAGCCACCTGTATTTCCTGGTCTACACAAGGAAGCTGGGTGGCTGTGAATTCATGCGGAGGAGTTCACTACCAATCATACGACTCCCATTTCTCACGGCCTTTCTGAACTGGCATATAGCCAGGTTGGCGTGTACGTGTGTGTGTGAGTGTGCATGCGCGTGTGTGTTCACGCACGCACCGCAAATGCCTCATGTCTGAATTCTGGCAGGTGATGAGATCATTCATTCCTTATACAGCACCCCAAAGAGCTCAGGGCTTTCAAACATTGGGACAGAGGACTTAACACAGATGAGTGACTTCACAGCCCAGGAAGAGACCCAAACACATCCCAGAGAACACACACTTCAGACAGAGACCCCCAAACTGTTCAAACACTTCATACTCTGGACCAGTGGCTCTGAACCAGAGGCAATTTGCCCCCCAGGGAACATTTGGCAATACCTGAGGACAGTTTTGGTTGTCACAGCTGGGAGGGGAGAGGTGCTACTGGCGTCTAGTAGGTACAGGTCGGGGATGCTACTTGCCAGCGCCCTTGAGCCAAGACTCCCGGGGAACATACCTATAGTTGAACAAGTAGGGTTTATTATTCATTTCAGTGAGGAGAGAACACACAGCTTTGGAGCCAAGAGACATTCTAATAAGATGGTGTCCGAAAGAACCAATCGGGGCGCCTGGCTGGCTGAGTCAGAAAAGCGTGCGACTCTTGACCTCAGGGTCGAGAGTTCAAAGCCCTATGTTGGGTATAGAGATTACTAACAAAATTTAAAAAATAATTTTTTAAAAAAAAAAAAGAAGAACCAGTTAAGCCTCCAACTTCAGCTCAGGTCATGATTTTGCAGTTCATAGGTTCAAGGCCTGCATCGATCGGGCTCTCTGCTGACAGCTCAGAGCCTGGAGCCTGTTTCAGATTCTGTGTCTCCCTCTCTCTCTCTGCTCCTTCCCCACTCATGTTCTGTCTATGTCTCTCAAAAATAAATAAACGTTAAATATTTTTTAAAAAGAAAGAACCAGTTATAGGCCCTGGGCTTCAGTTGAGTGGTTTTTGGGGAAGGTCGAAAGAAGTGGGGCTCACTCCAGACTGGACACTGTCAGAAAGTGAGAGCAATTTGATGACTAGGCGTCTCAATAAATCTTATCTACAGCGAGTGTGGACTAGAGTGAGGATAAAGCCGAAATCGGTAAAGAAGCAGCAGTCGCTCGTTTTCCCCAAGAGAGGGGGATGTTTGGTATCTGGGTAGGTGACACAATGACCAGTTTTTGTCCGTGCTTAGACGACATTATAAAGTGGCTTTACTTTGTCTCACTTGATCAAGGTCTCAGAGTAACCCTGGTTAGTATCCTCGAGACTGTTTATATCTTAACAGGAGACTAACGTAGCTTGGCTGGGAGGACCAGGACAACCCTGGACGTTGGGGGCTGCGCCCTCCTCCCCCCCTTTCCTTTCTTTCCCGTGCTAAACATCTTTTATGGGCAGAATTATATGCCCCCCCTCAAATTCATATGTTGAAGTTCTAACCCTGAGGACCTCAGATGGTGACCTTATTGAGAAAGAAGGTTGCTGCAGGTATGAAATGAGGTCACATTCCTGGAGTAGGGTGGGCCCCTAATCCAGTATGACTTGTGTGTTTATAAAAAAGGGAAATTCAGACAGACACACACACACACGCGCGCGCGCGCGCACACACACACACAACACCGTGCGAAGATGAAGGAAGAAACTGGGTGGATGCAGCAGAAGCCAAGGAACATCAAGGATTGCCACCAGCAAACCACCGGAAGCTGGGAGGGAGGCACAGACAGGTTGTTGTTCTCAGCCCCTCAGAGGGAAACAAACCTGCCGACACCTGGATCTCAGACTTCCAGCTTCTAGAACTGTGAGAAAATAAATTTCCGTTACTTAAGGCCCCCAGTTTGTGGGTTTTTTTTTTTTTTACAGCAGCCCTAGCAAACTGGGACGACATCCCACAATGCCCCTCATAACAAAGAATTTTCCAGTCCAAAATGTCAATAGTGCTGCTGAGGGTTGAGAAATCCTGCACTGGACACAGAATCCGAAAGTACTGACTGACCTCATAATCTTTGACAGAGACCAGTAAAAACTAGCTGGGAGTACACATAGCTTCCCCCCACACACATAGCTTTGAACGTAGACTACCAAAGTACTCGGAGACTTGGGTGCCTGGGTGGCTCAGGTTGGTTAAGCGTCTGACTTTGACTCAGGTCATGATATCAGGGTTGTGGGATTGAGTCCCATGTTGGACTCCATGCTGAGCATGGAGCCTGCTTGAGATTCTCTCTCTCCCTCTCCCTCTGTGCATCCCAAGCTCACACTCACTCTGTGTCAAAAAAAAAAAAATCAGTGCTCAGAGACCTCACACCCTGAACGCGGAAGTCCAAAACAGCTCAGAGAGGATATGCCCTAAAGAGACCCAAATATAGATCAAAGATATTCTCTGAGACAGAAACCCCCAAGGAAATGAGAGACCTCGCATCTAGAAACATACACCAAATGTTCAGAGGTATCAAAGCACGGGACACAGAACCCAAGAGAGCGCTGCGTCCAAAATGCCCAGCTATTTCACACCGTGGTCACAGACATGAAACAAATGAGCAACAGTTCATGAACAATTATATTCATTTCCTGGTTTTAAGCTCGTACTATGGTTATGTGAGTTCTTCACACTAGGGGAAGCAGGGTGAAGGGTACCCAGGAACTCTGCACTATTTGTGCAATTTTTTCTAAGTCTAAAACGATTTTAAAATAAATGTTTTAAAAAGGTTGAAAAAAAAACATTAAGGGATGTAAATGGGAATTTGTAAAACTTAAGAAACACATCCTGCCAGCAAGCTCAGAAAACAGTAGTAAGCCCCAACAGTAGTCAGAGAAATGCCAACAAAACACAATGAAGTTCCATTTTAAGAGAGAGAGAAAAAAAAAACCTCTGCACACCCTCAGACAGAGACCCACAAACACCTGAAAGACCTAAATCTCTGTGACACAGACCTCCAAGCTGCATGTAGCATGTAAGAGCTACCTTAGGAGGAGCTGACTGGCTTGAGAACCACTTTCCTTCTACTTAAATACGCTCAGCCAAACACCTCCCCTGCCTGATGCCTAAAATCCCATCATTAAAAAGTTTATCATTCAGTTACATCTTGCCCCTTCCAAAATTCCCCCATTTAAATGCCACACACTCCTCCATCCCAGAGCATGAAATCATGCAGCTATGATGCATTTATGGCCCAGCCGCCTCCCTACTCCTCTACACACACACACACACACACACACACACACACACACACACACACACACAAAACCTCCTCCACACACTCTCAGTCTTAGTCAGGCCTGGTCCAGAGGGGAGCAGGAAGCCTCCAAGTCATCCTCTCCGGGGAAGGGGGGAGGGAGGGAGGAGGAGATGTTTTAGAAGAGGATCATGAGATCACCTTGAACCTTCTCTGCAGAACTCGGACCTATAGGTAGCCTGAAACACAGCTGTCAGGAACCCCAGTGAAGAATTTTTCTCAGTGCTGCTGTGAACAGTGAGTGGGTCCTGAAATCAATATAATGGGACACAATAAGCATTGTTTTAAAAAGAGAAAGAACAGGTAGAAGAGAATAGAAAAGGTTACCCGACACAATCTGTGCTAGCCAATAATGCCAGCTTCTTTACAGGTGCGCAAAGTGAAGTTCCCAGACGGGATTCGAACCTATGGTCTCCAGGAGCCAAAGCCCTGCCTCTGCAACCGCGAACGCCAACGCAGGAGCCATAGCGCCTGCGCCAAGTCAGCAGCCAATAGCAGCACGGAGCCAGACGACCCGCTCGTAGCCTATAAGCGATTCCCGAAAAGCTCGGTACCCTGGAAAAGCTTGTGTGGGCCATCTGGCGGTGGCCAATCAGCATTCAGGACAGGGCTTGTTCCCGCCCTGTACATCCCTGAGCCAATCATTGCTCCGCAACCTTCTACCGCATCCCACCCCTGCTGTTGATTCGAGTCTTTGGAGCCAACCAGACGTAAGATCCTGGTGGTGGTGGCTTCCGGATGGGTGGAGGCTTTAGGCCGAGGGTAGGGTCCACCATCGCCCTCACTGAGGCTCAGGTCGGTTAGGGCAGCGCCGTTCTCTTTACGGTTTGGAGCCGGGCCGATGCAAGCGCAAAACGGGAGACCTTTCATGTCCCTACGCATACAGTGGTTTCTTCCAAAATGCACAACACCCACGAGCTTCGTGGTACCGCCCGGAGCAAACTGTTCCATCTCCATGTCGCACAATGGTATGCCCCAGAGCCGCACTGTCTCATTAACTCTTCATTCCCACCCTTGAAGCTCTCTTTATGTGTGTGGCTTATGAAGGGCAGTTTCATGTCAATGTCTCAGGGATCAGTCAATCTGATCTAAATAGACTCGCAGGTCTTCCTCCCCTTGCACACGTCCCATTCCAGGCTCCCCCTCATATTCCACAATAGACCGTCCCAGCCCCCGTCCTCAGATGATTTAGCTGAATGCGACGCCAAGGTGTCCCGGGTCCCCTGCTGCAGAGCTCTGGCCCATAAAAAAGTACACATTCTCCTGATGCCACTGATGGAAGTGTGAATTCGTGTGGCACCGTCTATCAAAATAAAAATGGATATCCCTCTCGACTAGTACCACCAGCGTGCATGTGGATTTCTAGTCCCCCATGTCTCTTCACGCACTTAAAACAGCCCTGTACACAATAGGTACTCAAAAGGGAGTAAATAAATATTGTTAAATAAATAACTTATTAGAGCCGGCAATTCCACTTCTAAATATGTGTTCTAAGGAAATACACATGGCGCCGGTCAGTATGCACAAGAAGGAGCGGGAAACTGAGGGTGACTCAGTTTCCATTCAGATCATGATCTCACAGTTGGTGGGTTCGAACCCCGCGTTGGGCTTTGAGCTGGTAGCATGGAGCCTGCTTGGAATCCTCTCTCTCCTGCGCTCTCTCTCTCTCTGCCCCTCTCCTTCTTACTAGATAAATAAAGAATGGGAGCAGCGAACAATTAGAAGAAAAATGGTAAATTAATCAAGGTGATTCATGCTATAGCATGGAGTACCAGCAGCCTGTGAAACAGAATAGAGACCCTGCCCTCGAAAGCATATCCCAGATGTCTCAGGGACGTCATATCATTGAACACAGAGTACAGACAAGCTTGGAGACCTCACACCACGCGACACAGAGCCCAAAACAGTTCAGGGATCTCGCACTATGGGAACAAACCACAAAACATCCTAGAGACCTCACACTCTGGCCAAAGGCTAGCAAAACAAAAACAAAAACAAAAAACAAACAAATGAGAAAAAAACAAGAACTCGCAATGTAGCAGGATTCTCGCACGGAGAGTCATGACACCGAGGCTTTTCTTTCCAGGAAGCAACTTTATTCCAGCCGGCACCACTCAGTTGGGTTCATACCCAAAGAACTGAGCCCCGAACACCACGTGGCGTGGGTTTTTTAAATATATGCTTTACGCCTTTGTCTCCCATACATGGTAATACACAAACATGCAGTCTGCTTAAAGTGGTCTCATGTTACAAGGTCGTGAGGGATGTCGTCCCACACAGGAATAGCAAGGTTGCCTTGAGATGTTCTTTTTTTTTTTTTCCTTATGGAGGGGACCCTACCACAACATAAGACATAGATAACCAGTTATTTTATAAATCTCTCATCCTCTGGCTAGAGACTACTGCAAACATCGCAGAAACCTCAAGCCCTGGGACACTAAAGCACACCTTCCACACTGACACACAATCCCCAAACAGCTTACATACCTCATAGCATGGACATGGACCCCAAAACAGCTCAGAGATCTCCCCATCTGGGATCTACATGAAACACCTGGGCAAAGACCTCATACTCTTGACACAGACCACAAAACAATTCAGTGGCCTTGACAGAGACAGAATGAGGGTGACATACCTGTACCTCCTGGAGGGACTGTCCAAAGGACATACTGTTAATGAGGGAGGAGCAAGCAGGGAAAAGAACACTCAAAGACATAAGAGGAGCATCGAAAAGTCTTCTTTAAAAACTTTTTTTAAGCTTATGTATTTATTTTGAGAGAGAGAGAGAGAGAACATGAGTGGGGTAGGGGCAGAGAGAGAGGGAGAAAGCATTTCAAGCAGGCCCTGTGCTGACACAGCACAGAGCCCGATGCAGGGCTCGAATTCATGAACTGCGAGAGCGTGACCTGAGCCAAAATCAAGAGTCAGGCACTTAACCCACTGACCCGCTCAGGTGCCCCGGCCCTGAAAAGTATTCTGAGACCTCACACTCAAACAGCTCAACGAACTCAGACACGGTGACCCTGGCACAGTGACCCCAAACAGCTCAGAAGGTGACACTCTGCACATAAATTCCCAAACAACTCGGGAACTTATCACCCAGGACAAGACACAGAACCAAAAATAACACAGTGAGTTCAGACTCTGGAAACCTCTCTAAACAGCCTCTGCGACTTTATATTCAGGGACACAGACATTCAAAACATCAGAGACTCCACACCCTGGAAGAAAAGTTCCAAAACAGTGCAGAGACTAAACACCCTGCAACAAAGGCCCCCAAACATCTCAGACGCGCCAAAATCTGCGACATGGAGTTCCCAACAATAGAGACATCATGCCTCGGATGCGGACTTGGAAACATATCAGAGACCTTACAACTTGGTACACAATTTAAACAAATAAATAGATCAAAGACTTCAGACCCTAGAAACAAACCCCAGATAGCCTAAGAGACTTCATGCTCAGAGACTCAGGGCGCCTGAGTGGCTCAGTCAGTTAAGCGTCTGACTTCAGCTCAGATCATGATCTCACAGTTCACGAGTTCGAGCCTCACATTGGGCTCTCTGCTGTGATCATGGAGCCTGCTTTGGATCCTCTTTGTCCCTCTCTCTGCCCCTCCCTGCTCTCTCAGTCTCTCTCTCTCTCAAAAATAAATAAACGTTAAAAAAAAAAAAAACACAGAGACTCAAGAACACAGACAACTCACACCTTGGAAAAGAGACACTGCTACAGCGAAGTGACCTTGCTGCCTGGAAATAGACCCTAGTAAATAGGACACATCCCTCTCTGGAACTAATATCACCAAAAAGATTAGAGAACCCATGCCTGGAAACCAACCCCAAACTACTCAAAAACTTCACATGAATGGAACTTGGGATCCACATGAGTTGGTACAGATTGCCCACTAAGCCCAAGAACCCCAAATGACTCACAGATCTCCAGACACAGATACCTAACACCCCATAGACTTTACACACTGGGCACAGACATCTAAAACATTTCAGATATCACATGCCATGGGACACGGACCCTCCAAGAGAATAGAGATGTCATACCTCGTGGTACATCCCCTTAAATGATTCTGGAAATGGACACCAAATAAGGCAGGGACATCACAATTGAGAAAGTAATCCCTAGCGGCGCCCAGGTGGCTCATTCGGTTAAGTGTCTGACTCTTGATTTCAGTGCAGGTCATGATCTCACCGTTTGTGGGATTGAGCCCCGCATCAGGCTCTGGGCTGACAATGCAGAGCCTACTTGGGATTCTCTCTCTCCCTTTCTGCTCCTCCCCTGCTTGCTTGCTCTCGCTCTCTCTCTCTCTCAAAATAAACAAATAAACATTTTTTTAAAATTAATAAAGGGGGGGGCGCCTGGGTGGCTCAGTCGGTTAAGCATCTGACTTTGGCTCAGGTCATGATTTCACGGTTTGTGGGTTCAAGCCCTGTGTCAGGCTCTGTGCTGACGGCTAGCTCAAAGCCTGGAGCCTATCTTCGTATTTTGTGACTCCCTCTCTCTCTGACCCTCCCCTGCTCACGCTGTCTCTCTCTCTCTCTCTCACTCTCTCTCTCTCTCTCAAAAATAAATAAAACATTAAAAAAGAAAAAAGAAAAAAAATTTAAAAGGGGTGCCTGGGTGGCTCAGCTGGCTGAATGTCCAACTTTGGCTCCGATCATAATCTCACAGCTTGTGGGTTCAAGCTCCACCTCTGGCTCTGTGCTGACAGCTCAGAGCCTGGAGCCTGCTTCAGAGTCTATGTCTCCTTTTCTCTTTCCGCCCCTCCCCTGTTCACGCTCTGGCTCGCTCTCTCTCTCAAAAATAAATAGACGTTAAAAAGTTGTTATTTAAAAAAAGAAGTAATTCCTAGTAGGACAGAGACACCACACCCTGGGACTGACATGTCTGAAAGGAAAGGAGATTTCACATCCCAAATGGCTCAAGGATATCACCTCATGGAACTCAGAATCCAAAGAGCTCAAATACCTCATATCCTGGAACAGAAAGTCTGAAACAGCTCTGGGATTTATATCCCGGACACAGACCCCAAACAGCTCAGAGATCTCTCAGATCAGGACACAGACTCTGAAACACCTTAATGGCATCACACCACGGTATCCACACTCGTAAAAATACCTCTGAGACCTCAGACTCTGGAAATATACCCAGAAATAAATAAAAGACCTCATTCTTGTAACTGAGACCCACACAAATGGCAAAGACCTCACCACTAGAAACATCTGCCAAATCTAAGTGAGATTTAGACACACAAGAGCTAGGGGGTCTCACACCCTTGATAGTGACCCCTGCAAAGTTCATAAATCATAAACTCTGGACCCACATCCCTGAAGAGTTCAAAAACCTCACATGCTTGGACAAAGACACCCCCCCCCCAACAGCTTAGAAAACTTTCTAAGAGACAGAAAGAAATGCCAACACCTCAGCGATCTCAGTCTGTGGCACCAACAGACTCCAAGACTACGAAACTTCACATCCTTGGACACAGAACATAAAACAATCCCAAGGCCTCATGCGCTGAACACAGATTCCCAAGGAGCTCAGAGACCTTCTGGGCTGGGACACTGGCCCAGAACCACCACAGACACCTCACACCCTGAGACGCAGTGTTCCAAAGAGCCCAGGAATCCGGAAATCTCGGACTCGAGCACAGCACAACACAATTCTGAGGCTTTGAGCTTTGGACACTGACACTCCAAACCCCCCACATCTCCCCACAACTCCCGCCCAACCTCACAGACCCCGTGAGAACAGACAAACCCCAAAACAAAGAGATCTCACATCCTGTCACCCAGGCCCTTCATACCTCAGAGACCTTCAGAAGCAGACACATACCCAAAACATTGCTGACCATTCTCATCCTAGAATGCACACCCCAAAACGGCTCAAAACTTCAGCCTGGGGCACGAAAAGCGAGCACCTCAGCTTATACCTCATCTTCTCTCCTGAGAGCAGACCAAAACAACTCAAGAGTCATGACGCTCTGAACACAAACCCCCAGACAGCTCAGATGTCTCATGCCCTGGAACCCAGATCCACGAACAGACAGTGATCTCACACAGTCACCCAGGCGGTTGCATAGCTCAGAGATCCCACTCCCTGGAAGCAGAGGTCAGAGACAGCATACCCTTGACAGTGACTCTCCATAAGAACACACTTCCTCACACCTGGAAACATATCCCGAATGGCTCAGTATTCCCACCACATGACACAGAATCCAAAGCAGCATAGAGGCTTCACATCCCGGACACATGGCACAAAACAATTCAGAAATCCCATGCCATGGACAGAGGTGCCCTTGAGCTCATTGGTCTCATGTGGTGGGACCCAGATGGAGAAAAAAACAAAAAAAAAATCACTCAGAGGTGTCAAATTATGGGGTACAGACACCAAAAAGAATCCTTGGGTCCTGCAAACAGTTACCAGTTACGCAAAGAGTTCATGAGGCCTCACACCTTAGACACAGACCACAAAACTATTCAGAAACTCTTACATTGGTGACAGATTTTGAACAGGGTCCTAAATAGCCCATGAGCTACACAGAAACTAATTTGCAAAGAAACCCCCTACTTGATGGGCGCCTGGGTTGCTCAGTCAGTTGAGCGACCCGACTTCAGCTCAAGTCATGACCTCGCGGTTCGCGAGTTCGAGCCCCGTGTCAGAGTCTTTGCTGTCAGCACCGAGCGGCTTTGGATTCACTGTCCCCCTCTCTCTCTGCCGTTCCCCTGCTTGTGCTCGCTCTCTCTCTTTCTCAAAAAAAAAATAAATACACATTTAAAAAAAACCAGAAATCTTCTACTTGAGACACAAACATGGTAAAACATCTGACCCCATACCCTAGGAATAGACAACTAATAGGGAATAGGCATCACACACTTATACAGGAACCACCAAAAATATGAAAGACCTCACAGCTTGGAACACACCCCAAGTGACATAAGGATTTCATGGCAGGGAACACAAGCCCAAAAGAACTCAGACACCTCATACCCTTGAGACAGCTCAGACCCCTGAACAGCTAAGAGATCTCACTCCCTGGATACAGACTAAAATAATGATTCACAATCTTTGTACGCTGGACAAACATAATCCAGAGAAACTCAGGAACGTCATTTGTTAGGACACAGACACAGAGCCATCTTCAAGAGATCGCACTGCAGAACACCCACCCGGGGATATAGTAATTCCAAACCCCTCAGAGACGTCACACTCTGGGACACAATCCTACACACAGTTCACATACCTCAACCTCTTGAGACAAAAAAAAAAAAAAAAAAGCATACAAATTTCAAGATCTCATACCGTGGACGCACATCCCAAAAGATGTAGGATGCGCTTGGGTGGCTCAGTCGATTAAGCATCTGACTTTGGCTCAGGTCATGATGTCACGGTTCGTGAGTTTGAGCCCCATGTCAGGCTCTGTGCTGACAGCTCCAAAAGAGCTCAGATGCCATGTACAATCAGGCACAGAGCCAGCAGTGTGTGTGGCCTCCCAGCCGGGTACATACGATCTCCAGAATTCATGTTCCAACCCTGAGAACACTTCAAGTGATCTCATCCACTTGGACAGCAACCACACAGTGTCCCAGAGACTTCACAGTCTGGACACGGATGTCTACATTTCAGATACATCACACCCCAGATCTACCTATACCCCGGAGACCTTATAAGCTGATACACAGAGCCCAAATCTTCCAGAGACCACCTATCCTGTGCCATAAGCTGATGAACAGTCTAGATAACTAATACCCTGATTAATCACACAGCCCTGAGTTAATCAGAGACACCAGCCCTGGAAGTGAGATTTTCCCAAAAGAACAGAAGCATCATGCCTAAAAAGCATACCCCAAATAGTTCAGGAACCTCACACCATGCAAACAGATGCCAGAACAGTTATGAGAATTTACGCCCTAAGACTCAGATATCAAAACAGCTCAGAGACTCTCCACACAGGTACATAAACTACAACCACTTTAGAGATCTCATTCCTTGGGGTTCTAGCTCATAAGTGGCTTAGAGACTACAGAAGCTATACGTTAATAAGTCAAAAACATCACATCTTGGGACTGATACCCAAAAAGAACAGAGGCTTCACACCTGGAAATACACCCCCAAACAACCTAGGGACATCATGTCATGGAACACAGAAATCAAAGGGCCTCAGAGACCCCATCCACGGGACACACACACACACATAGTTCAGAGTTCTCAAATTCTCTGTCATAGGTGCCCAAATAGTTAAAACAAGTCCTAATCCAGATAAACCCCCCAAAGATTTGAGAGTCCACATATCTTGGGAAATGATCTTCAAACAGTATAAGGATCTCACACCCAGGGTGACTGACTGGCTCAGTCACTACAGCATGTGACTCTTGGTCTCAAGGTTGTAAGTCTGAGCCCACATTGGGTATAGAGATTACTTACAAATAAAATCTTTAAAAAAAAGAGGATCTCCCGACCAGAACCACAATGCTCAACTATAGTTTGAATAGTGTGGGCAGGGGTGGGGCCAATCTGGGTGTTTTTTTTTTCCTTCTTCCTCTCCTAGCCTCATCTTAAGTTAGGTGGTCCCAGTTCAGAACTAATACGGCAGCATTGTAGGCAACCAAATCTCCAAGAGAAATGACAACATTCTGGCCAGAGGACCTGGGAAAACAGGTCCCTGAAGGCTGGAGAATTCGGAGGGGAATTCCACAGAGGAGAGAGTTGGAGAAAGGAGTCCCCTAATTCCATGCATAAACTGACACAGGTCTGAGACTCACTCCTGAGCTGTCCATATATGATCAGATCCAAAAGGATAGCAGAGGCTTTCAAAAACGGAACGGACCTGGGGTGGCCTGGGTGGCTCAGTCGGTTAAGCGCCGAACTTCGGCTCAGGTCATGATTTCACTCAGGTTTGTGAGTTCGAGCCCCGCGTCGGGCCCTGTGCTGACAGCTCAGAGCCTGGAGCCTGCTTCAGATTCTGTGTCTCCCTCTCTCTCTGCCCCTCCTCTGCTCATGTTCTATCTGTCTGTCTGTCTCTCTCAAAAATAAATGAACACTTAAAAAACAGAACAAAACAAAATGGAATAGATCTCTGGGGCGCCTGGGTGGCTCAGTTGGTTGAGCGTCCAAATTCAGCTTAGGTCATGATCTCACAGTTCCTGTGAGCCCTGCATCAGGCTCTGTGCTGACAGCTTGTTTTGGATTTTGTCTCCCTCCCTCTCTGCCCCTCCCCTGCTCATGCTCTGTCTTTCTCTCTCTCAAAAATAAATAAATGCTAACATTTTTTTTTTAAAGCAAATGGAAAGGATCTCAAAACCACCGTCCACAGGAGGTGAGGCAAAATTTATGGTTTGAACCTAAACAAATTGGTTGTCTAATAAAACAAATTATTATTTTCAGAAACTTAACAATAGCTAGAGTCTAAAGAACACAGCATTCAAAGTGTCCAAGTTATAACCTAAGATATACCTACAAAGAACCAGGAAAATGCAACCAATTCTCAAGGGAAGAGACAACAGATACTAACATGAAATGACTCCATGTTATAATTTTCAAAGACTTTTTAGAAGACTGGAGAAAATCTATGCCAATCATATTTCACAAAGCAAAGGTAAACACAACTGAAAGAAATAGTAAGATAGATGTTCTTACTATATGTCTGCAGAAAAATATATTTAAAAAACTATAGAGTTTTTAATAGTCTTTAGAGTATATAAAGACTATAGAGAAACTGTCAGAACGAACCAGTTAGAGGGGCACCTGGCTAGCTCACTTGGTAGAGCATGCAACTCTTGAACTTGGGGTTGTGAGTTTAAGCCCCATGTTGGGCAGAAAGATTACTTTAAAAAATGAAATACTGGTTTTTTTTTAAATAATTAACAAATTATTTGAGAGAGAGACTGCAGGAGGGAAAGAGAGAATCACAAGCAGGCTCCATGCTGTCAGCACAGAGCTGGATGCAGGGCTCCATCTCACAACCCTGGGATCATGATCTGAGCTGAGATCAAGAATGGGTTGTTCGACCAACTGAGCTATCCATGCATCCCAATACTGTTGGGTTTTTAAAATTTTAATGTTTTTTATTTATTCCTGAGAGAGAGAGAGTGTGAGCAGGGGAGGGTCATAGAGAGAGGGAAATACAGAATCTGAAACAGGCTCCAGGCTCTGATCTAGCTGTCAGCACAGAGCCCGACGCGGGGTTCGAACCCACGAACCGTGAGATCATGACCTGAGCTGAAGTCAGACGCCCAGCTGACTGAGCCACCCAGGCACCCCCCAATACTGTTTTTTAAAAAGAACCAGTTGGAAATTCTAGTGCCCCAAAATATAACATAACATTCTAAATAAAAAAGTGTCTGAATGTGCTCAATTGCAGAATGACAGAGGAAAGAATTAGTGAGCTGGAAGATAGATCAATAGAAGCTATTTAACTTGAACAAAGAAGAAATACTGAAAAATGTAAGGAGAGTTTCAGGGATCTATGTGACAATATTATAAATCTAATGGGCACCTGTGTAGCTCAGTCAGTGAAGCATATGACTTTGGCTCAGGTCATGATCTCATGATTCATGAGTTCGAGCCCCACATAGGGCTGTCTGCTGTCAGCACAGAGCCCACTTCAGAGCCTTTGTCCCCCCCCCTGAAAAATAAATAAACATCTAAAAAAAGGTTTAATATTTATGCTATTGGAGTCTCAGAAAGAGAGGATGATATTGGCATGGACAAAAATTGAAATAATCACCAAACTTGAGAGAAAGACATAAATTAACAGACTCAAGAAATGCAGTGATGCCAAAGGAGCACAAACTCAAAGAAAATGGTGGCAGGAAATATCATAATCAAAGTGCGATAAAAGCACAACACGTTATTCATAGGAGAAAACCAAAACATATCTCATAGATTTCTCTTCAGAAATATAGCGGCCTGAATACAGGGAAACAACATCTTTAAAGTGCTGAGAGTAACTAATGGTCAACCCAGGATTCCAATCAGTGAACATGACTTTCAGAAATGAATGCATAATAAAGATGTTCTCAGATGATGGAAAATTAAGAGACTTTGTCAACAGCAGATGTGCTATACAAGAAATGATAAAGAAAAATAATCCCAGACGGGGAGTGCCTGGGTGGCTCAGGTGGTTGAGCATCTGACTCTTGATTTCGGCTCTGGTCACGATCCCAGGGTCGTGGGATTGGGCCCCCTGTCAGTCTCTGTGCTGGGTGTGGAGCCTGCGTGGGAGTCTCCCACTGGCCCTCGCCCCCACTTGTGCTCCCTCTCTCCAAAAAAAATAAATAAATAAAAATATAATAATAATAATACCAGAGGGAAAACTTGAGAACTTCAAGAATGAGGGAGGAACAACAGAAATGGTAAATATCTGGGTAAATATAAGAGACTATTTTTCCCCTCTTAAATTCTTTAAAATATGATGACTGCTCTAAGCAAAAATGTTATCATTGTGTGTTAATATTTTAATTGTATGAATATGCAATACATACAACAACCATGACAGAAGGAGGTAGGGCAAAGGGGGTTATATGGTTGCAAGGTTTCTACATTTTACTTGAACGGGTAAAATATCAACTCTAAAAAGACTGTGAAACATTATATGTTTTATAATCTCTAGAGCAACCACTTAAAATTACTACAAAGAAATATAGCCAAAAATCCAATAGCTAAATTAAAATGGAATACTAAAGAATATCCAAAGGAGAACAGCAGAATAAAAGAGAGAGTGTGTAGGTGCACCTGGGTGGCTCAGTTGGTTAAACGACTGACTTTGTCTCAGGTCATGATTTCACGGTTTGTGGGTTTGAGCCCCATGTCAGGCTCTGTGCTGACAGCTGGAGCCTGGAGCCTGCTTCGGATTCTTTGTCTCCGGCTCTCTCTGCCCCTTTCCCACTCACACTCTGTCTGTCTGTCTGTCTCTCTCTCTAAAATAAACGAGAAAGAATGAAACCTGGCCATGTGTAGCAACATGGATGAACTTGAGGGTGTTATGCTGAGCGAAATAAGTCAGGCAGAGAAGGACAAATACCATATGTTTGCACGTATAGGAGGATTAGGAGGAACTTAACAGAGGACCATGGGGGAGAAGAAGGGGAAAATGGTGGGGGAAAGGGAGAGAGGCAAACCATGAGAGACTCTTGAATGCTGAGAACAAACTGAAGACTGATGGGTGTGGGGGGAGAGGGGGGAGATGGGCATGGAGGAGGGCACTTGTGGGAATGAGCACTGGGTGTTATATGGAAACCAACTTGACAATAAACTATTCATAAAAAAAAAGAAAAAAGTAATTTAAAGAAAAATAAAGCATATTTGGGCAAAAAGAGCCCTTACATAAAAAACATAAAAATTAAAAAAATTAAAATTAAAATTAATAAAGAGAGAAAGGTGGAAACAGAAAACAAACAATAAAATGGTAGCCCAAATATAACCATATCAATAATAATGTTAAATGTAACCGATCCACACCAGAGGTCAGCAAAGTTTTGCTTACAGGGCCAGGGAGTAAACATTTTAGGCTGGTGAGCCATACAGTCTCTGTTAATTACTCAACTCTACTTTTGTCGTACAAATGGGATTGTGGACCAAATTAAATGGACAATTGGGTTCTGTGTTCCAATAAAATGTTATTTACAAAATCAGCTGATCAGCTTGCAGGCCATAGTTTGTGACTCCTGGCTCAAACTCAATTCAAAGACAGAGGTTGTCTGATTATAAGTACATGTTTTAAAACAATATCCAGGGGCACCTGGGTGGCTCAGTCAGTTAAGCATCTGACTTTGGCTCAGGTCATGATCTCACGGTTTGTGTGTTTGGACCCCATGCCGGGCTCTGTACTGACAGCCAGCTCAGAGCCTGGAGACTTTCAGATTCTGTATCTCCCTCTCTCTGACCCTCCTCTTCTCTTTCTCTCTCTCAGAAATAACTTTTTAAAGAATTAAAAAAAAAAAACAATATCCAACTATATACTTCTGTAATAAACCCACTTTTTTTTTTTAAAGTAGGCTCCACGCACAGCTTGGAGCCCAATGCAGAGTGTGAACTCTTGACCCTGAGATCAAGAGTCAGATGCCTAACCAACCGAGCCAGCCAGGCACCGCTAAACCCACTTGAAATATAAAGGTATAGACAGGTGAAAAGTAAAAGAATGGAAAAAAATAGACAAAGTAAACATCACGACAAGAAAATTAGCAGGGATAAAGAGGGAAATTACATAAAAACAAAGTGGTCAATTCACCAAGAAGATAAAAACAATCTTAAATATACATGTAGTTAACGACAAATCTTCAAAATACATGAAACAAAAAATTATAGAAATGTAAGGAGAGTCATGACAAATCTTTTTTTAAATACACTTTTTAATGTTTAATTTTTTTGAGAGGGAGAGAGAAAGGGTGAGCAGGGGAGGGGCAGAGAGGGGAGGGACAGAGGATCCAAAGTACACTCCAAGCTGACAGCAGTGACAGGCAAATTCAATCAATTATTGTTCGAGATGTCAATATTTGTTATCTAGTAATATAGAAATAAGAAGTAGGTAGAAAATCAATAAGGATGTAGAAGACTTGAACAATATTATCAAACAATTTGACCTAGCTGACATTTATAGAACACTTCAACCAACAAGAGCAGAATACAAATTCTCAAATGCACATGGAATATTCACCAAAATAGACCATATTCTGTGTCATGAAATGATCTTTAGAACACTCAATATAATTGAAATCACAGAAAACATGTTCTCTGATCATAATGGAATTAAACTAGAAATGAACAACAGATATATATATGTGTGTGTGTGTGTGTGTGTGTGTGTGTGTGTGTGTGTGTATAAAATCTCAAAATATTTGCAAACTAAATAACACACTTTTAAATAATCCATGAATCAGGTGCACCTGAGTGACTCAATTGGTTGAGCATCCAGCTGTTCATTTTGGCTCAGATCATGATCCCAGGGTCATGGGATTGAGCCCCGAGTTGGGCCTCACACTGAGTGTGGAGCCTGCTTGGGATTCTCTCTCAATCTCTCTGCCCCTCCTCACTCGCTCACATGCATGTGTGTGCATGCTATCTCTCTCTCTCTCAAATAAATAAATAATCCCTGAATCAAAGAAGAAATCTGAAAGGAAATAAGAAATTATTGTGAATTTAATAAAAATACAACAAATTAAAATTGGTGGGATGTAGCTAATGTGGTGATGAGACGGAAATTAATAGCAAGAAAATGCTTATAAGAGGAAAGAAAAAAAGATCTCAAATCCATTATCTAAATTTCCAATGCAGGAAACTAGAAAAATTATGCCTTAAGGAAGGAAATAATAAAGATACAAACAGAAATCAGTAAAACTGAAGACAAAAAAACACAATAGACAAAAATCAATGGAACCAAATGCAAGTTCTTGGAAAGCATCAATAAAATTTGAAGTCTCTAGCACCAAAAACAGTACATTTTTTTCATTAACTTCTAAATCAATAAGAGACTCTGTAACAACTTTCTATTGTTTCTGAAGTCTTGGCTAAAAGGGACTTTGTTCATAACAGCCTAATTAACAAGTCTTTTTCATGCAAAAAATATTGTATAAGCAAAGGAAATTTTTTTTCTTTGAATTGTGATTACTTGCACTCACATTTACACCATGAAAAGTGAGACATTTAGATCTTTCATAGTATTTGTAATAGTAAGTGGAGTTGTTACATTTTTTTAAAGTGCCTGTAGGTTTCATCCTGGCACTTAAAAGTTAGCTTGCAGTTTTGGGGTCGCCTGGATGGCTCAGTCGGTTGGGCGTCCGACTCTTGATCTCAGCTCAGGTCATGATCTCAGGGTTCGTGGGATCAAGCCCCAAGTTGGGTGATGGACTGACAGCATGGAGCCTGCTTGGGACTCTCTCCACCCCCTCTCTCCCTCCACCATTCGTGTGCACGCATGCACGTGCTCTATCTCAAATAAATACACAAACTTAAAAAAAAGTTAGCCTGCAATTTTGGAATAAAACAATACTCTGGGAGCAATATGTTCATGCAGTCACTTGAGCTGAAAATTAATGATGATATAGTGTGGAAGGCCATTATAACTTCTGTTGTGATTAAGTTATCTTGTTTAGCTAAATATCTTTTTTTCTTTTTTTTTTTTTAACGTTTATTCATTTTTGAGAGAGAAACAGAGTGAAAGCAAGGGAGGGTCTCTCAGAAAGGGAGACACAGAATCGGAAGCAGGCTCCAGGCCCACAAGGGGCTCGAACCCACAAACCGTGAGATCATGACCTCAGCCAAAGTCCCATGCTTGACCAACTGAGCCACCAGGCACCCCCTTTTTCCTTAAAGTTTATTTATTTTGAGAGAGAGAGAGAGCGTGCATGCACAAGCAAACAGGAGAGAATCAGACAGAGGAGAGAGAATCCCAAGCACAGAGCCTGACTCGGGGCTTGAACTCACTAACCATGAGATCATGACCCGAGCAGAAAACAAGAGTCAGATACTTAACCGACTGAGCCACCGAGGCGCCCCTTCAGCTGAATATCTCAACAAAAATGTTATTATTTTATCAATTTTTTGGTACAAGTTGAGGAAATCATGTATCTCTCATGCTTAGCTGTACTACATTGGTTTATATCTGACTTCCTACCATTTTTAATATTGAAGAAGGATTGGATACTGCTCAAAGGACTTCAAAAGGACTTTTCCTCATTTAATAAATGTCTACTGCTTAGTAAATTTACCACAAAATTTGCACAATTATAATTGGATTTGATCATCTCACAGTGCATCTATTACACGTCAAACGCATAACAGACGGAAAGACATGTGAACTTGTGAACTAACAATAAATGGTAATTGACATCTGCTGCAAATAAGGTGAACTTCACATTTACCTGTAAGGGTGAGCTGTACTTGTAAGGTGCCCTTTTCCAGAACAAAGCCAGAGCTTTGGGAAGGTTTTGGGAAGCCACATGTGCAGGGAGGGATTGATGGATGTAGATAAATGGGAGTGTGAAGAGACTGAAGAACTTTCAGGGTGTTTCTACTCTTGCTGGAGAGAGACTGCTGTCAACCCTCGACTTTCACAATTGGTGGCTGCCGTGAGCACAGGCTGATTGGATGTCTTCTCGAAGCATGGGATTGTCACTGACTGGCTGACTTTTCAGGAGGGCTTATCATTGATTGGCTACCTTTGAGGACTGGGCATTTATCACCCAGTGATAATTGGATGTACTCCACAATGTGTTTATTCATTCTGTAGTATGCCTAGAGAATGTGGAATTTCTGGATTACAAAAGATGCTTATCTTTAAACTTCCTTAAATAATTCCAAATGATTTCTGAAGTGGTTGAATCGTTTTAAATAATATATTTTCATAGTAATCTCTACACCTGACATGGGGCTGAAACACACGACCTCAAGATCAAAAGTCGCCTGCTCCACCGACTGAGTCAGCCAGGCCCCCCCCCTAAGTGGTGGAATCATTTTCCACTCTGACCAGTGGTGCATAAAGAATTACCTTAAAAATATCTTATATTACGGGTTGCCTGGGCAGCTCAGCCAGTTGAACGTCTGACTTCGGCTTAGGTCATGATCTCTTGGTTAGTGGGTTCAAACCCTGGTCAGGCTCTGTGCTGACAGCTCAGAGCATGGAGCCTGCTTTGGATTCTGTCTCCTTCTCTTCCTGCTCCTCCCCTGCTCATGCTGTGTCTCTATCTCCTTCAAAAATAAATAAACATTAAAAATATTTTTAAATATCTTTCATTATGGGGCAACTGGGTGGCTCAGCAGTTAAGCCACCAACTCTTGATTTTCACAGGAATCCTGATCTTGTGGTTCATGGGTTTGAGCACCCCATCAGGCTCTATGCTGACAGCATGGAGCCTGCTTGGGATTCTCTCTCTCCTTCTTTCTCTGCCCCTCCCCTGATGGCCCTATCTCTAGCACTCTCTCAAAATAAAATTAAAAAATATTTTTGTTACCATTCTGATATTATGTGGTGTTCTTTATAGTGATCTTAATTTGTTTTTCCTCAGTGAAAAATGAGGTTGAATTTTTTCCACATTAAAAAAATTTTTTCACACATTTATTTAAAAATTTTTTAAATGTTTTATTTCTTTCTTTTTAAATATTTTTTTATTTATTTCTAGGAGAGAGAGAGACAGCATGAGCAGGGGAGGGTCAGAGAAAGAGGGAGATACAGAATCTGAAACAGGCTCTAGGCTCTGAGCTGGCAGTCAGCACAGAGCCCAACACGGGGCTCAAACCCACGAACCATGAGATCATGACCTGAGCCGAAGTCAGACGCTTAACCGACTGAGCCACCCAGGTGCCCCTATACTTATTTATTTTTGAGAGACAGAGAGACAGAGCACAAGTGGGGGAGGGGCAGAGAGAATGAGGCACAGAATCCAAAGCAGGCTCCAGGCTTTGAGCTGTCAGCACAGAGCCAGACACAGGGCTCGAACTCATAAATTGTGAGATCATGACCTGAGCTGAAGTTGGCTGCTTAAGCAACTGAGCCACCCAGGCATCCCTGAAGTTTTCTTTTTTTTTTTTAATTTTAGTTTTTATTTTTATTGTTATATTTATTTTAGAGAGAGAGCACGCATGACCAGGGAGAGGGACGGAGGGACGGGGGGTGGGGGGGAGAGAGAATCTTAAGCAGGTTCCATGATCAGTGCAGAGTTGTGGGATCATGATCTGAGCAGAAATCAAAAGTGAGACGCTCAACCGACTGAGCCACCGAAGCTCCTTATATTTTTTTATTTTATTTATTTATTTACTTTTGCTTGTTTTTAAGCAATCTCTACACCCAAGGTGGAGATCAAACTCACAACCCCGAGATCAAGAGTTACATGCCCTACCCACCAAGCCAGCCAGGTGCCTGGTCTCTTTCATTTATTGAACATTTGTGTATCCTCTTCTGTAACTGGGCTGTTCAAATCTTTTGCCCATTTGTCTATGGAATTTCACAAGCTTGGGCTTGTGGTTGATTTGTAAACCCTCAGAAGTGTAGTCACTAGAGTGCGGCTATCACCGATCAGCTAATTTTCAGAGCACGTGTACAGATCCAAAGTTATTTCTAAACAGTGATTACTTGTTCACAACTTGGGACTTTGGCCACAAAACAGACCTTTTCTTTCTTCAACATGTATTTTTATTTATTTAAAAAATTTTTTAACATTTATTTATCATTGAGAGACAGAGAGAGACAGAACATGATCATGGGAGGGGCAGAGAGAGAGGAACACACAGAATCCGAAGCAGGCTCCAGGCTCTGAGCTATCAGCACAGAGCCTGACACGGGACTCGAATCCACAAACTGTGAGATCATGACCCGAGCCGAAGCAAGACGCTCAACCGACTGAGCCACCCAGGCGCCCATTCAACATGTATTTTTAATTCTCAGTCACCCCTTTTGGTTTTCAGCCAAACTTATAGGAGACACATAAGAGATGTTCCATACCTTTGTTTAAGGAGGTATTATTTTAAGTATTTTTCCCATTTAGTGATTTAGGCCATTTACTGTGGCATAAAAATAGCTTCAGCTGTCAATTTTTTGTATTTCATTGAAAAATCTAAATATAGGAGTTGGGGGCATCCTCATAGCACAAAATAATTAAATACGGGAAATGTCCTTTCTATATAGGACACCTGGTAATCATATACTGAGCCCAGAGGCCACACACATAAATGTGTCTTTTAGAATTGATGTTCTATAGTATAAAGTAAACACGGACCAAACTGCCTGTCAGGTCAAGAAATAGAACAGAAGGTGTGAGCAAACCTTTTCTGTAATGGGGCAGGTAGTAAATATTTTAGGCTTTGGGAGACAGCAGATAGTTTCTTTTCTTTTCTTTTTCAAAAATTTTAAGTTTATTTATTTATTTTGTGAGACAGACAGGGAGTGAGCAGGGGAGGGGTAGAGAGAGAGGGAGAAAGAGAATCCCAAGAAGACTCCACACTGTCAGCGCAAAGCCTGACACAGGGCTTGAACTCATGAACCACGAGATCATGACCTGAGCCAAAATCAAGAGTCAGACACTTAACCGACTGAGCCACCCAGGCACCCCATTCTTTTTTTTTTTTTTAATGTTTATTTATTTTCAAGGGAGAACGTGTGAGCAGGGGAGGGGCAGAGAGAGGGGGACAGAATATCTGAAGCAAGCTCCCCACTGACAGCAGAAAGCCCAATACAGGACTTGAACTCACGGATAATGAGATCATGACCTGAGCTAAAGTCAGATGCTCAACCTACCAAGTCACTCAGGTGCCCCAACCATATGGCTTCTGTCACAACTAGTCAACTGTTGCCATTGTGGTGAACGTAGCCATAGACAACATAAATAAACGACAGCGGTTGCATTCTAGCAAAACTTTATTCACTGACACTGAAATTTGAATTTTGTATAATTTTCACGTCACAAAATATTTTTTTGTTCTGGGGCGCCTTGGTGGCTCAGCACATTAAGGGTCCAAGTTTAGCTCAGATCATGATCTCACGGTTTGTGAGATCAAGCCCCACATCACACTCTCTGCTGTCAGTGTGGAGTCACCTTTGGATTTTGTCTCTCTCTCTCTCTGTCCCTTGCACATACACACATTCTCTCTCTCTCTCTCTCTCTCTCTCTCTCAAAAATAGTTTTTTTTTCTTAAATAGTTTATTGTCAAGTTGGTTTCCATAGAACACCCAGTGCTCATCCCAACAAGTGCCCTCCCCCATGTCCATCACCCATTTAGCCCATCCCCCCACCAACACCCTACCAGGAACCCTCAGTTTTTTCTCTGTATTTAAGAGTCTCTTATGGTTTGTCTCCTTCTCTGTTGTCTTATTTTTCCTTCCCTTTCCCTATGGTCATCTATTGTGTTTCTTAAATTCCACGTATGCATGAAATCATGATATTTGTCTTTCTCTGACTGACTACACTCTAGTTCTATCCACGTTGTTGCAAATGGCAGGATTTCATTCTTTCTGATCACCGAGTAATACTCCATTGTACATGTACACCACCTCCACTTTATCCATTCATCAGGTGATGGACATTTGGGGTCTTTCCATACTTTGGCTATTGTCAATAGTGCTGCTATAAACATTGGGGTGCATGTGCCCTTTTGAATCAGCATTTTTGTATCCTTTGGATAAATACCTAGTAGTGCAATTGCTGGGTCATAGGATAGTTCTATTTTTAATTTTTGAGGAACCTCCATACTGTTTTCCAGAGTGGCTGCACCAGTTTGCATTCCTACTAGCAGTACAAAACATGTGTTGTTGCCTGAGTTGTTAATGTTAGCCATTCTGATGGGTGTGAGGTGATATCTCATTGTGATTTTGCTTTGTATTTCCCTGATGTTGAGTGATGTTGAGCATTTTTTTCATGTGTTGGTTAGCCATCCGAATGTCTTCTTTGGAGAAGTGTCTATTCAGGTCTTTTGCCAATTTCTTCACTGGATCATTTGTTTTTTAGGTGTTGAGTTTGATAAGTTCTTTATAGATTTGGGGTACTAACTCTTTATCTGATATGTCATTTGCAAATATCTTCTCCCATTCGGTCTGTTGCCTTTTAGTTTTGCTGACTGTTTCCATCGCCATGCAGAAGCTTTTAATCTTGATGAGGTCCCAATGGTTCACTTTTGTTTTTGTTTTCCTTGCCTCCGGAGACGTGTCAAGTAAGAAATTGCTATGGCCAAGGTCAGAGGTTGTTTTCTACTGTAGGATTTTGATGGCTTCCTGTATTATGTTTAGGGTTTTCATCCTTTTTAAGTTTTTGTGTATGGTGTAAGAAAGTGGTCCAGTTTTGATCTTCTATTTTATTACTAATTTTTTTTTAAAAAATTTAAATTCCAGTATAGTTCACATGCAGTGTTATATTAGTTTCAGGTATACAATATAGTGATTCAATAATTCTATACATGACTCAGTGCTGATCAAGATAAGTGTACTCTGAATCCCCTTCACCTATTTCACCCATCCCCCCACCTACCTCCCCTCTGGAAACACCAGTTTGTTCTCTATAGTTAAGAGTTTGCTTTTTGGTGTGTCTCTTTCTTCTTTGTTCATTCTGTTTCTTAAATTACACATATGAATGAAATTTTATGGTATTTATATTTCTCTAACTTATTTTGCTTAGCATTATTCTCTCTAGGACCATCCACATTGCTGTAAATGGCAAGATTTCATTCTTTTTATGGCTGAGTAATATTTCACTGCATGTATACCACATCTTCTTTATCCAGTCATCAATCAATGGACACTTGGGCTACTTCCATAATTTGGTTATTGTAAATAATGCTGCAAAAAATACAGGGGTGCAAATAACCCTTCAAGTTAGTGTTTTCATATACTTTGTGTAAATACCCATTAGTGCAGTTACTGGGTAGTAGGGTCGTTCTATTTTTAATTTTTTGAGGAACCTCCATCTCTTTTCTATAGTGGCTGCACCAGTTTGCATTCCCACCAACAGTGCATGAGGGTTCCTTTTTCTCCACCTTCTCACCAACACTTGTTTTTTGTGTTTTTAAAAGCATTTTTTAATGTTTTACTTATTTCTGAGAGAGAGAGAGAGAGAGAGCAGGGGAGGGTCAGAGAGAGAGGGAGACACAGACTCTGAAACAGGCTCCAGGCTCCAAGCTGGCTGTCAGCACAGAGCACGGTGCAGGGCTTGAACCCATGAACCACGAGATCATGACCTGAGCCAAAGTCAGATGCTTAACCGACTGAGGCACCCAGGCGCCCCTTTAAAAGCATTTTAAAAGGTAAAAAGCTCTTACCTTTCTCAGCTCAAGGCCAAGGCCATGCAGAAACAAGCAAAGGCTAGATGTGGTCCATGGGCTTTAGTTCGCTGGCCCTTGATGGCCAGAACTATAGAAACCCTCACTGGGCCCATTCCCTGGCATTTCATTCTCTCTTCCTGGGGAGAACTACCCCCCTGGCTTTTGTGGTCCTAATAAATTACGTATTTTTTGTGTCTTGCTTTTTTCCCCTCAACATTATGCGTATGAGATGCATATATGTTGTGTGGAGCTATAATCTGCTCGTTTTAATCATTTTGCTGTATTCCATTGATAGATAGATTACAATGTGTTTATCCATTCTCTTAGTGCATATCAAGGAGAGTCATTTCTGGGTCATAGAGGACACATACCTTTAAACATTCCTAAATAATCCCAAATGCTTTTCCAAAGTGGTTGCATCAGTTTACACTGCCACCAACAGTGTCTAAAGTATTACATTTAGAGGTGACTGGGTGGCTCAGTCGGTTGAGCTTCCGATTCTTGATTTTGGCTCAGGTCATGATCTCACAGTTTGCGATTTCAAGCCCCACATTGGGCTCTGTGCTGACAGTGCAGCTTGGATCCTCATTTAAAAATAGGGGCTCCTCGGTGCCTCACTTGTTAAGCGTCTGACTTTGGCTCAGGTCATGATTTTGCAGTTTGTGAGTTCAAGCCTGGCATCGGGCTCTGAGCTGACAGATCAGAGCCTGGAGCCTGCTTGGGATTCTCCCCATCCCCTCCAGAGCTTGAGCCTCCCTCTCTCTCTGCCCCTCCCCTACTCATTCTCTCTCTCTCTTTCTCTGTCTCAAATATATAAATATTAAATTTTTTAATGTTTAAGAAATTGAGCCCTATTTGGAGCATCTGAGTATCTTAGTCAATTAAGCATCTGACTCTTGATTTTGGCTCAGGTCATGATCTCACAGTTCATGGGTTCCATCCCTGTGTCGGGCTCTGCACTGTCAGTGCAGAGCCTGCTTGGGATTGTCTCTCTGCCCCTCCCCTGCTCACTCTCTCTGTCTCTCTCAAAATGCAAATAAACTTTAAAAAATTGAGTCCTATTTTCATTAATAGAAATGTCTAAAAACTCCATTAAAATTTCATAAATTTCAGTTCATGGGAAGAGCCAGCAAGGGTTCAGCTTGGTTTCGTAGCTGTAAAAATAATATTAGCAACTTTTATTTATTTATTTATCTTTTAAAAATATTGTTTATTTATTTCTAGGAGAGAGAGAGACAGCGTGAGCAAGGGAGGGTCAGAGAGAGAGGGAGTCACAGGCTGAAACAGGCTCCAAGCTCTGAGCTGGCAGTCAGCACAGAGCCCGATGCGGGGCTCAAACCCACGAACCGCGAGATCATGACCTAAGCGAAAGTCGGACGCTTAACCGACTAAGCCACACAGGCGCCCCAATATTAGCAACTTTTAAACAAATGATTAAATGGTTTTTGTTACTTATAAAAGGCTCTCTGAAGATAGGGATGAGGGCATCTTAGAGATCAGAGCCAAGATCAAAAGTAATTCTTCCAAAAGAAAACTGATTTGTTGGACTATGCCTTAGACAGGAAGATGGAAAGTTTGGCCCCCTTTCCACATATGCTTGAACTCAGTGTTTCTATGCCATGTCTGGACCGGAATCTGGAGATCTGCACTCTGACTGTGTTAATTTGGCTGAGTCACATGTCCCCCATGGGCCTCAGTTTTTTCTTCCGTCAAATGAGGAATCATAAACACAGGTTCTCAAGTTTGTTGGGAGGTCATAAGACAGTGAAAATGAAACCTCTGTAAGAAATTAAATCAGCTCCCTCAGAACACAACACATTTCGAAATGATCACGTGGAAGTTGTTTCTTTGGAGCAAAGTAGTTGGTAAGGCGTGTGTTCGTTGGTTTGGGCTGCCATAACCAGGTGGCTGAAACAGCAGAGATTAATTTTCTCACAGTTCTGGAGGCCAGACCAAGATGTCGGTAGAGCTGGTGTTTCCTCAGGCCTCTCTCTTTGGCTTGCAGATGGCCACCTACTCCTTGTGTCCTCACACGTCTTTCTACTCTGTTTTCTGTGTCCTGATCTGTTCTTACATGGACTTCGGTCACACTGGATTAGGACCCACCCTAATGACTTCATTCTAACTTGATCACCTCTTGAAAGGCCCTGTCTCCAAATACAGCCACATTCTGAGATGCTAGGGGTAGGGGCTTCGGCATGTGAATTTGAGGGGGACAAAACTCAGCCCATAACTGCCAGAGATGAATTTTATATATTTGTCTGAGGTGGGGGGAAAGGAAGAGGGAGTAGTTTATATCTGGGATGTGTTAGTTTGCTTTGGGGAGACCTCTGTTAGGATGGGCAGATCACACAATGGTAGCATCACGCAGGATGGACAGATTGGTCAATGGCGGATCATTGATTGGTACAGACTTTCTCAGTGAAGATGTGTTATCATGACTTCATTGTTTTGGGTTAAAAATAATAACAGTAATGTCTTCTCATTACAAAAAATGGGGGGGAGTGCAGAAAAGCACAAACATAAAAACTGAAAAAAAAAAAATCACTAGGGGCACCTGGCTGGCTCAGTCAGTAGAGCATCCAACTCTTGATATTGGGGCTGTGAGTTCAAGCCCCATGCTGGGTGTAGAGATTACTTAAAAATAAAATCTTTCAGGGGTACCTGGGTGGCTCAGTTGGTTGAGCATATGACTCTTGATCTTGGCTCAAGTCATGATCCCAGGGTCATGGGATTGAGCCCTGCATTGGGCTAGGCACTGAGTGTGGAGCCTACTTAAGATATTCTCTCTCGTGGGGCGCCTGGGTGGCTTAGTCGGTTAAGCGTCCGACTTTCGCTT